>CM018689.1:30462448-30794948 GCA_009363875.1 Mikania micrantha
TAGCATATGTTTAATCTCATTCGGCTACTTTAGGTTGTTCAGAAGTAAAGACTTACTTGTTTTGACTCCCGATTGATGTAGTTCCCTTTTAGGATGATATTCGGCCTAGTCTCGATCCAATTTCTTCTTCCAACGCTTCTGCGATCGAATTGTTGTGGGTAAAACTCTCTAAAGAAGCCGATTAGTGTTTAGGAGTTCTCAATTGTGAGAATTGAATTCGAATTGTGAGGTTTTGGTTGTAAGGAACTACGGTTACAACTTGTGGATCCTTAATTCCATTCAATTCGAATTCTAACAGGTAAAAACGTATGTAAACGGTTCATAATCATTATTACAATGATTATGGATGATAAATTTGCAATTACAACTTCGAATTTAATACATTTCGAATTTCTTTCATGCTTTCTAAACGAATTTTGACTTTTAAAGTCAAAATTGGACTTTTAACTTAATTATAAGTCCTAATTCAGCAATTAGAACAATTTGAGACTGATTTCTACAAAATCAAATTCTTTAGATATGGTTTAGCTCGATTGCATAATAATTCGTTTAACAAAATTGAGCCAAAAGTCCCAAATTGTCACTAATTTGGTCCTTTAACTCCTTGTTGGGCTAAATTAATCCCAATTGGGCTTCTCAAATACAATTGGGTCTCACTGGGCCTTCCTGGGCCTACCTTGGCCTTCCCTGAGCCTACTTTGTTTACATTGGGCCTTACTTGAACTTATTGGGCCTTACTGGGCCTCTCTTGACTTGTTGGGCCTACATTGGCTCTGTTGGGCCTACATAGACTTCATTGGGCCTAATTGATCTTGTTGGGCCTTCATTGGCCTGGTTGGGCCTTCATTGACCTTGTTGGGCCTTCATTGGCCTTGTTGGGCCTACACTGGCCTTATAGGGCCTACATTTATCCTGTTGGACCTATGATATCACCATCTTCCGTTAACAAGGTTAGTGTAAAAAGTCGGATTGTCACATCATCCCCTTGTTGAAAGAATTTTCGTCCCGAAAATTAGTAAGTGTTATGAGTAGTTAGGAAACTACTTACGAGTTTAAATCGTACGTGTTAGTGTGATTTGATCATTCTGTGTAATTGTGTGTACTCACACACAAAGTCTAATGCTTGCAACATCACAACAATTGTGATCGTTCAATGTGACTGTTTGAGTGTACACTAGTTAGTTCACCTAACTGTGACTGTTTGTGTTTGATCATACTGTGTTGTGTAACCTCGCACATAGTGAGTGAGTTTCTGTAACTGTTTGCACTATGCAACCCTGCACATAGCAAAATATATGTAACTAATCGTGTATGTACTACCATAACATGTAACATATGAAATGTAGCACATAAAACATATAGAATGTAATGTAGCACAAATGTTTGTAACAAAATCAATTGAATAAATAAAATGTTTGTGCTTACAGTTTGAAATTTGCAGTGTTGATGTGTGAAAGCATCACATCATCCCCTTGTTGAAGGAAATTTCGTCCCGAAATTTAACGTGCGCTCTCAGTGTTAGCAGTAGCTGTCTTGAATAGATGAGGATATTTCTTCATCATTTGGTCTTCCCGTTCCCATGTGAATTCAGGACCACGTCTTGAATTCCATCGGACTTTGACTATTGGAATCTTGCTTTGCTTCAGTTGTTTGACCTCTCGGTCCATGATTTCTGCCGGTTCTTCAATGAATCGTAACTGTTCATCTACTTGTATTTCTTCCAACGGTACAATCAATGTCTCGTCAGAAAGACATTTATTTAAGTTCGATACGTGAAAAACATCATGAACTCCACTGAGTTCATCCGGTAGTTTGAGTTGGTACGCAACCGGACCAATCCTTTTCAGAATCTCAAAAGGTCCTACGTAACGTGGACTAAGCTTCCCGCGCTTGCCGAATCGTATCACACCTTTCCAAGGTGATACCTTTAGAAGAACTCGATCACCTACTTGAAATTCCAACGGCTTGCGACGTTTGTCTGCATAACTCTTCTGTCGATCCCGAGCCGCTGCCATACGGTTCCGGATTTGAACTATTTTCTCTGTCGTTTCGTGCACCAGTTCAGGACCTGTTATCTGACTGTCACCAATTTCAGCCCAGCAAACTGGTGAACGACATTTGCGACCATACAAAGCTTCAAACGGTGCTGCTTGAATACTTGTATGATAACTGTTGTTGTAAGAGAATTCCACCAACGGTAAATGATTCTCCCAGCTATCACCAAAATCAATTACACAAGCTCGTAACATATCCTCGAGCGTTTGAATCGTTCGTTCACTCTGACCGTCGGTCTGTGGATGATAAGCGGTACTCATATCCAAGCGAGTCCCCAATGACTTATGAAGAGATTTCCAAAAATTGGAAGTAAACCGGGCATCCCGATCTGATATGATAGAGATTGGCACACCATGCCGTGCTACTACTTCCTTGATGTAAATACGAGTCAGTTTCTCCATCTTATCAGTTTCCTTAATTGCTAAGAAGTGTGCAGATTTCGTTAATCGATCGACAATTACCCATATCGTATCACAACCACTCGGTGTACAGGGTAACTTAGTAATGAAATCCATCGAAATCTGTTCCCACTTCCACATCGGTATCTCTGGTTGTTGCAGTAAACCAGATGGCTTCTGATATTCAACTTTGACTTTCGAACAAGTTAAACATTTGCTAACGTACTTAGCAATATCCGCTTTCATGTGAGGCCACCAATACAGTGCCTTCAAGTCATGATACATCTTGTCTGATCCCGGATGGACTGAATATCTAGACTTGTGTGCTTCGTCCATCACGAGTTCCCTTAAACCTCCATATAAAGGTATCCACATTCGATCAATGAAATAACGAATTCCATCAGGTTTAACATTCAATTGTTCTTCCATTCCTCGTAAAGATTCCGGTACTAAGTTTTCCTTTTTCAAGGCCTCAATCTGAGCACTGTGTACCTTGTCAGGTAAGTCGGTATGTATCGTCATCATAAGTGCACGAACCCGTCTTGCTCCTGTTGTGTCTTTTCTGCTCAGAGCGTCAGCTACTACATTAGCTTTTCCCGGGTGATACTTAATCGCACACTCATAATCGTTCAACAACTCAACCCATCGTCGTTGCCTCATATTAAGCTCCTTCTGATCAAAGATATGCTGCAAACTCTTATGATCAGTGTAAATGGTACACTTAGTTCCATACAGATAATGCCTCCAAATTTTCAAAGCAAAAACCACTGCTCCCAACTCCAAGTCATGAGTAGTGTAATTCTTTTCGTGCGTTCGTAGTTGTCTGGAAGCATAAGCGATCACTTTATCCCGTTGCATCAATACACATCCCAAACCCTGTCCAGATGCGTCACAATACATCGCAAAGTCTTCCGTTCCTTCCGGTAAGGACAGAATCGGTGCACTGCAGAGTTTCTGTTTCAATAACTGGAATGCAGCTTCCTGTTTATCCGTCCAGTTATACTTTGTTCCCTTGTGCGTCAGAGCTGTAAGTGGTTGAGCGATCTTTGAGAAACCCTCAATGAATCGTCGATAATAACCCGCCAAACCAAGGAATTGTCGTACCTCGGTAGGAGTCTTTGGCGCTTCCCAATTCTTAATCGCTTCAATCTTCGCGGGATCAACATGTATGCCCTTTTCATTAACTATATGACCCAAGAACTGTACTTCTCGCATCCAGAAATCACATTTCGAGAACTTAGCGTACAGTTGTTCTTGTTTCAATAGCTCTAGTAGTAATCGGAGATGTTCAGCGTGTTCCTCCTCAGATTTTGAATAGATGAGAATGTCATCGATGAAAACTATGACAAACTTATCAAGATAAGGTTTACAAACACGATTCATGAGATCCATGAATACAGCTGGAGCGTTTGTCAACCCAAATGGCATGACCAAGAACTCATAATGGCCATATCGTGTCCTGAATACTGTCTTCGGAATATCCTCCTCCTGAACTCTTAGTTGATGATAACCCGACCTGAGATCAATCTTCGAGTAGTAACTCGAACCTTGCAACTGATCGAACAGATCGTCAATCCTGGGTAACGGATACCGGTTCTTGATAGTAACCTTATTCAATTCCCGGTAATCGATACACATACGAAAAGTCCCGTCCTTCTTCTTCACAAACAATACTGGAGCTCCCCACGGTGAAAAACTAGGTCGTATGAAACCCTTATCCAACAATTCTTGCAATTGTGTAGATAACTCTTGCATCTCTGACGGTGCAAGTCGATAAGGCGCCCTAGCTATCGGTGCTGCATCTGGTGTAAGGTCGATTCGGAATTCCACCTGTCTGGTAGGCGGTAATCCCGGCAAGTCTTCTGGAAATACCTCCGGAAATTCACAAACTACAGGTATATCTTCAATCTTCTTCTCAGCTACTGGCTTTTCGGTTATAAGTGCTATAACTGCCGTATGACCTTTCCGCAGACATTTGTGTGCTTTCATACAAGATATGAGACGCAGTGGCGCACTGATCTTTTCACCTTGTACGTACAGTGTCTCTCCATTTGTAAGAGGTATACGAACAATCTTTTCATGGCATACTATTTCAGCCTGGTGTTTGGACAACCAGTCCATGCCAATAACTACATCAAAACTGCCTAAGGCAATAGGCATAAGATCAATCTCTAATGTTTGACCCATCAAATCAAGGATACATCCCTTAAAGATATTTTCCACTACTATCAACTTATCATCAGCTAATTCCACAGTGTAGGGACTATCTAAGGCAGTGGGACTAACATTTAGCAACTTAGCAAGTGAACTAGATACAAAACTCCGGTCGGCACCAGTGTCAAATAACATAGAGGCATAGTGATTATTTAAGAGGAACGTACCCGTAACAATGTTGGGATCCTCCCGCGCTTGACGTCCTCCAATCACAAACGCCCTGCCTCTAGCACCGTTGTTGTTGTTGTTATTGTTGTTGTTGTTGTTGTTGTTGGTGCCATTGCCATTACCGTTGCCATTTCCATTACCATTGCCATTATTGTCCCCGCCTTTCTTGAGCTGTGGGCAATCTTTCTTAAAATGCCCCATCTTGCCACACTCAAAACAACCTTTCTGAGCGTTATTCTGGTTATTGTTCTGGTTGTTGTTGTTCTGTAGTTCCCCGCGACAATCCTTAGCCGCATGCCCAATCTTGCCACACCTCTGGCACTTAGCTCTTTCACATTGATTACCTGCATGATGGTAACCACACTTGTTGCACTTGGGGTGTTTCCCAATATAACCTCCCGACGATGATGATTGCTGACCACTGCTTGAACCATGATAAGACTTGTTTGAGTCTTGTTTCCGGTTTTGCTGATGTGATTGTTGGTTGTTGCCCTTGAAATTGTTACTTTCCCACTTTCTCTTATGATCTCCTACCTTGGTAGCAGATGTTTGTTTAGGCAGGGTTCCTTGTAACACTGCCTGATCAGTAAGCTAATGTGCTAGACGAACAGCTTGTTGGATGGTGGTAGGATTTGCTGAAGTAACCAACCCTTGAATCTGAGGCACTAGTCCTCCAATGTACCTTTCAATCCACTTACTGACTGGAGTAGCCATATGTGGTAGCAGTCTGGCCAGTTCATGCGATCTGGTCGTGTACTCTTCAATGTTTGACCCCTCCATCTTGAGGTGCCAATATTCTTCTTCCAACTTCTGTATTTCACTGCAAGGACAGTACTCCTCTCGCAGTAAAGTTTTGAAATCATCCCATGTTAAGGCATTTGCCTCACCCAATCCCAGAGTCTGAACATTCGAGTTCCACCAGGTTAATGCTGGACCCTCCAATGTTCCCGTTGCAAACTTCACCTTGCTCTCGTTGGGGCAGTTGCACATTTCAAATACCGACTCAGCCTTTTCAATCCACCGAAGGAGTCCAATGGCCCCCTCCGACCCTTTGAAATTGTGTGGTTTGCAGTCCAAAAACATCTTGAACGTGCAGACTTGTGGATTAACTAATCCCCCAGCTGGACCCTGTGGCCCTGTGTTGTGAGTCTGAGCATACTGTGCGATTGCCTCTGCAACCCTGTTGTTGATTAGCTCGTTGAGCTCAGCAACAGTCATATGTACGTTTCCCTCAGCCATTAGTTCCTATTTACAAGAAGTGTTAGCACGAAGTCAAAATCTAATGTGACATGTGTAAGTAAAACAACAAACACAACATGTAATATAAATCAACACGACTGTTGAAAATAAATAATAATTCTTTCACAGATAGAAACTTTCTTTGAGTACAATACTTTTGAAATAAAACACAACTTTTCAAACTACTAATATAGGAACACAACCCGTTCCTAATAAGTTTAAACAAAACAAGAAAGAAAAGAAAAACAATCAGTCGTCCTCAACAGTGGATTCAGGATCGGACTCAACAACTGGTGCTGGTTCCTCCTCCTCATCCTCATCCTGTTCCTCATTCTCAGAGGCCACTAAATCCTCCAAAGCTTCAACCCTGCCCGCTAAAATCTCCTCTCGGTTCTCTGACTCTTCTAGACGACCAATCAAATTGATCATCTCATCCCGCATGTCATGAACTAGATGGGCAAGTTCATCTTGCCTCTCAATGGCATCCCATAATTCCTGAGGTCTCTGTATGATCTTGTCTTCTGCTTCATCCAAGTCCTCGCGCAATTTGGCGATCTCCTCGGCGTCCGTCCTTTGCCTCTTAGGCTCAGGAGCATCTAGTGCTGGTGGTGAATGTGTGGAAGGTCCCTCAGCAGGAATCTGCTGAGTGCCCTCCTCCTCCTCCTCCGGATCCTCATCCGGGTCCTCCTCTGGATCCTCGTCGGGATCCTCGTCTGGGTCCTCATCTGGATCCTCCTCCGGATCCTCCTCTGGTTCCTCCTCCGGATCCTCCTCTGGATCGGAGTCATCCATCTCATACGGTGGAGGTGATGGAATAGGTGGTGGTGGTGATGATGGTGGTGCCGGAACTATCGGCTCCTCGTCCTCGGAATCATCAATGATAATATAAGGGACTGATGATGAAGCCATGCCTGTTACATAATACCATATGTAAGTACAGTGCCATGGAATACGTAAACAAGTCAATTACATAATGCCATATGTAATTTCTAAGCAATACGTATTAACAGATGTGTCTAATGTCTAACAGTCATAGTCTAAGTCTACAAATGCAAACCTAGTTCGCTATAACCTGGCTCTGATACCAATCTGTCACACCCCCAATTTCAACTAACGGAATCATACCGTTTGGGAACGTGACAAACCAGGATCTCAGTTCATTAGACATAGCGAAGACCTCTATATGAATTTCAAAACATACTTTGGTCTTTAAAACATAACATTCAGAGTTTACAAAAGTTGCGGAAGCGTTTAAAACCATAAATAGTTGTAAGTAAACATTACAAAACAAAATACTCAAATGTTCAAATTCAAATTGTTTATAATGCATGAGACTCTATCTCCTAGTCCATGCAAGCTTTAGCGCGCGCCTTAGCGTCCTGAGAAAACATGCAAATCAAGTCAACACAAAGGTTGGTGCATAACACAGGTTTTAAATAATCACAATGTTCAAAACAGCAGTTTGAATAACAAGTTGTAGATAACATAATCACACATGCACAGTCATGATAGCTAGTCATATAAACTATTTACATACGTGTTCGACACCGAAGCTGACGGATTGCCATGCTATAGCATGTTTTCGCCTTGCCACTATTGTCTATCACAACAATAGTAAAATTGTGTTTGGTCAGTCAAACACCTGCGTAGATCCCATCTACCAGGTGAGGTTTGTCAAACCTAATAGATCTATTTCCAACTACCACGCTTTGCGTTACAGCAAACTAAACGGTTCGAGGTGTGTAAGGACTTTCAATTTGCTATGTTGTCACATAATGTAAACAGCTAACTCATGCAAGTGATATGTATCTAAAAATAGTTTGTTGCACATGTTTTCTCCCCCAAAACAGTTTAAAATAAGAAAGGGGCCGTGTACGCACCTTTGATAATAGCAGAATGATCACACACTAAAAGCTCGTGAAAGAAATCCTTCTACGAAGAATCTGTGTTTAAACAATAACCTAGTGTTATTCAGAATGTCGTTTTGTTCTTGAAATCACATACGTGTCAACACACGTATGTTAAAATTTTAGAAATGTGCATACGAAAGTACACGTGACATTGAAATCGTTTAAATAAAATCCTATACGATTTTATTTAATTAAACGTAATTATACACGATTTCGTTTTCGGATTAAAATATGAATTTTATCATTCTAATGTGTTCGTATTCTCGTTACGTTTCCAACGCAACTCGAACGGGTTAAAACGGAGTCCGTATGTGGAAGATATTTCAAAATACCAAAAATGCCATTTTTTATCAAAAACCGGCCACCCCTTGGCTCGAACCCGCGACCCTTCACACACAACACGCTTGATCTACCAACTCGCCCGCTAGGGTATCGCGATGGTTATCAGGAATTAATTCTTTTAACCCCACTCTGATGAGGTTCCCTTTGTTCACCTATAGCCGAAGCATCTAACCACAATTGGACCTCGATTCGAACCTAATCAAGTCCACAACCTTAGGGTTTTTGTTCCTGATGTATAATAGGATTTGTAGATAGTCTTAATTTGAAACATCATTCACCAATTACCCAACTAATCGGACCTTAACAGTCTCGAACTCAAATTCTCAAACCCAAACTCAAAGTTGTTTAATTCGTTACTGTAACATCAAATTGCTAAGATATTAACATCATTCGAAGCCTTCTGGAACTAACCACACTATCCAATTCGATTCTAGAACCCATTTTAACCCAATCCCCTAATTCGTTCTTGATTACAAGCCCTAGAAATCGAAAACCATTAATTCGATGTTTAAACCAGAAATTGTTTTATGTTTAAGCTTAATCGGCACATTATGAAGCTTCCTATAACATTCAATTCGATTATTAATCTCTTAAAGATCAATACCCCCAAAACCGTTTTAGTATGAACCCTAGTTACTAGAATTCCATCAATTCGTTATAACTAACCAAAATTGATACATGTTTTATCTTAATCGAGACCTTCTGGAACTAATCATGAACATTAATTTGATTCTTAATCATGTTTGATTATAATCCCCCAAATTGGATTCTAATAAGAACCCTAGAATTCGTGCATATACCATTCGATGTTAAGAATCAAAATTAGCATATGTTTAATCTCATTCGGCTACTTTAGGTTGTTCAGAAGTAAAGACTTACTTGTTTTGACTCCCGATTGATGTAGTTCCCTTTTAGGATGATATTCGGCCTAGTCTCGATCCAATTTCTTCTTCCAACGCTTCTGCGATCGAATTGTTGTGGGTAAAACTCTCTAAAGAAGCCGATTAGTGTTTAGGAGTTCTCAATTGTGAGAATTGAATTCGAATTGTGAGGTTTTGGTTGTAAGGAACTACGGTTACAACTTGTGGATCCTTAATTCCATTCAATTCGAATTCTAACAGGTAAAAACGTATGTAAACGGTTCATAATCATTATTACAACGATTATGGATGATAAATTTGCAATTACAACTTCGAATTTAATACATTTCGAATTTCTTTCATGCTTTCTAAACGAATTTTGACTTTTAAAGTCAAAATTGGACTTTTAACTTAATTATAAGTCCTAATTCAGCAATTAGAACAATTTGAGACTGATTTCTACAAAATCAAATTCTTTAGATATGGTTTAGCTCGATTGCATAATAATTCGTTTAACAAAATTGAGCCAAAAGTCCCAAATTGTCACTAATTTGGTCCTTTAACTCCTTGTTGGGCTAAATTAATCCCAATTGGGCTTCTCAAATACAATTGGGTCTCACTGGGCCTTCCTGGGCCTACCTTGGCCTTCCCTGAGCCTACTTTGTTTACATTGGGCCTTACTTGAACTTATTGGGCCTTACTGGGCCTCTCTTGACTTGTTGGGCCTACATTGGCTCTGTTGGGCCTACATAGACTTCATTGGGCCTAATTGATCTTGTTGGGCCTTCATTGGCCTGGTTGGGCCTTCATTGACCTTGTTGGGCCTTCATTGGCCTTGTTGGGCCTACACTGGCCTTATAGGGCCTACATTTGTCCTGTTGGACCTATGATATCACCATCTTCCGTTAACAAGGTTAGTGTAAAAAGTCGGATTGTCACACTTGAGTAGGCCTGGAGGAACTCTAAATGTGGCTGAGTTCGAGAATCACAGTAGAAAATCCAGAGATTTTGTCAGTTCTTCTTTTTCTCCTTCCAAACTCGAGCTCAAATCGTCAATGTGCTTCCAAATGGGTTTCTTGCTGGCTTCTACTGATGGAAATGGTTGTAACAGAGTGTTGATGGTCTAGAAGAAGGTTTTCAGTCGAGAGATAGAGTGTAGAGGTGTAGCAGAATGATTAACATTGGTTTTATAAAGATTTTGCGTGTTAGGCGTCGTCACGTACCGCGGAGACTGGCAAAAAGCTCCGCCGCGTATCGCGATGATTAAAATAATCATTCTATTTCCGAAACACGCCGCTTATCGCGAAGAGGGAAGATGATCGGTCGTCGCACATCGCGATGGATTTCGGTGAATTCACATTCTCCCGCTTGTGCATCGCGTACCGCTAAGGCCCATTTAGGTGCCCATCGCGTACCGCGATAGGTCCCAGTTGAGCCCAATAAGCCCAATTTTGTTGTTTCGAAACGATTTTCGCGTTTTTCTCGATTACGATCATTGTTTCTCGACACATAAGCATTGTTCTACCCATTCTAGGTCTCCTAGGACCTAAGTGTAGTGAAAGTGTACTGTGGTTCGATTCGTTCACCAAGGTTCGTTATTCAAGACACGTGCGAGTGTTGTGCAATAATTCTTCGAATTATTGGTGCGTTTGGACTGTCGTGTCACGTGTCACACTTAAACATTCATAATTCTAGTGCCACGTATGCAATAATAGTACATATTATTATTAAAATAAAATAATGCTGACCTGGAAATTGCGAGGTGTCACATTTATCCGGCCCAATTCAATCCTTCGGCCCATAGTGATTAAACCAACCCATATATCATTTGGCTAGCCCATTCATCTAGTCCATACAATGAGTTCAGCACAATTGATCATTCGGCGCATGTATCAATCGGCCCAACAGCATTATGCAATAGGCCCATGTGATTTAATTGGCCCACACAGCTCATAAGGCCCAGGTCTAATCACTCCGCCCATGGTATTTCGTGCGGCCCATGGCCTTGGTTCGGTCTAATTAATCGGCCCACATAACTTATTCGGCCCACGTGACAAGGATGCAAACACATTTAAAGCAAAAGCTAAGGGATACAATACATGGGACTTGGTTTAAAACTACAAAGTGGAACTTTATATTTAGAAAATGATGAGTTTCAAGTTACATCACCTGAAAATTATCAAATCAAGTTAAACATAAAACAAGTAACAATATATATCAAGTTCGTCTCACATTGGTCAAGGGTTGGCATAATTCATAACAAGTGCACAAGGGCCGAATGATGACCAAGACCGATAAGTGGTAGCCGACTTAGACTAACACCTACACACACTCAAGTACATGCCACTTATACTTACAAGTTACAAACAACGTGAAATCAATACAGGATCGTGAAAACAACAACCAGTACAACAAAGAGCGCGTGCATTCTTGTTAGGCTAAGTCAACCACAACAACTACAAGGTGAGTTCATATGCCCCCGTTTTCTAATCTTAACTGATTTTAAACTCTCAGGGCTGAGAAACATGCTAAATCTTTTATTTATTTAAAATTTTTAGTACAATATATTGTTTATACACTGATTTAGATAATATTGCTTGACTTATTATCGCTTATCATTGTATGCATGCTTGTATAATTATAACATGACAGAGACAGCTAAGTGTAATAGGACAGGTTCCTATAACACTCAGCTTACAACTCGGTGTATACTACAGGACAATAGGAAACAAGTATCATCCACCACCTGAGTCTACTAAGTGTAGTAAGACTAGCTCTTACAACACTGTAGTGGCAACATGGTGACCATATGAAACAACAAGAATGATAATCATGATAACGTACCTTCATGATAACAACATCATTCACACAACTACTAACATTGTATAATAAGACAAGATCTTATATAACTTTGTTAACAACAACGAGAACACACAACATTGAGAACAAACAACATTGGTGAACACGACAACAATTGATTCCTATTGAACTGTCTGTATTATCTCACTTCAATCATGTGCCATGTATTCAAGTTGATCATTGTAAGTCCCTCACACAAATCGCTAACCAGTTAATTTGACGTGACTAAACCGATGATAGCATAGTGATACCATAGGTCTGACAAACCTCCAGCTTGTAGGGCTGGTATGTTGATCGTATTATCGTTTTGGCCGGTAACGTATGACCGGTGACAGGGTGACGAACAGTCACGGTCTGGAAAGCGACACATGGTGATATTAATCTGCAATGATATTGTAATTAATCCATCGATTACTATGGACTAGTAGACTGAGGAATTTATTTTCTCTCATGTCATATTACTAGCAACAGTTCCGATGAGGCCTATGGAAACACAAAGTGGTAGAGGTAAATCGGATGCATTGTAATCTGATTACGTGAGGATTGCAATGGATTCCTTTTAGGCTCTATGCACTTCAAGATGAGAACAAATATCAATTGGTTAACTAACACACTTATTATTAAAAGTGATTAACAGTTAACCCCACAAGAAATAGAATAATAACAAGGATCATATTGAATTAATCTAATTTCCTTAATACATTGAGGGAGTATCAATACTTCGGGTGGATAACTAAACCCCTCTCGACATATTATTCTACATATGATACAACGGGTGAATATCAAATGGGATGAACAGATGTAATGAAAATGGGGATCTATAGTTGTATTGCAAGTGGTGTTAAGTTCTATTAGATATGTGGAGGGATGTTGGCTGGGGCTTGTTCCCTACATATGCCCTATATATAAGCATAAATAATAGGATGAGATACTACTTGTGAATATAACTATGGAGAGGCCATTGTGTGAACGGGTGAATCAAACAACTTACAAGTAACATGTATGACATTGTGACTGTGTATGTGAACAATTTAATGTTTTCAAATATCAAACTTATGAACTCACCAACCTAGTGTTGACTTTGTTTAAATGCATGTTTTCTCAGGTGACGAACAGGTTTAGTCACCAGTATTAAAGAACATAGCTAGTGGACTTTTAGAAGACCTAGCTACATTTTGAGTTGAACATACTTTTGGAATGACAAAACAATGAATCATCTTTTGTAGATCTTATACAGTTACAAGATAGAAACTCATTGAGTCTTTTGGATAGATTTACTTGGTTAAGTTATGAACGATACATTGTAATTTAACTTTGCAATTCTATATAATTGTCATGTTAGCATTTCTCAATTATATATCATGTGCTATTGCAAACAATCTGATCATTTTGATTATCAAACGATATCGCGCCCCGAGAACCTTCCCCCGACGGGAAAGTCGATCCAGCCCGCCGGCTCGGGGTTTGACAGATTGGTATCAGAGCCACGGTTATAGAGAAATATAGGTCATATTGCTTAAACGGTTTGGCCTAGACTATAACCTAGGGACCCTCATGTAGAGAGCATACAACATAGGATTCTATTTGCATGCGGCTTCTGTATTTGATCACTGCACTAACCAATTTTCTTTCGGTTATGATCAGAATGCTGCCAAGAAGACCACCACCATCTTTACTGCCACCACCACCACAAGATTCAGCTCCACATTCTTCGACACCGACACCACCTAACTCCCCTCCACCGCCACCTCCACCTCCTCCTCCGACACCACCTATTCATGAGTTGGATCCCGCTACTATAGCACTGGCCACACTGCTGACTAGTCAACTGAGGGATGTGATCCCAGATATGATGAACAGAATCAACAACAACAACAGTAACAAAAACGCCAACTCATCTGGAGAAGGCAGCGGTAACACCCGACACCATCAGGACTATTCCTACAAGAACTTTGTAGGATGCAAGCCACCAAGTTTTAGTTGCAGTGAGGGTGCTGTCGGATTGATCAAATGGATCGAGAAGATGGAAACAACTCTCGACATTAGTGGTTGTTCTGATCAGCACCAAGTGAGATACACTGCAGGCTCATTTAACAAGCGAGCATTGACATGGTGGAACGCACAAGTTCAGACAAGGGGCAGAGATGAGGCTTTGTCTATGCCTTGGGATGACTTCAAGGCTATGCTGAGGGCAGAGTTTTGCCCGAGGAACGAACTGAAGAAGGTTGAAACTGAGCTCCTCAACCTTGTCATGGTTGGTGCTGGGCATCTGGCCTACACCACCCGATTCCATGAGTTAGCTACATTGGCACCGGACGTGGTGCCAACACTGGAGAAAAGGATATAGCGGTATGTCGGTGGACTGCTGGCTTGTATCCAAGGGCACGTGATTTCAGCCCATGCCACTACTATGGAGATGGCTGTTACTCTGTCAGCAACTTTGACATATGTGATGGTTGCCTCCGGGGCTCTGAAGAGAGAAGCTGACTAAGAAAAGGTTGGGACGTCAAGGAAGCCGAATAAACGCCCAGCGAAGAAACATAAAGTGGTCAGGAACTTTGCTGCGACCACTCAAACACCGTTGATCAACCAACCACCACTACAAATCAAGAGACCCTACACTGGCACATCACCTTTGTGCAACAGCTACCAGTATCATCATCCACCAAACATCTAGTGCAGACATTGCACTAACTGTGGGAAGTTTGGACACTGGGCCAACCAATGTAGGAGCACGGGGGCTCTGAACAGAAACAACAACACAGCTACTACTTCTGCTGCTGATCATAGGTCTTGCTACAACTGTGGCGAGCCTAAACACTTTTCTCGGGATTGTCCCAAGAAGAATTAACCAAGGGCTCAAGTAGAAAGAGGTAGAGCATTTCAGATTGGAGCCGCTGCAGCTCGACAGGACCCGAATGTGATCACGGGTACATTTCTCTAATCTGACTTTTATGCATCCATATTATTTGACACTGGTGTGGATCAGAGTTTTATCTCATCCGACTTTGCATGCCATCTTAATCATGTTGAGGAATCTTTAGACTCCCCTTATACCATTAAGGTAGCAAATGACAAACAGATTACAGTTGACACAATACTTAGGAATTGCCCACTAACACTTGGTGATCACATATTTTCCATCGATTTGATACCGATGGAGCTGGGCAGTTTCGATATCATTGTCGGAATGGATTGGCTATCTCTTAACAGAGTTGAGTTCATCTGTTCTGAAAAGCTATTACGTATTCCAGTGGAGAACGATCAAGTCTTGGAAATTCATGGAGATCAAGCAAACCACAGTGTCAAGATAATATCGTGTATGAAGGCTCGCAAGTATTTAAGATACAGTGTATCGCATTCTTAGCTCACGTGGTAGAGAAAGACAAGAAAGCAATCAAGATTCAAGATATACCAATTGTGAAAGACTATGCGGACATGTTTCTGGATGATTTACCGGGATTGCCACCCGAGAGATCGGTGCAGTTCCAAATTGATTTGATTCCGGGAGCGGTTCCTGTAGCTAAGTCTCCTTACAGACTTGCACCATCAGAAATGCAGGAATTGTCCAATCAATTACAAGAGAAACTCGATAAAGGATTCATTCGACCGAGTTTCTCACCGTGGGGAGCTCCGGTTCTCTTTGTTAAGAAGAAGGATGGGTCTTTCAGAATGTGCATCGTCACCATCAAGAATCGGTACCCATTACCGAGGATTGATGACCTATTTGATCAGTTACAAGGAACACAGTACTTCTCAAAGATAGACATGCGTTCAGGTTATCACCAGCTCCGGATTCAAGTGGAAGACAAACCCAAGACGGCCTTTCGTACAAGATATGGTCACTACGAATTCATGGTGATGCCATTCGGACTGACGAACGCACCGGCAGTGTTCATGGATCTAATGAACCGGGTGTGCAAGCCGTATTTAGAAGAGTTCGTTATCGTCTTCATTGATGATATACTGATTTATTCAAGAAACGAGAAGGAACATGAACAACATCTCAGGACAGTCTTGGAACTCCTAAAAGACGAACGACTCTATGCCAAATTCTCCAAGTGTGAATTCTGGTTAAGAGAAGTTCAGTTTTTGGGTCATTGATTACAGAGAGCTCAACAAACTCAACATCAAGAATCGGTACCTGTTACCGAGGATTGATGACCTGTTTGATCAGTTACAAGGAGCACAATACTTCTCAAAGATAGACCTGTGTTCAGGTTATCACCAGCTCTGGATTCAAGAGGAAGATATACCCAAGACGGCCTTTCGTACCCAATATGGTCACTACGAATTCATGGTGATGCCATTCGGACTGACGAACGCACCGGTAGTGTTCATGGATCTAATGAACCGGGTGTGCAAGCCGTATTTAGATCAGTTTGTTATCGTCTTCATTGATGATATACTGATTTATTCAAGAAACGAGAAGGAACATGAACAACATCTCAGGAGAGTCTTGGAACTCCTAAAAAACGAGCGACTCTATGCCAAATTCTCCAAGTGTGAATTCTGGTTAAGAGAAGTTTAGTTTTTGGGTCATGTGATTAACAGTAATGGTATTCATGTGGATCCTGCCAAGATTGAAGCAATCAAGAACTGGGATGTGCCCACAACACCGATAGAGATCAGATCATTCTTGGGATTGGCGGGTTATTACAGGAGGTTCATTTCGAATTTCTCCAAGATAGCCTTGCCTCTCACCAAACTCACACAGAAGAGTGAACCATTCGTGTGGACACAAAAACAAGAGGAAGCATTTCAAACATTGAAACAAAGATTGTGCAATGCTCCAATTCTAACACTCCCAGAAGGCAATGATGACTTTGTAGTATACTGTGATGCCTCCCATCAGGGACTCGGTTGTGTTTTAATGCAACGAGACAAAGTCATTGCTTACGCCTCACGACAACTGAAGATACACGAGAAAAACTGCACGACACATGACATAGAACTGGGAGCTATTGTCTTTGCTTTAAAGATTTGGAGACACTACCTGTATGGTACCAAGTGCACTATATTCACAGATCACAAGAGCCTACGACGATTACGATTGTGTGATCAAATTACCACCCGGGCAAAGCGAATGTTGTTGCAGACGCTTTGAGCCGGAAGGAAAGAGTTAAAACCTTCCGCGTACGAGCAATGGGAATGACCGTGCAAACAAGTCTGAGAGATCAAATCATACAAGCACAACAAGAAGCAATGGCAAGAGACAATTTGAAACATGAGCTCGATTGTGGAGCCGTGAAACATTTCGAGACAAAATAAGATGGAGTTATCTATTTTCAGGATCATGTTTGGATCCCGGCAGTAGATGAACTTTGAACACTCATACTTGACGAGGCACACAAGACACGTTACTCTGTTCATCCTGGTGCTGATAAAATGTACCAAGATCTTAGGTCGTTTTATTGGTGGTCGGGTATGAAGAAAGATGTTGCCACTTATGTTGGCAAATGCTTAACATGTGCCAAAGTCAAAGCTGAACACCAGAAACCGTCAGGTTTGCTGGAGCAACCAGAGATACCACAATAGAAATGGGAACAAATAGCTATGGATTTTATTACCAAGCTACCCCGCACTTCCAGCGGACACGCTTCGATTTGGGTCATCGTTGATCGATTGACCAAGTCCGCACACTTCTTGCCGATCAGAGAAAACTACAAGATGGAAAAGCTAGCAAGACTTTATGTCGATGAAATAGTAGTACGGCACGGTGTGCCTTTGTCTATTATTTCAGACTGAGACAGCCGATTTACATCGCGGTTCTGGCAATCATTGCAACAATCTCTAGGGACAAGTGTCAACTTGAGCACTGCTTATCATCCATAAACGGATGGGCAAAGCGAGCGAACGATTCAAACCCTAGATGATATGTTGAGGACATGCATCCTAGACTTCGGTGGAAGTTGGGATAAACATTTACCACTCATCGAGTTCTCCTACAACAACAGCTACCACATCAGTATCAGATGTGCTCCATTTGAAGCACTTTATGGTAGAAAATGTCGGTCTCCGATTTGTTGGACCAAAGTGGGAGACAACAGAATCACTGGGCCTGAACTTATTCAGGAGACTACTGATAAGATAGCCCAGATTCAACAGAGATTACAAGCAACACGTAGCCGCCAAAAGAGTTACGCAAACAAACAGCGTGGTTTGTTTTGGGGCTAAAGGCAAGTTAGCACCAAGATATGTCAGACCGTTTGAGATAACTCAACGCATAGGTCCTGTGGCATACAGACTCAGACTCCCTGACGAACTCAGCGGAGTACACGATGTATTTTATGTATCAAATCTCAAGAAATGTCTTGCGGACGAATCATTGATCATACCTTTGGAAAAAATACAAGTTGATGAACAATTACATTTCATTGAAGAACCTGTAGAGATTATGGATCGTGAAGTCAAGAGACTGAAGCGAAGCCGTATTCCTATTGTAAAGGTTCGATGGAACTCTAAGCGGGGACCAGAATTTACCTGGGAGCGTGAGGATCATATTAAGACAAAGTATCCCCAACTGTTTGAAGAAGTAGTGCCCGAAAATGATGCTTAAATTTTGGGACGAAATTTCTTTAACAAAGGGAGACTGTGACATCCAGTACCTGATTGTCCGGCAAGTCCGTACGGTATGTGTACTTTCACTATTTACTGTGTGTAAATACAATGTATGAACAGTGTGTGTGATAACACAACTCAGATAACAAGCAACAATTGTACGTATTTAAGTGAAAACTTAAATACCGTAAGTACAACAACTCACGATAAATAATAGTTGTATGTATTTAGGTGAAAACCTAAGTACAATTAATACAACGAATCAAGAGAAACAACAGTGTACAAGTAAACAACAAGAACATGTCGGTTGTGATCTGATATCCTAGATGACAGGAATCAGATGGCCGATAAATCGGTATGAAAACAATGTGAAAATAGGAAGTATAGTTGAGTCCATCAGTGAGGAAACACAATTCAAAACCTAAATGCAGTGTTATTTCAGAATAATGAACTGACAATGTGTTTGCGTGGGTGACGATTCACACAAACATATCGGTGAGTTTGCAGTTCTGAAATGATGACTGAAAAGTAGAAAACAAAATTCAGAAAGCAAAACCATCGACGTGTTCGTTCGGGTGACGATTCGAACGAATACGTGCGAAGGTCACGCGATCTGACGAAATGAAATCGATAAACGATTCGAACGATAATAAAATAAGAAAAATAATTACAAAACATTTATTAGGAATCACAACCTTTAAAATATTAAAAATAAATCCTTTTTATTTTAAAACCGTAAATACGCGCGTTACCTTCCGGAAATGCGACGAAAACGCTAACCGAGCAAACGAAACGAACCCGAACACCCTCGGGGTATATATACCTTGAAAGACTCATCTTCTTCATTTAACACTCTCACTTTCTCTCTCTAAAACCCTAGATCCGGCTCCCTCTCTCTCTAAAATCTTGAACTTCAAACACTCATAACGTGCTCATTTCTTAACGAAATCGAGTGATTCTTGAGCCTAATTGAAGCTCTCGACCTCCTCTACACGAAAGTATAACCGATCAGAAACAAGACTGAAACGAGGTAATCTGTCATGAAAATCACGAAAAATAGGGTTTTCTAGACCCTTAGTCGACCTTTAACCTTAAACCAGCCTGAAACACCGTAGCCACCACAAACTCTACACAAGACACACCATAGGAACTTGGGTAAACACATGTGGGAGGCTAAGAATCGATTGGGCAAAGATGGATGTTGGTTTTTTGGTTGGCCGAATGAAATCACGCAGGCCAGCCGAATGGCTCGGCCTGCCGAATCAACCAGCCCCCCAACCAGCCCCTTCAGCCCACACCCTCATTCGCTCGGGTAGGATAGCTCTCATTCGCCCAGGCCTTATTCTCTCGGTTACACCCATTTGGTTAGGCCATACACATTCGGCCGAAACTAGCTAGCCAAGCCATTCCCTCGGCCAGAGTCATCACCACTCGGCCTAGACTAGTCATTCGCCCAAGTCACTTGTCATTCGGCCTAAGACCATGCCTGTCACCCGAATCACCAACATCCAATCGGCCGAAGCAATCCTATTGGGGCCCTGTCTATTCGACTAAGGCATCTTTCGGCCCCTAGCAACTCAACCGGCCCAGAACTAAATCATTCAGCCATGATCTTGGGTCGGCTCATCTTTATTCGGCCAGGGCATACCCCTTTCGGCCAAGCTTTTCCTGATTCGGCCAAGCCTTGCCTGATTCGGCCAAGCCTTGCCTGATTTGGCCAGACACATCATTCGATCATGGTCCTTTGGCCAACCATGTCATACGGCCCATGTCCTTTATCCGACCCAATTCAATCCTTTGGCCCATAGTGATTGAACCAACCCACATATCATTCGGCTAGCCCATTCATCCAGTCTATACAATGAGTTCAGCCCAATTGATCATTCGGCCCATGTATCAATCGGCCCAACAACATTACGCAATAGGCCCATGTGATTTAATTGGCCCACACAGCCCATAAGGCCCAGGTCTAATCACTCAGCCCATGGCATTTCGTGCGGCCAATGGCCTTGGTTCGGTCCAATTAATCGGCCCACATAACTTATTCGGCCCACGTGACAAGGATGCAAACACATTTTAAACAAAAGCTAAGGGATACAATGCATGGGACTTGGTTTAAAACTACAAAGTGGAACTTTATATTTAGAAAATGATAAGGAGTTTCAAGTTACATCACCTGACAATTCTCAAATCAAGTTAAACATAAAACAAGTAACAATATATATCAAGTTCATCTCACATTGGTCAAGGATTGGCATAATTCATAACAAGTGCACAAGGGCCGAATGATGACCAAGACCGATAAGTGGTAGCCGACTTAGACTAACACCTACACACACTCAAGTACATACCACTTATACTTACAAGTTACAAACAACGTGAAATCAATACAGGATCGTGAAAACAACAACCATTACAACAAAGAGCGCGTGCATTCTTGTTAGGCTAAGTCAACCACAACAACTACAAGGTGAGTTCATATGCCCCTTTTCCTAATCTTAACTGATTTTAAACTCTCGGGTCTGAGAAACATGCTAAATCTTTTATTTATTTAAAAGTGTTAGTACAATATATTACTTATACACTGATTTAGATAATATTGCTTGACTTATTATCGCTTATCATTATATGCATGCTTGTATAATAATAACATGACAGAGACAACTAAGATAAGCATGATAATATAACTTCATGAATCATCAACACAATAGAATAATGTAGTTATAAGGTTTTTATCTTATAACGCTTAATTATTCTTACGAGAACAAACAATGAGATTATCACAGGTGAACACGATGACAACAACAACAACAAACATGAATGATACGAAGATAATATATCTTCATAATATCATTCATCACCGGAGTTAGTGTAACATCAGTGCCGGAACCGTACCGGAACAGTGATCTCAACAGTGCTATGAACAGTAATCAGGTACGAACTATACGTGTATCATTTCATGTTATGAAACAGTGAACTCAGAATCATTTCAGAGAAACAGAACTCAGAAAACATGGTTCATCAGTCAAATATTTATTTGGCAACACAGAACCATCATGTGATTATTTGTTGGGATTTTATTTTGTATAAACGTATGTGAGGCTGTACAGAATAAAACAACACAGATGTTGTTACGTGAATGCTAAACCGACGGATTATTCGTATAGGTGACAATCTGTACGAATAAATCTGAAACTTTAACGTTCTGAATGAAATCCGATAATTAGAAAACAATATCGGAAAGTATAGTTATCGTCGTGTTCGTACGGGTGATGATTCGAACGAATACGCGCGACGACTGTACGATTCGATGTTAAACAAGTAAATACAATATTTTTGAAAATTTAAAATAAACAAAAGATATTTAGTTAATTTAGTAGGAATAACCACTTAAAATAATTTTGTAAATCTTATTTTAAGATCGAAACGTTTCGTTACAAAAATTACGAAGAAATGACGTGTTACGCGAAACCGAACGAGACCGAACAACCGGGTATTTTCTAGGTCATTTAATGAGTTCATTTAGTTTCACAACCACCACCACCAACCCATTTTCCACACACAAATCCATCTCTCTCTCTCTCTCTCTGCATACTCTCTCTCTAAAACATCTTCCACCACCTTCTCTCTACAAGAAATCACCCAATTCTCAACCATTTCAAGCATTCTTGGTGTCAAAACAATCATCTCATCTCGAAGATCACGAAAGTACAAGAGGTTTAAGCTTTCATCCACTGATTTTGAGGTAAATCTTAGTTTTATTTCGGTTTTAGTGTGTGTGTCATGACCCTTGTAGTTAATGTCGTTCTACCCGGTTATAAACACTTAGAAATTTTGAAATAAGCTATGGTAAACAACTAGAAATCTCTAGGGATGGATTTGTAACAGGTAGGAGTGACGAAGATGATGATGAACAGCAACAGTTGCTGGGTTCGCGAATGGCCGAAACTATCTGAGGCTGGACGAACCCCATGGCTAGCCGAACCTTCCACTTGATGGCCAAATCTTTTATGCCACGAACCTGGAACCCTAGCCGAACCTTAGGGGGGACGAACCTGTGACAACCAAAGCTAGTGACCATGAACCTTGCAAGCACCGAGTCCATATCGGCCGAACCTTCTAAAGAGACCGAACCTAGGGTTTCCCTTAGCCGAACCCACGAGACCCTGGAACCTTGGGCGAACCTGAGCATCACGAACCCAACTTATCGAACCTCCCTTTTGTGGCTGAATCACGAACCTGGAAGCCACTGGATATGTAGAGGGGAAGCAAACCTAAGAGGTCTCCTTGGATTCAGCCGAACCTCGTGTTTAAAACTTCCATGGGCCGCGAACCTACTTTCCTATCATCACACTTAGACCAATAATCGAACCTTTTGGACATGAAGATGGCATCGAACCTAAGACCTTTGTTGATCTAGCCGAACCTTGAATCATAAAAACCCAGAGATGTAGCAAACCCATGGACGAACCTTGGGTCACTAAACCTTAACTGGGCCGAACCTATTCATGTTATGCATAGGTTCGCTGGTCCAATGTGCATCGAACTAAGTCTTTTATGAAAATAGTGATGCTAGGGTATGGAGTGCATGGGAGCTCGGGTACACATGCATGAATAGAATAATTTGGTTTGTGTGAATGGAATGTCAATTAGGGTTCCTTACATAAAATCAATGTTTAATTTTTAAGAGCTAACATGGGTGAACAATATGAGGTATGAATTGAGAAGGGGCTAAAGAAATATGAGTTGGACTTTTAATGGGAATGGGCTTTCTTAAAATACTCTAGCAATTCAACATGAGGAATTGACATCTATTTAGTTGACCCAATATGTTGATAAGGAGTACATTGGTGATCAAAAGCTAGCAATGGGCCAAGGTGGGCCCAATGGGCTTAACCTAAGCCCATCATATGTTAAATGTTAACTTAATTCAAGTTAATGATATATTAACACAAGAAAATGTTTTATGAATTTATTTGAATTAAAATAAATGATTTTTTTTAATTAACATTTTAGTTAAAGTGAATTATATTTAAAAATATGTTAATTTAGACTTGTTATAATTAACTGTTGGGGTACGGGTTACAAATGGGTAATTAGGTTAGATTAGCTAGATTAAATCTTAGAATCACATTAGCAACGTAGGACACTTAGTAGCACACCGAGACCAAACCTTAGATACGAAGATTAATACGTATACTTATTGTATTCGAATTCTTTTAAAACAACTCAGGAATTGAAGATACATAGTCTACAACAGTGAGCGCGCATTTTATGGTAGTATATCACGGAGCAACACAGGTGAGTTCATTGCCACTTTTCTAAACATTTTTGTTTTCAAACACGGGGCTGAGAAGCATGCGTAAACTATTTTCGTAAGATTATATTTACTTAAATACTTTTATTTAACATATGCTATAAGTATAATTGTTATCCTAGATTGTGTTTAGGTAGACATTATACAGAAATTCAAAGTAATTTATTTATTCATTATGAGTAAATAACTATTTCAAGTCAAACAACTATTTTCAAAGATCTACTTTCAAAGAACTAAAGATCTAAAGCAAGGAACTATTTTCAAATGTCTATTTCAAAGAACTAATAAACTAATCAAAGAACTAACGATCTATTTCAAAGAACTATGTACAAAGAACTATTTTCAAGGGTCTGACTGGGAAATATCAAAGATAGCATGAGACGCATGTTTGATGATATTTACAGTATTCCCTAACTGTTTTGAGGAACATGTGGGAAATGCTCAAAGATAACACGTGTCAAAGAACTAAAGAACTATACGAACTATGGACGGTCTAAAGAACTATAAAAGCATGTATTTCAAAAGATGTCCTAGCTAGACTGAATGATTATAGGTTGCATGTTTGATGAGGTTTACAGATCTCCTTTACTACTAAGAACCTTGATTGCTAGACTAGTCTACTCGAGTTGACCAAGGCCCAATCATTATGTCTTAGATTTTATTAAATGTTTATTTATTTATTTATCTAAGCATTAATTGAATTGTTTCTACAAATGAATTGTTGATCATGATTGTGTGATGAACTTAAGGAATCTATAGAGATGTCAAAGTGTATTTACAGAAACAATGAACTGAAGAACTAAAGAACTAATGGGTTAGTGGTAGGGGTAAAAATTGTGACACCCCGTAAAATCCAGGTTGGCATTGTATTTTATTTAAATGTTTATTTAAATGATTTTGTACGCGTGGCACTAGAATTAGTTTAATTTAGTGTGACACATGGCACGACAGTACGAACACTGACACACGACTAGATAACTCGAGGAATTATCAAGAAACAGCACACACGTGTCAAAACACACGAACGTTGGTGAACGTTTAGCACATCGTGTAACACAACACTTGGAACCTCACGAAACACTCAAACATTGAACTTGGAAGTTCAAACAAGGCCAAACGATAGTTTGGAAACGTGAAAACGATGAAGAACGGATCGAACCCATTAAACTAGGCCTATTGAGCTCTTTAGGGGCCCATCTCGGTATGCGATGGCCCACAGGAGGCCCTGTAGCGGTACGCGACAGGTGAGCGGGGGATTTGAATCCCGAATTCCTTTGTGATACGCGAAGCATCTTTTTGGCCTCTCATCGCGGTACGCGACGGGTGTCACACGACAAATCTTTATAAAACCAAGACACCATCATCACTAGCCACCCTATACCACCATTTCTCGAGTTCTGGCTACTTCTACTCGACATTCTCACTCCCTACAGCCATCATCAACCTCTAGAAGCCATTTTTGAGCACCTTGGAGCTCAAGATTGATGTAAGGAAGCTAAGAACACACTAGGAGCTTGAAGAGGAGGACTTGGAGAGCTTGACCACCATCCTCACCATCTTTTCTCTGCAAATGCCTACTGTCCAGAAGGTTCAAGAGCTGTTCAAAGGACAACTTGGTGATACAAGATCTTTAGAGGTAGTTTTATGGCTTTAAACACACCCACAATACTCCTACACTCACATGCAATGGGTAAAACCCACATGCAAGCACATATCCTTCACATGCACGAGATTCGTTTCTGGGTTTGTTGATTTTAATGTGTTTTATGATGATCCATGATGATTAGAATGCATTTCATGTCGATCCATGATGATGTGTGTTATTAAAATGTATGATTTGGTCATAACATGTTGAAAGATTGCCATGCATGTATGATCCATGATTGTTGGGATGATTTTGAGTATGTAGATATGTTCATAGATGATATTGGGAGCATACTACATGATTGGATTTGGTTAAAATGGTTAAAAACATGATTTTTGATAAACTTGCTATTTTTAGTAACTTGGTGGTTACACTTTGATGAAAATGATGATATTAGTGACATGCATGTATGTAGATTTGCTAGTAGGATGATATTAGGATGGTATGAATGCTTAGAACTTGATTTGAGACTTAATTATGACCATATTTGGCATAGTTACTATATTTAGTAACTTTTATAGTTGAAATGTTGTTAAAGGATGATTTTGGCTATTTGAACATGATTAAATGATGTTACATATCTTATTATGATGATTTATGAAGTAGAAGTGGATTAGAATGGTTTAGGATAAGCATTGGTATGTAAATTGCCATAGTTACTTTTTATAGTAACTATATTTCACAATTATGAATATTTTGTATGATTTGAGCATTCTAAATAGTTTATTATGTTTCGACAAGATGAATGAATGCTAAGTTAGATGGTTTCCGATATCGCATAAGCTAGAAATGGAAACTTTCCTTTTTAGGAAAGTTTTATGTGCAAACATGATATAAATGACTTATGTGATTTCGTATGATAAAGTGCTATGAGTTAACATGATCACGTAGGACTAACGGGCATGCTACACGACGAACACATACACGATTGCTACACGATTCACAACCAACACACGGTTCACCAACGGGTCGTTGACTTAACACGGTCAAACACGGTCAATGTGGAGCAACATGAGCTAACACGGTCATTGTGGACCAACACGGACAAAAATGAACAACCGAGGGTTGTTGAGCACAAACACGAGCACTAACACGAACACGAACACGATCAGTTACACGAACTCACGAACGGTATAAGATATAGGTTGCCGGTGACTGACGCGCTTATTACACGAGGAGCTTACTCACTATGTACCTGCACACTAAGGTGAGTTTACGGCCCCTCTTAAACTCTTTTACAAGCTTTTCAAATAGGGGGAGAATACTAGTTGCATCGAGTCAAACATTACTACTGCACAAACATCTTTATGTGTATGCTGGTTTATTGGACAAATATTCAGTGTTGAACTCGTAACAAGCCCTCACAAAGTCTTACCGTTAATGTACGAACAACGTGGTAGATTTGAATGGATCCGTTTGGGTGTGACTAACCCCACGGGGCACAATATTGACTGAGAGTTATAACCCGTGAAATTCTGACCTAACTTGCTGTGTGTTCAAGACACAGCGGAGCTGCATGCATTTCTGTTAAATCCTTTGAAAACAATTTTTATTTATGTATAGAAAAAAACTATGTAGTGTCTGACTATTTATGTTTCCGCTGCATGATATGACAATTATATTTTCCGCTGCTATGATTTACTATTCTGCTGCAAACTATTTATTACTTTCATGTCAAACGTTGTATTTGAAAACGCATATATAGTTGTTCTATATGACCTTGAGCTGTGATTCTGGCCACGTCACACCCACGTGGACTGACACCACGAGTGGGAATTTGGGGGTGTGACAGACTGGTATTAGAGCATTGGTTATAGAGAACTAGGTTTGCAAGTAGTAAACTTAGACTATAGCCATTGCTCATCTTTAGACACTACACTTAGAACTTGCACACTAATGTTGATATTATTATTATTGAACTGTTATTTACTAACTTAAGACTTACAGGATGGCCGATAACAAGGACGATGCTAGGAGGAACCCGGGGAAGCGCCCGGTAACCGATGAGTTGACGGAGGAGAGCCGTCGGAGAGTTGATGACATCGTGGCACAGGTAGATGCAGAGATGGATCGACGTGCCAGACAGGCTATGCAAGATCGGTACTGGGGTTGGTACCCTATGACTGTACAGGAGTGGATCGTGGGGGAGCGAGTACCATCGCCACGATACCCTGGAGACAGCTCTACAGGACATCGACTACCGCCACTCGGAGTACCACTGAAGCGAGCCTTCGCAGCTCACGTCGCCTATACCAGGCGTGAGGCTAGGAGGAACCATGACCTGTCGGATGAGGTCCGAATTCTCCGGGAGAAGAACGAACGCCTTGAGAGGCGTAACGACAGCCTGCAGGAGCAGGTGGAGACATTGTGCCTTCAGGTGGCACAGCTGATGGGGCAGCACGGGCAGATGGTTGATATCATGCAGGAGCATGATGGACGCGTCGCCGCGGCCGAGGTCGCTATAAAGGAGAATCACGCGATGATTCTGGCCAGCGACGCCATGCTTAACGCATGGGCTGTGCAGTTCATCTTCGAGCCACCACCTGAGGACGGACCACAGTTCGAGGTCGAGGACGTCGAGGAGGGTGATTTCGATGAGGATCCCGAAGAGGATCCCGAGGGGGACGAGGACGATGGGGATGCCGAGAGTGACGTCTCGCACGTTACCATAGACTCCGATTAGACTAGTTATTTTACTTTGTATTTCTTTTTGTATTGCCTAGACGAGCGGGATGTGCTCGTAAAAACTCTTAGTATTATTATCTTATGAAAAGTATTGTACTCCAAATCTTATATTAATGAGAATGATGTTTGTTTTATTTATCGCATGATCTGACTATGGTTGTTTGCTGAGATGTCATATCATGAAATCTGACATGACATCTAACATGACATCTGACATTACATGTGGCTAACACTCTAACTGACTAACATTTTATCCCTTCCGTATACAAACCATCTATGGCTGGAAGAGGACCATATGCGCGTCACACTAGGCGAACAATGGATGCAGCTGTCATTAAGATGATGGTTGACCGACAAGTCAACAAGGCGATCGCCGAGTATGAAGCAAGTCGCCAGCACAGTGAAACAAGAGGAACCAACAATGGTACTAACACTCGCCTAGCATGACTAATATAGTGTAACTAACACGATACTAACACGCGACAATTTTTTTCTGACGAACAGGATCGCACGGCAGTAGCAACAAGGGATGTTCGTTCAAATCTTTCCTGAACTGCCACCCACATACCTTTAAGGGCGCTGAAGGAGCTGTCGGAATGCTCCGCTGGGTGGAGAAGGTCGAATCTGTATTCGCAATGTGCGAATGTACTGAGGAGAACCGGGTGAAGTTTGCAACCGGTACACTGGAGGGACCGGCCCTCACCTGGTGGAATACCCATGTTCAAACCTTGGGGTTGGACGGTGCCAACTCAATGAGCTGGGCTGATTTCACCAGACTACTGCAGGAAGAGTATTGCCCTCGTGACGAGATCAGGAAACTGGAGGCGGAATTTTGGGTGTTGAAGATGGTGGGCTCTGAAATCGAGCAATACTGTACTCGGTTTCATGAGTTGTATAAACTATGCCCGGCTATGGTGACGCCGGAATATAAAAAGATCTAGCAGTTCATCAGCGGGCTGCCCGAACAAATTCAGAGCATGGTCACTGCGTCTGACCTCACCACCATCCAACCGTTGATCCGACTAGCCCATAAACTGACTGAGCAAGATGTGGCTCAGGGCAAGCTACCAAAGCGAGGCGAACACCTGAAGGCTCAAGAAAGACACAAAAGGAAGTGGGAACCAAACCACCATCAGTCTCATCAATCTTAGCAACAACAACAACGATCCGTGCCAGCCAGAGCTTTCACTGCCACCCAACCAGATGACAAAGGGAAGGGTGTATATCAAGGGAAATACCCTCTGTGCAACAGATGTTCATACCATCACTTTGGGCAGTGCGAGCGCTAGCGTTGCCTAAAGTGCGGACGGCATGGCTACATGGCCAAAGATTGCAGATCCAAGGTGCCAAGCAACAACAACCCCAACCACAACCAGAACAACAACCAGAACACTCTCAAGGGGTGCTATGAATGCGGAAAGCCGGGTCATATGAAGAGGGACTGCCCTCAGTTGAAGAAAGCTGGCAGCGGAGTGGCAAAGGGCCGAGCTTTTATGATTGGCTCGGGAGAAGCCAAGGATGACCCGAATATCATAACTGGTACGTTCCTTTTAAATAATGTCTATGCTAGCATATTATTTGATACCGATGCCGATAGAAGCTTCATATCTAGTGAGTTTAGTAAATTACTAGATATTACCCCAACGCCACTAGACTATAAGTATACCGTAGAGTTAGCCAACAACAAATTGATTGAAACACAACACGTCTTTCGAGGATGCGTCATGGTTTTGGCGGATCACGAGATCGAAATCGACCTAATGCCGGTGACTCTCGGGAGCTTCGATGTGGTCGTTGGAATGGACTGGTTATCCGCTAACCAAGCCGAGATCGTATGCAACGAGAAGATCGTGCGAGTGACATTGCAGAACGGGGAACAGATCTCAATTCAGGGAGAATGACGGGAGATACCACTAAACATTATGTCTTGCATTAAGGCGAACAAGTATCTACAGAAGGGATGCACTGCCATACCAGCCCTTACCACGGAGCAACCGAAGAAAGAAAGAAAGATTGAGGACATCGCCGTAGTTCGCGATTTTCCCGAAGTGTTTCCCGAGAATCTACCTGGACTACCTCCGCAACGACAAGTCGAGTTTCAGATAGACCTCACTCCCGGAGCAGCGCCGATTGCCAAAGCACCTTACCGACTAGCACCGACGGAGATGCAAGAACTGTCTAACCAGTTGCAGGAACTGTTAGACAAGGGATTTATCAGACCGAGCTTCTCACCTTGGGGAGCGCCATTCTTATTCGTGAAGAAGAAAGACGGATCATTTCGTATGTGTATCGACTACAGAGAACTAAACAAGGTGACGATCAATAATTGATACCCGTTACCGCGAATAGATGATTTGTTTGATCAACTGCAAGGGTCAAGCTACTATTCGAAGATCGATTTAAGATCGGGTTACCATCAACTGAGGATACAGGAAGATGATATCCCTAAGACTGCCTTTAGAACCAGATACGGACACTACGATTTTTTGGTTATACCCTTTGGATTAACCAACGCACCGGCAGTATTCATGGATCTCATGAATAGAGTGTGCAAACCCTATCTTGATAAATTCGTAATAGTGTTCATTGACGATATCCTGATATACTCTAAGAATCAGGAAGAACATGCTGAACATCTAAGGCTTGTCTTGGAATTACTGAAGAACGAACAGCTGTACGCGAAGTTTTCAAAGTGCGACTTTTGGATTCGTGAAGTCCAATTTCTTGGACATGTGGTGAATAAGCAAGGAATACATGTAGACCCAGCCAAAATTGAAGCCATCAAGAACTAGGAAGCACCCAAGACTCCAACCGAGGTGCGAGAATTTCTAGGGCTGGCCGGGTACTACAGAAGATTCATTGAAGGATTCTCGAAGATTGCCCAATCACTAACCTCCCTAACTCACAAAGATAAGAAGTTCGACTGGGGAGAGAAACAAGAAGCTGCTTTCAACCTGCTGAAACAGAAGCTATGCACTGCACCCATACTATCCTTGCCGGAAGGATGTGATAATTTCATGGTGTATTGCGACGCCTCGAAACAGGGACTCGGTTGCATGCTGATGCAACGCGAGAAAGTTATAGCGTACGCTTCACGACAACTGAAGGTGCATGAGAAGAACTACACAACTCATGACCTTGAGTTGGGAGCCGTAGTGTTTGCGTTGAAGATCTGGCGACACTACCTATATGGCACAAAGTGTACAATTTTTACTGATCATAAGAGCCTCCAACACGAAGGAGTTAAACATGAGACAACGAAGATGGGTTGAACTTATAAGCGATTACGATTGCGCTATCAAGTACCATCCTGGCAAAGCAAACATAGTGGCCGACGCGTTGAGCCAGAAGGAAACAACGAAACGCGTGCGTGCCCTACAGCTCACAATTCATTCCGAATTGCCACAACAAATCCGGAACACTCAACAGGAAGCTCTAAAGGTCGAAAACCTCACTCAGGAATCCTTGCGTGCCATGGACAAGCACATGGAGGTGAAGACCGACGGAGCATGCTATGTTAAGGATCGAATATGGATTCCACACCACGGAGGACTAAGGAATGTGGTGATGGATGAAGCACGCTAGAGCCGGTACTCTATACATCCGGGCTCTGACAAAATGTATCACGATCTGAAGATGACTTACTGGTGGCCAAACATGAAGGCCGAAATAGCGACTTACGTAGGTAAGTGCTTGACTTGCTCAAAGGTCAAGGTTGAGTATCAGAAGCCATCAGGATTACTTCAGCAACCTGAAATACCGATGTGGAAATCGCAGAAAATTTCCATGGACTTCATAACTTAACTGCCTAAGACGGCAAGTGGTTATGATACCATCAGGGTTATCGTAGACCGATTGACGAAGTCTGCACATTTTCTACCCATCAAAGAGACCGAAAAATTAGATAAATTGACTCGGATTTATCTAAAGGAAGTGGTCACTCGACATGGAGTACCAATCTCAATTATATCTGATCGTGACAGTCGGTTTACGTCGCATTTCTGGAAATCCTTGCATAAGGCTTTGGGTACGAGATTGGATATGAGTACCGCTTACCACCCGCAAACCGATGGGCAGAGCGAACGAACCATACAAACACTGGAAGACATGCTCCGAGCATGTGTCATTGATTTTAGGAGTAGTTGGGAAACCCATCTACCGTTAGTTGAGTTCTCGTACAACAACAGCTACCACACTAGCATACAAGCTGCACCATTCGAGGCACTTTACGGACGTAAGTGTCGATCACCTATCTGCTGGCGGAAGTTGGGGACAGGCAACTGACTGGCCCAGAGCTTGTGCATGAAACGACTGAGAAGATCGTGCAGATACGCAAACGAATGGCAGCAGCTCGGGACAGACAGAAAAGCTACGCCGATAAACGTTGCAAACCATTGGAATTCCAGGTGGGAGATAGAGTGTTACTCAAAGTCTCGCCCTGGAAGGGAGTTATACGGTTTGGCAAACGAGGTAAGTTGAACCCTCGTTACATTGGACCTTTCGAGATCACTAAACGAATAGGCCCTGTGGCCTACGAGCTGAACCTGCCAGACGAGCTGAGCAGCGTACACAATGTGTTTCATATCTCAAACCTCAAGAAATGCCTATCTGATTAGACGCTTGTTATACCTCTTGAGGAGATACCTATCGACGAACAACTGAACTTCGTTGAGGAACCGGTGGAAATCATGGACCGAGAAACCAAGAAGCTCAAACTCAGTAAGATACCTATTGTAAAGGTGCGATGGAATTCGCGACGAGGACCAGAATTCACATGGGAACGATAAGACCAGATGAAACAGAAATACCCACACTTGTTCGCGGAACAGACAAACACTGGCAACACAAATTGAATTTCGAGACGAAATTCTTTCTAAGAAGGGGAGGATGTGACACCCCGTAAAATCCAGGTCAGCATTGTATTCTATTTAAATGTTTATTTAAATGATTTTGTACGCGTGGCATTAGAATTAGTTTAATTTAGTGTGACACGTGGCACGACAGTACAAACACTGACACACGACTAGATAATTCGAGGAATTATCAAGAAACAGCACACACGTGTCAAAACACACGAACGTTGGTGAATGTTTAGCACATCGTGTAACACAACACTTGGAACCTTACGAACACTCAAACATTGAACTTGGAAGTTCAAACAAAGCCAAACGATAGTTCGGAAACGTGAAAACGACGACGAACGGATCGAACCCATTAAACTAGGCCTATTGGGCTCTTCAGGGGCCCATCGCGGTACGCGATGGCCCACAGGAGGCCCTGTAGCGGTACGCGGCATGTGAGCGGGGGATTTGAATCCCGAATTCCTTCGCGATACACGAAGCATCTTTTTGGCCTCTCATCGCGGTACGCGACGGGTGTCAGACGACAAATCCTTATAAAACCAAGACACAATCATCACTAGCCACCCTATACCACCATTTCTCGAGTTCTGGCTACTTCTACTCGACATTGTCACTCCCTACAGCCATCATCAACCTCTAGAAGCCATTTTTGAGCACCTTGGAGCTCAAGATTGATGTAAAGAAGCTAAGAACACACTAGGAGCTTGAAGAGGAGGACTTGGAGAGCTTGACCACCATCCTCACCATCTTTTCTCTGCAAAAGCCTACTGTCCAGAAAGTTCAAGAGCTGTTCAAACGACAACTTGGTGATACAAGACCTTTAGAGGTAGTTTTATGGCTTTAAACACACCCACAATACTCCTACACTCACATGCAATGGGTAAAACCTACATGCAAGCACATATCCTTCACATGCACGAGATTCGTTTCTGGGTTTGTTGATTTTAATGTGTTTTATGATGATCCATGATGATTAGAATGCATTTCATGTCGATCCATGATGATGTGTGTTATTAAAATGTATGATTTGGTCATAACATGTTGAAAGATTGCCATGCATGTATGATCCATGATTGTTGGGATGATTTTGAGTATGTAGATATGTTCATAGATGATATTGGGAGCATACTACATGATTGGATTTGGTTAAATGGTTAAAAACATGATTTTTGATAAACTTGCTATTTTTAGTAAATTTGTGGTTACACTTTGATGAAAATGATGATATTAGTGACATGCATGCATGTAGATTTGCTAGTAGGATGATATTAGGATGGTATGAATGCTTAGAACTTGATTTGAGACTTGATTATGACCATATTTGGCATAGTTACTATATTTAGTAACTTTTATAGTTGAAATGTTGTTAAAGGATGATTTTGGCTATTTGAACATGATTAAATGATGTTACATATCTTATTATGATGATTTATGAAGTAAAAGTGGATTAGAATGGTTTAGGATAAGCATTGGTATGTAAATTGCCATAGTTACTATTTATAGTAACTTTATTTCACAAACTATCAACTTATGAATATTTTGTATGATTTGAGAATGCTAAATTGTTTATTATGTTTTGACATGATGAATGAATGCTAAGTTAGATGGTTTCCGATATCGCATAAGCTAGAAATGGAAACTTTCCATTTTAGGAAACTTTTATGTGCAAACATGATATAAATGACTTATGTGATTTCGTATGATAAAGTGCTATGAGTTAACATGATCACTTAGGACTAACGGGCATGCTAGAACTATAAAACCATTACGCTTTGTGAACTTTCCATAAATGGAAACTTACTATAAATAGTAAGTTGTCCATGGACGCGATTTACGCGCTTCGCACACGACGAGCACATACACGATTGCTACACGATTCACAACCAACACACGGTTCACCAACGGGTCGTTGACTTAACACGGTCAAACATGGTCAATGTGGACCAACATGAGCTAACACGGTCATTGTGGACCAACACAGACAAAAAATGAACAACCGAGGGTTGTTGAGCACAAACACGAGCACTAACACGAACACGAACAGGGTCACTTACACGAACTCACGAACGGTATACGATATAGGTTGCCGGTGACTGACGCGTTTATTACACGAGGAGCTTACACATTCTGTACTTGCACACTAAGGTGAGTTTACGGCCTCTCTTAAACTCTTTTACAAGCTTTTCAAATAGGGGGAGAATACTAGTTGCATCGAGTCAAACATTACTACTGTACAAACATCTTTATGTGTATGCTAGTTTATTGGACAAACATTAAGTTTTGAACTCGTAACAAGCCCTCACAAAGTCTTACCGTTAATGTACGAACAACGTGGTAGATTTGAATGGATCCGTTTGGGTGTGACTAACCCCATGGGGCATAATATTGACTGAGTGTCATAACCCGTGAAATTCTGACCTAACTTGCTGTGTGTACGAGACAATGGAGGCAAGGACAAACAAGTCTAGTTCGGTAGTGACGCACTGACACTTGGAGCCTAGGGCTCAGTACTAACATATGATAAACAGCATGACACATGCTTTATCTTACTATTATGTATATATATCAAAACCTGTGAACTCACCAACCATTGTGTTGACATTTTTTCTAAACTGGTATTCACAGGTAACTGACAGGATCGAGGATATTCAGGAATGCACACTCTAAGGGACGAGCATTAGGAAACTACATACATTTCTGTTATATCATTTGAAAATAATTTTTAATTATGTATTGAAAAACACTATGTAGTGTCTGACTATTTATGTTTCCGCTGCATGATATGACAATTATATTTTCCGCTGCTATGATTTACTATTCTGCTGCAAACTATTTATTACTTTCATGTCAAACGTTGTATTTGAAAACGCATATAGAGTTGTTCTATATGACCTTGAGCTGTGATTCTGGCCACGTCACACCCACGTGGACTGACACCACGAGTGGGAATTTGGGGGTGTGACAGACTGGTATTAGAGCATTGGTTATAGAGAACTAGGTTTGCAAGTAGTAAACTTAGACTATAGCCATTGCTCATCTTTAGACACTACACTTAGAACTTGCACACTAATGTTGATATTATTATTATTGAACTGTTATTTACTAACTTAAGACTTACAGGATGGCCGATAACAAGGACGATGCTAGGAGGAACCCGGGGAAGCGCCCGGTAACCGATGAGTTGACGGAGGAGAGCCGTCGGAGAGTTGATGACATCGTGGCACAGGTAGATGCAGAGATGGATCGACGTGCCAGACAGGCTATGCAAGATCGGTACTGGGGTTGGTACCCTATGACTGTACAGGAGTGGATCGTGGGGGAGCGAGTACCATCGCCACGATACCCTGGAGACAGCTCTACAGGACATCGACTACCGCCACTCGGAGTACCACTGAAGCGAGCCTTCGCAGCTCACGTCGCCTATACCAGGCGTGAGGCTAGGAGGAACCATGACCTGTCGGATGAGGTCCGAATTCTCCGGGAGAAGAACGAACGCCTTGAGAGGCGTAACGATAGCCTGCAGGAGCAGGTGGAGACATTGCGCCTTCAGGTGGCACAGCTGATGGGGCAGCACGGGCAGATGGTTGATATCATGCAGGAGCATGATGGACGCGTCGCCGCGGCCGAGGTCGCTATAAAGGAGAATCACGCGATGATTCTGGCCAGCGACGCCATGCTTAACGCATGGGCTGTGCAGTTCATCTTCGAGCCACCACCTGAGAACAATGGATTCCTTTTAGGCTCTATGCACTTCAAGATGAGAACAAATATCAATTGGTTAACTAACACACTTATTATTAAAAGTGGTTAACAGTTAACCCCACAAGAAATAGAATAATAACAAGGATCAGATTGAATTAATCTAATTTTCTTAATACATTGAGGGAGTATCAATACTTCGGGTTGATAACTAAACCCCTCTCGACATATTATTCTACATATGATACAACGGGTGAATATCAAATGGGATAAACAGATGTAATGAAAATGGGGATCTATAGTTGTATTGCAAGTGGTGTTAAGTTCTATTAGATATGTGGTGGGATGTTGAATGCGGCTTGTTACCCTACATATGCCCTATATATAAGCATAACTAACAGGATGAGATACTACTTGTGAATATAACTATGGAGAGGCCATTGTGTGAACGGGTGAATCAAACAACTTACAAGTAACATGTATGACATTGTGACTGTGTATGTGAACAATTCATTGTTTTCAAATATCAAACTTATGAACTCACCAACCTAGTGTTGACTTTGTTTAAATGCATGTTTTCTCAGGTGACGAACAGGTTTAGTCACTAGTATTCAAGAACATAGCTAGTGGACTTTTAGAAGACCTAGCTACATTTTGAGTTGAACATACTTTTGGAATGACAAAACAATGAATCATCTTTTGTAGATCTTGTACAATTACAAGATAGAAACTCATTAATTCTTTTGGATAGATTTACTTGGTTAAGTTATGAACGATACATTGTAATTTAACTTTGTAATTCTATATCATTGGCATGTTAGCATTTCTCAATTATATATCATGTGCTATTGCAAACAATCTGATCATTTATATTATCAAACGATATCGCGCCCCGAGAACCTTCCCCCGACGGGAAAGTCGATCCAGCCCGCCGGCTCGGGGTGTGACAACGGCTAAATTTTAGGATCACTGATGGATTACTAGAGTATCATTGTGCCACCATCAATACCACCCGATCATTTCCACCACCAAGTCATTAGTTCTGAATAAAACTCAACATTTTGAGAAAACTCAGGACCATTTAGTTCCTGAGCCTTAAATGTGATTTTCGTAATTTGAGTTTGAAATTTGTTATGACATTTGGTAAGTATATATAATTTTGGTTTTTTTAGATGTTTTGAATGAAGTAGATTATAAAATTTCAATTTTTTCATCACTATGTTAATCATCTGTATGCTTTTTTTTTTTTTACCTTTTTGTATTAGTTGGATCACTTTTTTATCGTAAAACCCTAGGTAGTTTTAATGGTCTAGACACAAATAATACTGAACAAACAGTAGAAACTAATGTATAAACCACAGCAAAACATCATACGAATTGAAAAACAATAAAGGAATAAGAGCCGATCGTGTTACACCCTTCGAATCGCAATCCTAGGGCTTCCCAATGATGAACCTTGACCTTAATTGCTTTCTCCAGCCTCTTGGTCGCCTCCAAAGTCGTCCAGAAACCGTGTGTTACCCTAATTCTCAAGCCCTCATCTCTCGGTCTCTCCACTCTTCATAAAAATTGACATATTTGGTGAAACATATTTAATAAATTATTTAAAAATATTTAAGTTAATTTATATTAAATATTTTAATAATTTAATCAAAAAAATACATGTCGTTTTGATATGGTTTTTATAATTTTTAAATTATTTATAAAATTATTTTCGTATTCAAATTTAGATATCCCTAACCCTTTTATTAAACATGAATTTAAATTTGTGTTTGATATTAATAATTTTCTTATTAATTTAAATTGCTTATATGTTTAATATTGTCTTAAATAGTAGTAATAAAAGATTAAAGAGTAGGAAAGAAATTTTAATTTGTATGAGACTGTTAATGATAATTGTTGCAAAAATTGGCCTCCAAGGCCGAGCACGCGCCGAACACTCGCTCCAATGAGTTGTTTCGAGACTGCCTAGGGTCGAGTAATGCCCGATTACGCGCTTCAAAGATCTATTCCGAACTTACTCTGAAACAACAGTGGTGATTGGGATAGCTAAGATATCAGCAGCTATTTTGGATAAAATTCTATACTTAAGTTTGTTCTTCTTACACCATCCAACGCATCAAAATGTATACCTTCTTCCCCAAATTTATTTGTCTTCACCTCAACCATATCTTCCATGCAATCATCCTCATTCAAAGTCACATAATCTAAAGTTTCTTTTTTCACATATAACCAATGACGAATGATACTTTTTTTTCCGTTCGTAATGTTAATTTTTTACTCAAAGATTATTTTTTGTATTAAGCATCAGTTTCATTCCCCTTGCTTCAAAAAAATGAACATGTATTGTGGGTCTCGTAAATGTCCTCCCTCTCAAAACTTTCAAGCTCCGTCACTGCATATAACTTACTAAGAAATAAATTAGATTTAGGATACTCAGACTCTCTAAGATGAAAAAACAAAACAAAATGTAACATGTTAAAAAAATGCTCAAAATATTGTAAATATATGCTCAAAATAATGTCACAATTAATACCTAAAATCAACCAAGTTGCCTTGTTGAAAATTTACTAAAAATGAGCAAATATAACGTTTTTCCAATCATCAACACTCGGCAAAGGCTTGTATGATGGTTTCGGTCGACATTATTTACAAAAATTTCTCTAAACTCCAAGGCTGTAGACAACAAAGCATATGTGGCATTCTAACGAGTAGTTACATCCAAGATTAAATTATTTTTGAATTTTTTAATTGCTTATAAATCTCACTAAAGAGATGCAATCCATCGGGAGAGATTGTCACATGTTTCACACTCTTACAAACATTGTGAATTATATGTTTAATTTCTAGTAAACCAACATATACTAACAAGTTAAGAATATGTGCACAACACCGCACATGAAACATCTTTTCACCAAGAGGAAGCTTTTTTTGAAGATTCAAGTTTTTCTTTAACTTTTCAGCCACCACATCATTTGTTCTTGCGTTGTCAACCATTAAAGAAGCCACTTTTGTCTTAGTTTACCTTTCTTTCATACACTTGAAGTGGCAAGTTATAAATACAAACACTAGAATATGATGGAGGTACATAAACAAAATTCAATATGCATCTATGTAGCATAAAATCTACGTCTACAAACTGGCATGTCACCACCATGTAATGAATATTTTGAACAGATTTCCACATATTGGTTGTAATGCTAACACTGTTCTGTATTTCAATAATTTTTGAATTCTTTTTCTTCCAATTTCATAACTAGAGATACAATCTTGCTTAACTGTTGCTTCTGAAATCTTGGTAAATGCCGGATTAGCTTCCTTCATCACCGCATTAAAGAGCTCATACTCGACTAAGTTGAATGGCAACTAATGAATCATAACCATATGTGAAATAGCCTCTCTCATTCTAGTATTATCAAACTTTCAATTTTGAACCATTGATGAAGAATCTTGATTTCCAGAAAAAAGTTTAACTTTAGTTGATGTGCCTCTCTCAATTTTTTCACATGTAATTTGGGCAAAATTGATTGATGTGCCTGCGTATTAGTGTCGTTGTTCCATCCTTAAATTTCTTGACTTTCTCTCCACAATGAATGCATTCATGCATTTGAGTTCATTATCCAAAGTTATCTCACAAAATGTTCCAAGTGATTGAATTTTTCTTTCGTTTATTTTTTGTGAATGGCTCTTGTTCTTCACAATTTGTAACATTTGCTTGTTCTACATGAGCAATTGTATAATATGTAGATTCATTGGCTTCTTCATCAATAATTACAACATTACTCTATATATTAAAATGCATGATAAGGAATAGTTGTCTTTTTGCCTTTTGAAATTTGGTCACTATAAAAACACTATACATATTTAAAATCTTAAAATTATTTATTAATTAGGATATTTAAAATTAATAAATTATCTTAAAAATGAAATATTATTAATGTCCTATTAGGTGACACTAAAATGATTTATTTTGTAGGCGAAGACAAGGTTAGTCGGTTAACATTTGTGATTAGGATTGTCTTATCTACATGATTGGTATTGTATATGTAATAGTTTTTTTTTTGTTTATGACAGTATTGGTGAACGGCATCACCTGCAAGAACCCAAGTTGGGTACAAGCAAATGACATCTATTACAGTGGTATGCACATAAGGGGGAACACATCAAATGCTATGGGATCAAGTGTGACCCTAGCATTTGTGTTCCAAATACCAGGGCTAAATACTCTAGGGATCTCGCTTGCACGGTTAGACTTTGCACCATGGGGGGTCATCCTACCTCACACTCATCCTCACGCTACTGAAATTTTGACCATTTTAGAAGGTCAAATTCAAGTTGGATTTGTGACATCAAACCCTGAAAACCATCATTTCTCAAAAGTATTAAACAAGGGTGATGTTTTTGTATTTCCAGTGAACCTTGTGCACTATCAACGTAATGTTGGAAACACATACGCTGTTGCGATGGTGGCATTGAGTAGTCAGAACCCTGGAGTGATTCCTATTGGAAATGTAAGTTTTGGTTCAAAACCAGACATATCGACAGATATTCTTGCAAAGGCGTTGCAAGTAAGCGATGATGTTATTAGCAATATTCAAACTAAGTTTTAGCTTTGATTTTGCACTATAAAAAATTTTGCAATCAATTTGGCTGTAAATTTTACAGCTATGTTTTCCTTCTAAGTAATATGCTTTATGATGTATCGAGGTATCAGTGATGGATCAAGAACTATATCATCAAGTATTTTAAGTCATGAAACTAGCTTATATTTTTGTTACAACTATCATAGTATCTAAAAATTAGTTATCATTATGAACTAGAAAGAACTAAAAGCAAGTATTGTCACATTTAGGCGGTATTGGTTAATATTATTTTGTATCAATCATAAATTTATGGGCGTAGCTTAGTGGAGGCAAGGGAGGGCGACCGCCCCCTTGTTTTTTCGTGCAGTAGTGTATATTTTCCGATACGTAGTGTAAAATTTTTTAAAAACCTTTATTTCGCCCCCCTGAAAAAAAAATTATTTTGCCCTCCCTAGCTTACCTGTCAAGCTCCGCCATTAAATAGTTTAATAAGAAACCTAACCACCCCCTAACATTAGAATCACACATTATAATTACCACTTTTGGTGGATGCTACCAAAATGATTTGTTATAAAAAGAAAAGTATAGAACCACTCATGTTGCATATATTCTTTGAAGCAAAATGATTGATTATCAACAGCTTAAAAAAAGAGAGTATAATAACTTTTTTAATAAATAAAAAATTCATCATATTCCCATTTACAAAATACAATGTTTCTATTTCATTAACACAATGAATTAGGTCAATTATTTCAAAGAATATTTCCCCTTTATCTAAAAGAAGTTCAATTTTTAGGTCATGTTGTGAATCAGGAAGGTATTCATGTAGATCCAGCCAAAATTGATGCAATAAAAGACTAGAAAGCACCAAGGACACCATCGGAAATTCATTCTTTCCTAGGGTTAGCAGGATACTATCGGCGATTTATTGCAAATTTTTCCAAGATAGTTGTTCCACTTAATGCTCTCACTCAGAAGGGTCAACCATTCGTTTGGAGTGAAGGCACAAGAAGATATTATAACACGGATAAACCATGTTTTCACAATTTTTGTGGCCTTGTAAACATATTTCGTATTTAAAGTGTTAATATTTCATAAGAATTTTGTACATGTTACCAAGTTTTCTATAAAAGGGCGTGCAAAATTGTAGGAAACTAATCAAAGGAGCCATTACTAATATCTTGGTAACTATCAGTTTAGTGAAAACAAAGTTCAATATTCGTGTTTAAAAAGTATTACATAGTCTTTATGAATTTATATGGGTTGGATTCAATATGAAGAGAGTTTTTGTTTAAAAAGAGCAGAAACCAATATAAGTTTGACATGTGGCATGCTGTAAACAAAAATCAAGAGCAAAAAATAAATTTTAGTACAAAAAACAAAATACAACATAAACAAACAAAAATTTAGTACAAAAAAAATCAAAAATCCAATACAAAAAATTAAAAATCTAATACAAAAATAAAAAATATAATAAAAAAAATGCAATACGAAAAAACAAAAATCTAATACAAAAAATACAAAACAAAAAAAAACAAAAATCTAATACAAAAAATAACATATTATACTTTAGTAATCTTCACTTCTTTTTTAACATGACACTTGTCAAATTCTTATCGTTTTCTTATTAACCAAAAATCTATTCATATTCAGTGGGGTCTTAAAACAAGTATGAGAGGTGCGACCGTACATGACACATTTTTTAGGGGCTATAATTTTTAAAAAAATATTGTATATATGATATATATTAATTTATTTTACAACAAACACATATAATTTACATTCTAATTTTTTTAAATATATTTAACCCAGTTACAAATTTTATAAAAGTTAAAAGAAAATTTGTTTATTTAAACATTTGACCCAATAACTCATTACAATTTAAAAATTAGGTTAAAAAACAAATTAACTCACTTTATATTTAGTTACAAATTAATTACCACACACGCACACATAGGAGCCCATTTTTAATATTCGCATATGGCATCCAATCTCTTAGAGACGGTCCTATTCATATTTGATCATTCCCTTGAATTTATATATGGGTTAGCTCATCACAATGATTAGGTTGAGATTAAACTTTGCGAACTCTTCAAGAACATGGTGTCTTATCTAAAAAGATTAAGGTTTCAAGCTTCAAAATACATATATGAGGTATACTTAGGAGTATGTTTAGATAACATCATAATATTGAATGGGTTGAGATGGGTAGCATTTAGATAGAATACGGGGTCAAGATGGGTAACAAAAAAACTATGTAAATGCAAATGATTTAAAAATTTAAGAATGATTAATAACATATTTGATGAGGAGAAAATCACTAAAAATTATCCAAATTGACTATTTGTTTACTTATAATACATCTAAGTTAAACTAAATTAATGTTTTTTACAATCCATTTAGTTACGAATACGGTTCGGTTATCGATTTTAAATTGTTTTCGTTTTTTTAACACCCCTACTTTAACATTTGAATTCGTTAGGGCTTTTTTTTTCGCATTTGAGATTAGTTTTAAATACCAATACATAACATGAGTCATTAATTTATATTAATAAAAAGAATAATTTTTAAATATGTTAATTTATTAAATATCTAAATTATTTAAATATGGATGGCTTGATAGTGGTCATGAGCGAAGCCAGGGTGACTATGGAGTGATAAGGGTGTGGTGAAGTGGGGGTGCTGGTTACGCATATCTACGTGAATGAAGAGGGTGTGATGATTTTAGTTGTTTATATGACGCATATGTGATTTCTACGTGAAGTGATGAGGGTGTCTTGAGTACACATAGCCTTATAACCACTAAGAATTATTTAATTATAGGAAAACATATACGAAAATTGTTATTTGAGGTTTCTAAAAGATAAGCAAAATTTTTAAATAAGTATAAGTTTCAGTTGAATTTTAAGAATGAAAAATAGGAGATAAGATGTGAATCTTCTAATCTACTTTCTTTATTTTAATAATGTTTTTTACGCAAAACCAAAACACTGTAGAGGCGATAAAAATTGAAAAATAGGTGGTTTGAGAAAAAAAATAATAATTATGGTGTAAACAACTCGAGTGCCATAGTCGAGGAAAAATATAACTTGTTAAAAACTTAAATAACGTTTTAAAAAAATCTTGATATTAATTAAAACATATTTAACAAACAAATTTGACCCTGTACTTTCTTTGTCCCACTCAACAGTAGATTTTAAGATATTTTTCTCAAAAATAGGTCGAAGGTTTAAGTTGCATGCATAGTAATAAAAAAAAGAGAGTAAAGATTGCTTTAAAAAAATAAATATAATATTGTATGCTTATTATGATGAATATAAATTTACATAATAAATGTTATTATATATAATTATGATCGAATTGCTAAATCAAATATATTGTTCTATATATATATATATATATATATATATATATATATATATATATATATATATATATATAAGTCATTATATATGCATATATTAAATAATTAAAAAGAGCTCGAAATTTGAATTTATCTGATAAATACTAAAAAAGTTGTTTGATACGTCCATCTATTTTAAAGACATGCCGGCGTAAGCTATCCTGATGATATGTCGACGTGAAAATCTAAACACAAACATCTTCAATGCCACAATGAAAATTGTCATCGTCTTAAAGCTTAGCACGTAGTTGTCAATTAAGTTCGTCGCAAAAGGTAACTCAAAGCAATAAACGAAAAAAATTAAATAGTTGATATTTGAAGGAATTTCATCCGTAAAAGCATTATTCTTTTTAAGAAAAGCTATTTAATTAAAAAAATATATAGTAATTTGTAACATTATTTTTGACCAGATGGCGTGAGGAGAAGAAGCTTTAAAAATTTATACTTTTTTTTTCCAGATTTTTCTAACTACTTTTATTATATATATATATATATATATATATATATATATATATATATATACTAGGTTATAAACACGCGTATTACATGGGTTTAAATAAGAAAAATAATACAACTAAAATATATTTATGATGAATTACATAATCTATTATATCATATACATTTTATAATTACAAATACAAATTATATATTATGGAAAAATAAATAAAAATCATTTTTAGTAACCTACTAACCTAACATAGTTGTGAAACTGATAAAAAAATAAATATTATTCATTATATTTTTTAATTAAAACCTAACGTATATAAATAATTTAGGAATGTAGTTAATTCCTTTAATTTATAACAAAATATTATAAATATGCAATCTTATTAATAATCAAATAAATGTTAAAAGATTAATATAAATTTAATTATTACCATAAAAATAGGATTGATTCAATTTAACATAAAAATAGGATTTATTTGCTAAATAGATACAGGGAAAATATAAAATAAAACCACATCTCAATGAGGTCCCATATTTTGTCACATCACCATCCTTTTTAATTTAATCTCAAGGGTATTTAATTCCTTTTACAATGTGTGCACTTTTTTTTTTATTTTTCCCACCCTAAAGAGTTTGTCAGATCCTTTTTGTTGCACACATCGTACACATGATATAAATCTGTTACGTATGTTTTATATCGTTTTTTGTGTGTATATGTAATTTTACTTTTACATATTTCATTTTTTATACTCACTGAAAATGCAAATCATGTATTATGTTACGAGTGTATTACACATTAAACGTTCATTTGTTCTACTAAGTAATTTTGTTTCCCCTTTTTTATGGCCACATTTTTTTGCATTTTTTATTGCACACATCGTACATTTATATATTTATGTTACGTATGTTTTACATCATTTTCTGTATATATATGTAATTATCTGTGTATATATGTACTTTTTTATTTATTTTATTTTATTCACCCTGTGTGCTTTTGTCATATTCCATTTTATTGCACACATTGTACGTTTACATATGTTTTACATCATTTTTTGTGTGTATATGTAATTTTATTTTTACAGCTTTCATTTTTTTATACTCATTAAAAAGGCAAATCATGTGTAATGTTACGAGTGTATTACACATTAAACGTTCATTTGTTCTAATAAGTAATTTTGTTTCCCCTTTTTTATGGCCACATTTTTTTGCATTTTTTATTGCACACATCGTACATTTATATATTTCTGTTACGTATGTTTTACAGCATTTTCTGTGTATATATGTAATTATCTGTGTATATATGTACTTTTTTTATTTTATTCACCCTAGTGTGTTTTGTCAGATTCCGTTTTATTGCACACATCTTACATTCATATATATCTGTTACATATGTTTTACAACAGTTTTTGTGTATATATGTAATTATTCTTTTACAGCTATCATTTTTTATACACACTAAAAAGGCAAATCATATGTAATATTACGAGTGTATTACAAGTGTAATCCCTAGGGTTTCTATGTCTATTTTTTTATTGTAGCCGTGTTCAAATTATAATAAATTAAAGTTATGGGTATCCATTGAAACATTGGTATTCGTTTATGCATTCAATAAAACAAGTTTATTAAAAATTATTAAACAAATTCTTTCAAAGAAATTCTTTCTTTATAAGCCTATGTATATATACATTTTAATTCAAACAAGATTAATAATAGTAATAGTAATAGTAATAGTAATAGTAATAGTAATAGTAATAACAACAACAATAAAATCCTTATCAATTAGACTTACATCAAAGAAATAAATAAATAATAAAATCTATAAAGTTTCTTGCACACAATAAAGCTAAAAATTAAAATAAAAAGTTTTATAACTTTTAGATATAAAACTTATGGTTTTGTTTTTTTTTTTAAAAATGGTCCTACAAACTTTTAAACATTCAAGGATATAAAGTTAAAGGGGCAAAACTGCAACTTTTATAAATATTATATGTGAGTGTAACACAATTTAAAAGAAAGATTTAAGAAACTACAAAGTAAAGGGGTAAAAAGTGTAGAAACCCAGTCTCCTTTCTTCTCTTCTTCGCCCAAACCCGTCCCAGATGGATCCAATGCAACCCGAACACAATCCCATTCGATTCCAGTTAGATGGCAACCCAAATCTGGTCGAAATACAAAGGATTCGCACCGTATAATTCATTCTAATCACCAATTAATGAGAATCGAATTCAAAAACTCGAAATCCACCTTCCATAAACCAATCAAGCACGCTGAGGATTCAAATATCGATTTAGACAGTATAAAACACAAATTAAATAATCATAGAGGTTCCTTAACACCATTCAAAGAGGTCTGTGCCATTAAATCTCGCTCACAAGCTCTCGAAAGACGGAACAAATCCAAGAACGATCGAGAGCTATACTCTATTCGAACCCCATCAATTCAAAACCATTTTAGGTAAGTTTTAATGCCATCCCATTCGTTTTTATCCGTAGATCAAAAGACCCATGGTTTCCAGTACGCATGATTTCAGTATCAATCGAATTGGATGAAACCGAAAGCTAGGGTTCTTCGGAATTAGGGGCGATGTTTAAAACCTTTATAAGGCTAAAAGGAATCCGATTATTTCAAAGAACTCTCCCCCATCCCAATGGTTAAGACGTTGGAGCTGAGGAGAGTGCACCCAGGTTCGAACCCCACTGCCTTTTCCATCCTATTTCTTATTAAAAGTAAATACTAGAAATCTTAAAATAATTTATGTTAATATCCAGTAATAAGAAATTAATTACAGAAAACTTTTAAAATTAATTTTATTATTTACACTATTTTAAACTTTAATTAATCATTTATCATTCTTTTAAAGTTAATACTAATACATATATGTATCCACTTATTAAGTTATAATTATGTGTTTATTATCCACAAAATAATTTATAAAATACCTATATGTATATCTTTTATCTTTTATAATAAAATGTTATAAATGTCTCCTTTTTAATTTTAAATCAAATTTTATAACTTTAAATGGTGGTTTTATAAAACTAAGAATTAGTTTTTAAAATGATTGAACTGAGGAGAGTGCACCCAGGTTAAGACGTTGGAGCTGAGGAGAGTGCACCCAGGTTCGAACCTCACTGCCAGCAACCTTAACCGGTTTTTGGGGTTTTGGCCATTTTTTTAGCCTTTTCCATCCTATTTCTTATTAAAAGTAAATACTAGAAATCTTAAAATAATTTATGTTAATATCCAGTAATAAGAAATTAATTACAGAAAACTTTTAAAATTAATTTTATTATTTACACTATTTTAAACTTTAATTAATCATTTATCATTCTTTTAAAGTTAATACTAATACATATATGTATCCACTTATTAAGTTATAATTATGTGTTTATTATCCACAAAATAATTTATAAAATACCTATATGTATATCTTTTATCTTTTATAATAAAATGTTATAAATGTCTCCTTTTTAATTTTAAATCAAATTTTATAACTTTAAATGGTGGTTTTATGAAACTAAGAATTAGTTTTTAAAACGATTGAACATAGTAACACATTATAATAAACAAAGATTTATTCCAAATAAATAAATAAAAAGGCTTTTGTTCTTAAAATCTTTTGCAAACATGCAAATTACTTTAATACAATTATTTAATCTAAGATGTAATCTTCAAAAACAAAATTCTTATTTCCTTTTAACATTAAACCATAAAACAAAAGCAAAAGGGTGGAAAAAATAGGATATTTATTTGTTTGATTATTCAAAATCAAATAAATATATAATTATTCAAATTCAAATAGAATATTTATTTATTTATTTGATTATTCAAAGTCAAATAAATAAATGATTATTCAAAAATCAATTATGATATTATTTATTTGATTATCCAAAATCAAATAAATAATTAATTAGTACATTAGGATATTTATTTATTTGGTTATTCAAAAATCAAATAAATAAATAACCATTCAAAAACAAGTAGGATATTTATTTATTTAATTAAAAAATAAATAATCCTAAATGAAAACCATTCAAAACTTAGACATAACAATTAAGACTTCCATAGTATGCCATAGAAACTAGGATGCCAAAACTTGAACTCTAAGTACATAGACTAAGAAATTCTATTGCATTTAGGTTAAAGTGTGTAAGCACAACTTTGTAAATCCTAGGCAACGTTTCAAGTGACAAAGCTAGGAAATCATGTGAGTAATTCTATACTCCCTCTTTTACATTTTGTACTTTTGGGATGTTACATATGCCAATATTCAAAACAAAGTTATTCTAGAGTCAAATTCTATAGATGCATTGCCTTTAGTCTATTTGGTTTGAATTCGTGCTATGTGATTCTATTTGCTTTGTGATTCTGTGTTAATCTATGTTATTCGATACCGTGTAGCCTAAGATGTGTTAGATACCACCTTCGCCTTGACTTAGGTCAAATGTGAAAAAAGGACGAAAAGTACAATCATGGGCAGACTTGTGATTATACTTATCTTTGTGCTTTGTATTGAACGGGTTTGGAGACGATATAAACTATTGCAGACTTGTAGATATACTAAGCTTTTTAGCTAAGTATTAATACGAGTTTGGAGACGAGATATTCTATAAACTTAATTGCAAACTAGTAGGATATGCATGCTAGAGTTTAAACTTTGTAGTCTAACTGAATTGCATTTGTTTTCTTACGTATACTATATAAACTGTATAAGTTACTCACCAACTATGCAAATAGTTTACCAAATCTTTATTTTGCATATGTAACAGGTTAGGTAGATGCAATGGTGAAGACATAGGATAGGTTTATGCTAGTAGACCTAGTTTTAAATTTAAACAATGTAGACTTAATAAATTTTGACTTTGTAAATATTGTAATGAATGTTTGATTTAATATGAAGTAATGTTTGTTAAATTCTTTAATATTGTTGCGTTAATTATTGAAACTTACAACATAGCGCCATGAGATAATGAACAGTCAAGCTCGCGCCCAGACGTATTCCGCCGTCGGTCGGGGTGTGACATTAAGTGTTCATACGTTATACGAACCTAAGTATTTTTACGTTTTTTTACATTTAGTGTCACTTTTTTTACATCTAAAATGGTTGTTTAGTTATGTTCGTGTACGTTTGTTTACTTATGTTCGTTTTTGCTCGTGAACAATTCGTTTATACTATTAATGAACGAACATGAACATACACGAACACACTAAGTTTCTTAACGAACAAACACGAACAAGAAAACTTTGTTCGTTTAAATGTTCATGTTCCCTATATAGGCAGCCGCATCATAACAAATGTGATGATGTTACCAATGTTTTTCAGGTTCGTGAATTGTTACACAGTTAATACACCTACGTTACAAAGGTGTTACATATTAACATCAATCTTTGTTTTACTATGGTACATATGTTTTACTTGGAACAATGTAACAACCAGTTTTAATAATTAAAGGTATTTGAAACAATCGTTAAAATAACGATTGTGGTTGTTGTAATTTGAAAATATGTGAGAAATTATAAACGTGGGAGAAAACCGTGCGCGAAACGGAGTTACGGATTGTCCGGAATCGCGAAACAAAGAAAATTTCAAAGATATTGTGTTTTGGGACTCTTCGTAGTACGCTATGATGATTCTGAGGTCCCTTCGCGGTACGCGAAGAACCCAAAAATATCTGAGAACTCCGGATTTCTTCGCGGTACACGAAGAGCTCTTTTGCTCTCCTTCGCGGTACGCGAAGAACCCAAAAATATCTGAGAACTCCAGATTTCTATTCTTATCAGATTTGCACCAGAAATTATATTTTTTATCTTTCTCGACCTCAAACACACATATAGTCATTCTGATCGAAATTTTATCATCAAAATCAAGTTCTGAAGCTACCAGAACGTTTGGATGGAGCTAGGGTTCGATTCTACAACTCTTGATCGTCGTTTTCATCCGAGAACTTCGTTCAAAAGGGTAACGATTTGATTTCTTCTACTAGTTTAATATTGTGTGGACTAAATCTAGTTTTGAATGTATTACTATGATTATGGGTATTGATTATTGCCTAGTTGATAACTAGGGATTGTTAGAAAAGAAGAACTTGATATTTTGATGGGGAAATCTTCGTTTTGAAGCCGGTATAATGTCCAGTTATTATGAAACCCATATCATAGTGAGATAACTAGTAGGGTGGGTTGAATATGATTCTAAATGAAATATGGATTATGATCCATAGGTTAAACGATGATTGTGATGAATTGATGTTAAACTTATTAACAGTTATGATCATAAATGAATTTTGAATAATAGAAGCGATTAAAGAACGTAACTAATATAATTGAACATCAATTATTTGATGAAATGCCTAAGGGAGGCATGGGGTATGATTAATTATAATAATTGACTAAAACTTGCTAAAGATAGTAAGATAAAGTCAATTATGTGATAAATTGACTTTGATCAAGTCAAACCAGTCAAGTGCGTTGAACTTGATTGTATGTGCTATATGTATTGAAATTAGTTGTATATATGTGAATACAACTAGGTATTGACAGTGAAAATCAAGGGATAGGCCACAGAAGTGGAAAAGAGGTTGTAGAAAGTGAACAGCCGCTTGAACCAGGTAAGTTACCCAACTTACTGTAACATTACATATAAGTAGTAGAAAGAGTCTACTTGATTGTGATGTATATACATTGATTGGTTTGAATGAATGTGCATAATTAAATTGGAACAAATTGAGTTAATAGACTCTAATGTATATATGTTAAGTTCCAATGTGTTTATGTCACGATTGAATTGAATATGCAACATAGATTGCATAAGAATAGCCGGATGAGCCGGTGTTTGAATAAGTAATCCCACAACTATGACATCACATAATGAACATCGAATGTGTTATCGAATGAATTGTATGATAATTATGGCATTGGTGATGGGGGAAAGTTGAATGGTAAAAGTTCAACAACCTATGATAAATCCAATACCTTGGTGAATGAAAGTGTGGGAACTCTATGATGGAAGTACCAGTGAGTGAACATCATAGTAATTTGATTGAATTATTTATGACTCCACAATGGTGGATAGCCAGAGGTGCTGGCAATTGTCTTAAATGGAAGTACCGGTGGGTGAACATCTTAAGACTTGAATTATTTTTGACTCCACAATGGTGGATAGCCAGAGATGCTGGCAATTGTCTTAGATGGAAGTACCGGTGGGTGAACATCTTAAGACTTGAATTATTTATGACTCCACAATGGTTGATAGCCAGAGGTGCTGGCAATGGTCATAGATGGAAGTATCGGTGGGTGAACATCTTAAGACTTGAATTAATTATGACTCCACAATGGTGGATAGCTAGAGGTGCTAGCAATTTGTCTTAGATGGAAGTACCGGTGGGTGAACATCTCAAAACTTAAACTAATTATGATACCACAAATGTGTGAATAGTCAGAGGTGCTAACAAATAGCTATGGTGGAAGTATAGGAATGTAAACACTATAGTGTAATTTTGATTAAACTATTGTGGAAGTATAGGAACGAGGACCGAGTCAAGTTCGCTGCGGGGACATTTGAGGGAGCTGCCCTCACTTGGTGGAATGCCAACGTCCAGAATCTAGGGTTGGATGCAGCCAACGCTCTACCTTGGGATGACTTCAAGAGGATGCTAAACCGCGAATAGTGTCCTCGTGGTGAAGTGCAGAAACTGGAAACTGAATTCTGGAACCACAAGATGATTGGTTCCGAGGTCGAGGCATACACTGCCCGGTCGTATGAGCTGGCACACCTGTGCCCGGAAATGGTAACCCCACCTTACAAACACATTGAGAAATACATTGATGGACTGCCACCTCAAATCCAGGGAATGGTACTTTCTGCTGACCCCATCACCATGCAACAAGCCATGCGACTAACCCACAAGCTCACTGACTCGGCTGTTGCACAAGGACTTTTACCACCTCGTGGAGCAGTAACCAAACCCACTGAAAACAAACGCAAATGGGATAACACCCTGAGCAAACCATCCACTCTTCAACCACCACCACAACAGCGTAAGTTTGTGCCAACCCAAGCATACACCCCACTCATCCCAACCACCCTGAACCAAGGAGGCTATGCTGGAAAACACCCTAAATGCCACATCATGCACAGGGACAATGTGGTAACTTCCAATGCCAGCTCTGTGGAAAAATGGGACATGCAGCTAAAGACTGCAGGGGCGAACTACTGGCCAAAACCCCACAACAGCCACAACCACAATCACAGGGAGCACCGAAGAGGTGCTATGAATGTGGGAAACCTGGATACTTCAAGAAGGATTGCCCGCACTTGAAAAACAACAACAATAACCAACAGAACAACAACAATGGGAACAATGGCCCGAGGGGACGAGCCTTCTGATTGGGGCAAAGGAGGCTAGAAACGGCCCCAACCTTGCCACAGGTACGTATCTCCTAAACGATAAGGACTTTAGTGAGATACTTGCCCTTACCCCAACACCCTTAGAGGTTGAGTATACAGTAGAGCTAGCTGATGGTAAACTAATTGTGACTAAACATATTTTGAAAGAATGCACCCTAGAGCTAGCCAATCAAAATCTAAGATTGACCTCATGCCGATTACACTAGGCAGTTTTGATGTCGTAGTGGGCATGGATTGGTTGTCTGAAAACCAAGCTGAGATCATTTTCCAAGACAAGGTTGTGCGCATACCCCTCCCTAGTGGAGAAACCCTAGACATCAATGGTGAGAGGAGTGACACTCCTCTGAACATCATCTCATGCATGAAAGCTCAAAAATGCTTACGGAAGGGATACGCAGCCATTCTGGCGCTTATCATCAACAACACTGAAAAGGAGAAAAAATTGAAGACATCCCAGCCGTATGCGACTATCCCGACGTATTTCCTGAGGATCTACCAGGACTTCCACCACCTCGACAAGTGGAGTTCCGCATAGACCTCGTGCCGGGAGCAGCACCTATCGCACGAGCACCTTATCGACTTGCACCTTCCGAGATGCAGGAACTGTCCAACCAACTGCAAGAGCTGTTGGACAAAGGTTTCATCAGACCAAGCTTCTCACCTTGGGGAGCTCCGGGTTCTTGTTCGTAAAGAAGAAAGATGGCACGTTCCGTATGTGCATTGACTATCGGGGGTTAAACAAAGTGACAATCAAGAACCGTTACCCCTTACCCCGCATTGACGATTTGTTCGACCGATTGCAAGGATCGAGTTACTACTCTAAGATCGATCTACGATCTAGATACCACCAGCTTAGGATCCAAGAGGAAGATATCCCAAAGACTGCTTTTCGCACTCGGTATGGTCATTACGAGTTTTTGGTCATGCCGTTTGGTCTCAAAAATGCACCCGCAGTATTCATGGATCTCATGAATAGAGTGTGAAAACCTTACCTGGATAAGTTTATCATTGTCTTTATAGACGATATTCTCATTTACTCCAAAACCCAGGAGGAACACAAAGAGCATCTTCAATTGACTCTCGAACTGCTGCGACAAGAGAAGCTATATGCTAAACTCTCAAATTGCGACTTCTGGATCCAAGAATTCCAATTCTTAGGTCATGTTATGAATGAACAAGGGATTCATGTGGATAAATCCAAGATAGAGGCGATCAAGAACCGGGAAGCACCGAATACCCCAACTGAGGTGCGACAATTCCTAGGCTTGGCAGGCTATTATCGACGATTTATAGAAGGATTCTCCAAAATAGCCCAACCACTCACAGCTTTAACCCATAAGGACAAGAAATATCTCTGGACTGACAAACAAGAAACTGGATTCCAACTTCTCAAGCATAAGCTCTGTAGTGCACCTATCTTATCTCTTCCTGATGGAACGGATGACTTCGTAGTATACTGCGATGCCTCAATACAAGGACTCGGCTGTGTGCTAATGCAGCGGGAGAAGGTGATCGCATATGCTTCTCGGCAACAGAAAGTCCACGAGAAAAACTACACCACTCACGACTTTGAACTTGGAGCCGTAGTATTTGCACTCAAGATCTGGAGACACTACCTGTACGGTACAAAGTGTATGATATACACTGATCACAAGAGTCTCCAACACAAATTCGAGCAGAAGGAACTAAACATGCGACAACGTAGCTGGCTCGAACTCCTAAACGACTATGAGTGTGCTATTAAATATCACCCGGGGACGGCCAACGTCGTGGTGGAGTTTTCCTACAACAACAGCTACCACACTAGCATCAAGGCAACGCCTTTTGAGGCACTCTATGGCAGGAAATGCCGATCCCCCATCTGATGGGCGGAAGTGGGTGACAGTCAGCTCACTGGCCCAGAACTTGTGCATGAAACAACAGAGAAAATCGTGCAAATCAGAAACCGCATGGCAGCAGCTCGCGATCGTCAAAAGGCTATGCCGAAAAACACCGAAAGCCTCTGGAATTTCAGGTAGGAGATAAGGTCCTTCTGAAAGTTTCACCATGGAAAGGCGTCATTCGTTTTGGTAAACGAGGCAAACTGAACCCACGGTACATTGGACCATTCGAAATCTTGAAGCGAATTGGCCCAGTGGCATACCAACTCAACCTACCAGCTGAACTCGACGGAGTTCACAATGTATTTCATGTCTCAAACTTGAAAAAGTGTCTGTCTGACAAAACACTTGTGATTCCACTGGATGAGATCCAGGTGGATGAACAACTACGGTTCGTTGAAGAGCCGGTAGAGATCATGGACCAAGAGGTCAAACAACTCAAATAGAGTAAGATTCCGATTGTTATAGTCCGATGGAACTCGAAACGAGGACCATAATTCACATGGGAACATGAAGATCAGATGATGCGCAAATATCCTCACCTCTTCAAACAGACAACATCGAACGCCGACAACAACGAATAAATTTCGGGACAAAATTTCCTTTCAACAAGGGGATGATGTGACAACCAGTAAATTTTTGTTTCTTAAACACTTTTGGCTACTCAAACACTACCAACAACAACCAAATTTCGGGACGAAATTTCTTTCAACAAGGGATGATGTGACACCCGTCAATTTCAGGTAAATTGCAACTCTTACACTCTACGTATTTCACAATCATACTTGTTGCATTTCATTTAATTATGTTTAATTTGATGAGTCAAACACACACAACTGCGAAACAAGAGTTCGAGGAACTATCGAATCGTACATTGCACATTGGTTTTGGAAACCAAGTGTGGCAAACACAAACACTAACGCAAAACAATAATTCAGGGAATTAATGAATTGTGCATCACACATTGATTAGGATTAATCAAGCGTGCAAACACTTCATAAAACATGAACATCAACTATCAAAGATAATTCAAGGAATTATCAAAAAACACACACGAGTCTCACGAATGTTGGTGATCAAACTTATGTGCTATTATATGATTATGTGCTAAACATGCATTAGATGTTTAGGATAAACGTTAGGAATCAAGTACGAGCGAAATCGAATCATCGAAATCGAAAAACATGAAAATGGACCCATCGCGGTACGCGAAGACCCCATGGCGAAAGGCTTCGCGGTACGCGAAGCAAAGCGGGAGTCGAGACTCCCGAATCCCATCGCGGTACGCGATAAGCTTTTTGATCGGCCTCCGCGGTACGCGAAGGCAATGCAGATCAAAATTTTTATAAGAATCAACCCCAATCCTTTCCACTCGGTTCCTTTCACCATTTACTCTGATTTCTCTCATCTTCTAGCAGCTAAACCCTCTGAAATCAGTCCTTAAACTTCTGTCAAACATTCCCTAAGCCACATCCTTGTATTCTTAGAGATTTGAAGCCATTGGAGCTACCATAGGAAGTCTTGGAAGCTATCAACACGCGAGAGGATCACCTTCAGCCATTTCCAGGACTTATTACACATGCTACAACTCGAATCCTAGCATCTATGGTAGTTTTACTTGTTCATTAGTTGTTAGATAGTACATGCAAGGGCTAAAAACCCACATGCAAGTGTATTTGAGCACATGCAACTCCATGTGATTAGTTTATACAAATTTGTTGGTGATTTTGATTTGAATCTACTGATTTTATAGTATTGGATTGATAGGATTCGGTTTTGGATGGGTTATTGTTGATTTGATGATGTTTTTGTGAAACTTGCCATAAAAGGAAACTTTTATGTGCATATCTTAGATTTATGATGATTTAGACATGTCTAGATGTTGTCAAATGCATATTGGAGTGTTTAGAAACACATTTGGATATTTGATTTTGTCAAAAACATGATTTTGTATAAACTTACTATTTATGGAAACTTTTGTAAATCAAAAGAGGGCTTTTGATGTTTACGAATGTTTTGATGAACTTTGAATCTTGAAATATGGTTAAAAATGATTTCTAAGCATATTGGGAACTTGGATTTGTGAAAACGAGTTTTTAAACGGATACTTTTCAAATAAGGAAACTTTATTTGGGCAAAATGGCATAAATGTTGATTTATGCGCAAACGATGTGTTTTAAGTGTATAAACGTGTTTTTACAAACATACTAGAGTGATATGTGTTACGAAATGGGATTTCATAACCACACTTTTCAAAAATAGAAACTTTCTAAATATAGAAAGTTTCCCCGATCAGTCGAGTCGTGCCCTTTCGTTCAGGCCGGGGTGCGACATAATCCTCCTACGTTACAAAAGTTTTACATATAACAACAATCTTTGTTTTATTATGTTACATATGTTTTACTAGAAACAACTATATTACATATGTTTTATATATAGATTACACTCGTTACACAAAGTGTTATATATAACAGCTTAGATAGCTCACAGGAAAAGTTGTTTTGTTATGTTTATCACACTAATCATATAGATAAGAATATTTTTTCTTTGGTAACTTTTACATGGAAAGTTGTTTTGTTATGTCTTCACATTAATCTTGTCAATGAGAATGTTGTTTATTCGACAACATATCATTACAAAGACAACGATGTTACAGGTATTTTTTAGGTTCATGAATTGTTACACCGTTAGTGCACCTATATTACAAAGATGTTACATATTAACAACAATCTTTGTTTTATGGTATTACATATGTTTTACTGGGAACAACTATATTACGTATGTTTTACGGATAAATTACGTTCGTTACACAAGGTTTACATAAAACAGCTTAGATAGCTTTTACTGGAACAAATATATTACATATGATTTACTTATAAATCAGTCGAGAAGTCTCACAAGGCACATAGGACTTGTCGTACATGTCAGAAATATGTTATTGGGCATGATTCATGTAATTAAAAGACAAAGGGTTTCGATTCCGCTAACGTGAATGTCTAAAAGTAGGGAATATCAGGTGCTTTTAGTTGTTTTATTAATGTTAATTGTGGTTTAAAAAAATCTAGGGTGTTTGTTATTTTGTTATGCTTTCATAAAAGCTATCTTTTAATTTTGTTAGTAGAATGTTTTTTAAATATATTCTAAATGTATGTCATGCGTCATAGTTACACTTATGTTACGTATATGTTACATTTGTAGAATCAGTTTCAAAAAAATTATTATATGTTTGAACTGATGTGACGTGTCATAATTAATTCTTTTTTACTTTTTTCAGCTTTTACTAAAACTAGGTAATGTTTGGGAAGAAGGACGTTCTTTTGAATATAAAACATAAAAAAACAATAAAAGTACATGTGGGTAAAAGACATATATACCATTTTTGTACCATTTTGATTACTTAATAATCACATTAAAAAAACAAAAATCTCATCTTTAATCTCAGCCACACATCTCCAAATCCAATGGATCAAAATGAGTTTTCACAGAGAAAATGTTTTCAAAATATCCTTACCCTATATATACATACGTGTATATATAGGGTATGGTTCGAATGTTAACCCTTCCTTATTACGATAACCAAATAACTACATCTTATTACTTTGAGGCCCACATTAAATTAAATTTAAAGGTGTAGGTTTTTTCTTAATTTTTTATTAATATAAGTGGGCCCTACATTAATTAAAAAAAAAAGAAAAAACCTACAACTTTAGATTTGCTTTAGTGTGAGCTCCAAAGTAATAAGATGTATTTATTCGGTTAACGCAATAAAATGGGTTAACATTTGATTATCTCCCTATATATATATAGGGGCCGGTTATTGTACAAAGAAAATTAAAGTGAGAAGCGTAAGAAGCCACCAGAATGCATCACATGTAATCTGGGTAAGGGGTATGATGGTCCGTGTAAAATCACGGACCACGTTATATATAATCACGGACCATCGTTTAACAGGCATAATCACGGACCAATGCGTTATATCAAATCACGGACCGTCATTTAATACATATAATCTAGGACCAAATGGATAATCACAGACCAACAATTACGTAACAAGCATAAAAATCACGGACCACGTAAAAATTTTTTAAATAAACTATAACAATATTATACTCAAATTAAAGATAATAAAATTCTCGATTTTATGGTGCAATTTTTTTTAAAAAGTAATTAAACGTTTAAAAGCTATTTGATTTACAAGAAGATGGTGGAACTTGATTTACCCACAAAAAAATCAACAAATGTAAGCAATTCCTTTTTTCCCTTTTATATTTAATTCACGAAATTTTTAAACAAAAAGTGGGGACACTATATCCGAATAACCCGAATTAACTTGATTTTTAAATCCAAATAGCATGCTTTTATATAAAGTTTTTTTACTAATAAAATGTATATTAAATTAGCGTTAGAAAACTTTTATTTTAAAAAAAAATGGTTTTTAAATTTTGTACTTCTAAAATAATTTCATGTTTATAATAGTTAATTTTTTTAGAAAAAAATTATTTTTTTAACATAAAGTTCTGTTTTATATTAAAAAATTGTTTTTTAATATAAAACAATTTTGAAATTTTTTTTGTTGTAAAAATATAAAAATACAATTAGTATTTAATATTAGGGAAAATTACATAATTTCATTTTTTAACTTGCAAAACTAAATATTTTCCTAAAATACAAATTTTTAGTGCATAATGTACAATGTTTTTAAAGTATATTTTAAAGAAATATGAAATTTTGCAAGATATAAAGAAAAAATATGTAAGTGACCCTTAATATTATTATGAAATTTAAGAGATGCATTTAATATGAAAAAGTAAAGATGTTATACAAATTTAACATTTATCTGGCTTTATTATTATATATATTAATAACCAACTAAAAGGAATAGTAAAATTTGGTTTTTTCGATTTTGGTCACCAAAACTTTTATATAACATAAAGTTTTGTTTTTTTGATTTTGGTTACTAAAACTTTTAAAGTTTTGTTTTTTCAATTTTGGCCACTAAATCTTTTATATATTATAAGGTTTTGTTTTTTCGATTTTGCCCACTAAAACTTTGTAAAGTTTTTTTTCCGATTTTGGCAACTAAAACTTTTATATTTCGATTTTAGTCACCAAAACTTTTATATAATATAAAGTTTTGTTTTTTTGATTTTGGCCACTAAAAGTTTTGTTTTTTCGATTTTGGCCACTAAAATTTTTATATATTACAAGGTTTTGATTTTTTGATTTTGCCCACTAAAACTTTTTAAAGTTTTTTTTTGATTTTGGCCACCAAAACTTTTAATATTATAATGTTTTGTTTTTTCGATTTTCGCCACTAGAAGTAAAGTTTTGTTTTTCGATTTTAGTCACTAAAACTTTTATATAATATAAAGTTTTGTTTTTTTCGATTTTGCCACAAAAACTTTTAAAGTTTTGTTTTTTCGATTTTTGCCACTAAAACTTTAATATAATATAAAGTTTTGTTTTTTCGATTTTGGCCACTAAAACTTTTATATAATATAACGTTTTGTTTTTTCGATTTTGGCCACTAAAACTAAATAGTAAATTTTTGTTTTTTCGATTTTGGTCATTAAAACTTTTATACAATATAAAGTTTTGTTTTTCGATTTTGGCCACTATTTTTTTCGATTTTGGTTACTAAAACTTTTATATAATATAAAGTTTTGTTTATTTAATTTTGGCCACTACAACTTTTAAATTTTGTTTTTCGATTTTGTATAATTTTATGTTTATATATATATATATATATATATATATATATATATATATATATATATATATATATATATATATATATATATATAGGGCATGGAATTTTTGATAACCCTCATCTTTTGTTACAACCCATTAACCATCATCCAATGGTTACTTGAAAAAGGTAAATGTATAGGATCGTGCCACGTGTCAATTCCTTTGTCTTTAGTATGAAGGGTATTTAGGACATTTGTTATTTATATAAAGTTTACCCCTTTTTTTTTAAATATTCATAACTTTTTTATACTATATTATTTTTTTAAAAAAATTGCACCATTATACTCGTCTCATTTTTCTCTTTAATTTCGTTATAGTCTCGACTAGTTTTTTTTATTTTTTTGATGTCATGTATTTACATCATTGTAACGAACTTAACGATAGCAAATTAATTAGAATTTTTTTCTAACAATGGTAAATTACAGTAATGTAACACAAAATGAAGTAATGTAACAGAAAATGAAGTAATTTACAATGACATAATTAACGGTGACGTAACACATTATTTACAGTGATGTAATTTTCTCTTTAATTCCCGTTATAATGTTGACTAGTTTTTTTAATTTTTTTTCTCATTGCCCATTATTAACATCGATATAACGAGCATAAATATAACACATTATTTTGAATTTTTTTCTAACAATGATAAATTACAGTGATGTAATTAATATAACACATTATTTTACTTTTTCTCTAACAATGATAATTATTGTGATGTAATTTATCATTGTTCGAAAACAATTCAAACTAATTTGTTGTATTTAGGCTCGTTACAAATTAGGGATGAGCAAAAAGCAAAAAAAAAAAACCGAACCGAAACCGAATTAACCGAAAAAACCGAACCGGAACCAAATTAACCGAAAAAACAGAAACCAAATTTTACGTTAATGTAAATTACATCACGATAAATTACGTCAATGTAAATTACATCACTGTAATTTATCATTTTTAAAAAAGTTTCAAATAAATTTGTTATATTTAAGCTCGTTACAATGATGTAAATATAGGGCATCTAAAAAAAGTAAAAAAAAAATTAGTCGAGACTATAACGGAATTAAAGAGAAAAATGAGACGAATATAATGGTGCAATTTTTTAAAAAAAATAATATATTATAAAAAAGTTATTAATGTTTAAAAAAGATGGGGGGAAAAACTTATAAAGGTAAAATGACTAGGATGCCCTTTTTAATATTTTAATGAAAAGCTTATGTGTAAGTTTATGATTGGTTGAAATGGGTTATGTAGTTGTAGCAAAAGATGAGGGTTATTTTTTATATCATTCCCTATATATATATATATATATATATATATATATATATATATATATATATATAGGATTGGGTTCAAATGCTAACCCTCATTTATGGCACTAACCCATTAACCCTCATAAACCAATCAGAATTGAACACATGGCTTTTTCTTTTATTATTTAATAAGGGTAAAGTAGTAATTTGCTATATTAAATACTTTACCCCCTCTTTTTTTATACATCCATAACTTTTTTATGCTATAATATTTTTTTATAAAAATTGCACCATTTTACTCGTCTTATTTTTCTCTTTAATTCTGTTATAGTCTTGACTAGGTTTTTTTATTTTTTTCGTATGTTCGTACTTACACCAATGTAACAAGTATAAAAATAAAAAATTATTTGTAACGAGTTGTAACGAATTTCGGTTTACATTGTTATAGAATAAATACGGTTTACGTTTAAGAGTGTAAACGACCCAAGCCGATCCCGAGCTAGTTAATTACGTTATATTCTTGACTAGGTTTTTTTATTTTTTTTCGTATGTTCGTATTTACACCAATGTAACAAGCATAAAAATAACAAATTATTTGTAACGAGTTGTAACGAATTTCGGTTTACATTGTTGTAAAATAAATACGGTTTACGTTTAAGAGTGTAAACGACCCAAGCCGATCCCGAGCTAGTTAATTACGTTATATTCTTGACTAGGTTTTTTTATTTTTTCCGGATTCTCAAAAATTCGTTATATCTACTAGATTGTAAATACGTTTTAATACTTTAAAAAAATTATATCTTCAAGATTGTAAAGACATTTTAATACTTTTAAAAAAATAATATAACATTTTGTTGATAAAAACCAAAATTCGTTATATATACAAGATTGTAAATACGTTTTAATACTTTAAAAAAATTATATCTACAAGATTGTAAAGACATTTTAATACTTTAAAAAAAATAATATAACATTTTGTTGATAAAAACCAAAATTCGTTATATATACAAGATTGTAAATACGTTTTAATACTTTAAAAAAATTATATCTACAAGATTGTAAATATCTTTTAATACTTTAAAAAAATACTATAACATTTTGTTGATAAAACCAAAATTCGTTATATCTACAAGATTGTAAATACATTTTAATACTTAAAAAAAATACTATAACATTTTGTTGATAAAAAACCAAAATTCGTTAAATCTACTAGATTGTAATACGTTTTTATACTTTAAAAAAATACTATAACATTTTGTTGATAAAAATCAAAATTCGTTATATCTACAAGATTGTAAATACATTTTCATACTTTAAAAATTCTATTTACAAGATTGTAGATACATTTTAGTACTTTAAAAACCAAAATTCGTTACAAAATCAAGAATATAACGTAATTAACGAGCATCCGGAAAAAATAAAAAACCTAGTCAATAATATAACGTAATTAACGAGCTCAGTATCGTCTTCGCTCGTTTACACTCTTAAACTTAACCCCTATTTATTATACAACAATGTAAACCCAAATTCGTTACAACTCGTTACAAATAATTTGTTAGTTTTATACTTGTTACATTGGTGTAAATACAAACATCCGAAAAAAAATAAAAAAACCTAGTCAAGACTATAACGGAATTAAAGAGGAAAAAAAGACGAGTAAAATGGTGCAATTTTTATAAAAAAATATTACAGTATAAAAAAGTTATGGATGTATAAAAAAAGATGGGGTAAAGTGTTAAATATAGCAAATTACATTAATACCCTTATTCCCTTATTCTTTCAAATCAATTACATTATTATATTATAGTTTAATATGAACCATTAGATTGGCATCTTCTAATTTGATCATTAAATATGGTGAGGTTAATGGGTTATTGCTCTATCCTAAGGTTAGCATTTGATCACTTCCCTATATATATATATAGGATTGGGTTCAAATGCTAACCCTCATTTATGGCACTAACCCATTAACCCTCATAAACCAATCAGAATTGAACACATGGCTTTTTCTTTTATTATTTAATAAGGGTAAAGTAGTAATTTGATATATTAAATACTTTACCCCCTCTTTTTTTATACATCCATAACTTTTTTATGCTATAATATTTTTTTATAAAAATTGCACCATTTTACTCGTCTTATTTTTCTCTTTAATTCCGCTATAGTCTTGACTAGGTTTTTTTATTTTTTTTCGTATGTTCGTATTTACACCAATGTAACAAGTATAAAAATAACAAATTATTTGTAACGAGTTGTAACGAATTTCGGTTTACATTGTTGTAGAATAAATACGGTTTACGTTTAAGAGTGTAAACGACCCAAGCCGATCCCGAGCTAGTTAATTACGTTATATTCTTGACTAGGTTTTTTTATTTTTTCCGGATGCTCAAAAATTCGTTATATCTACTAGATTGTAAATACGTTTTAATACTTTAAAAAAATTATATCTACAAGATTGTAAAGACATTTTAATACTTTAAAAAAATAATACAACATTTTGTTGATAAAAACCAAAATTCGTTATATATACAAGATTGTAAATACGTTTTAATACTTTAAAAAAATTATATCTACAAGATTGTAAAGACATTTTAATACTTTAAAAAAAATAATATAACATTTTGTTGATAAAAACCAAAATTCGTTATATATACAAGATTGTAAATACGTTTTAATACTTTAAAAAAATTATATCTACAAGATTGTAAATATATTTTAATACTTAAAAAAATAATATAACATTTTGTTGATAAAAACCAAAATTCGTTATATCTACAAGATTGTAAATACATTTTAATACTTTAAAAAAATACTATAACATTTTATTGATAAAAACTAAAATTCGTTATATATACTAGATTGTAATATGTTTTAATACTTTAAAAAAATAATATAACATTTTGTTGATAAAAACCAAAATTCGTTATATCTACAAGATTGTAAATACATTTTAGTACTTTAAAAACCAAAATTCGTTACAAAATCAAGAATATAACGTAATTAACGAGCATCCAGAAAAAATAAAAAACCTAGTCAAGAATATAACGTAATTAACGAGCTCAGGATCGGCTTGGCTCGTTTACACTCTTAAACTTAACCCCTATTTATTATACAACAATGTAAACCCAAATTCGTTACAACTTGTTACAAATAATTTGTTAGTTTTATACTTGTTACATTGGTGTAAATACGAACATCCGAAAAAAAAATAAAAAAACCTAGTCAAGACTATAACGGAATTAAATAGAAAAAAAGACGAGTAAAATGGTGCAATTTTTATAAAAAAATATTATAGTATAAAAAAGTTATGGATGTATAAAAAAAGATGGGGTAAAGTATTTAATATATCAAATTACATTAATACCCTTATTCCCTTTTCTTTCAAATCAATTAGATTATTATATTATAGTTTAATATCAACCATTAGATTAGCATCTTCTAATTTGATCATTCAATATGGTTGGGTTAATGGGTTATTGATGAATCTTAGAGTTAGTATTAGATCCATTCCCTATATATATATATATATAATTGTATAGAGTTTGTGATGAGAGATTTAATTTTTTGCTATGTAACTTACGATTTTGCAAATGATATATAATACCCATTATCGGAAGTGTACTGTGATAACTTGCCGCAACGCGCGGGTGGGATTAAACCTAGTTTTTATAATTGGACAAAAAATGCATAGGAACCTACCCGACCAAGTGTGATTTGATTGGTGCTAAAAGGTGGCGTTTTCAGCTAAAGCACTTTTTGTCCAAAAATTTTGAATTTTTTTATAAATAATTTGAGTGATATATAATTTACAAATCCATGTTATTTCAATAGCAATGTTACCTTTTCAATGCATAGATTTTGGGAATTTTATGTTTTAACTATAAAATTTAGGTGACTTTTCAACAATATCTAACACATTTCTCTTTTACCAACTCATTTGACCCATTAGAGATAAAAGCATAACCTGAATCAACCCGTTTATTAGAAATGGGTAAAAAATTGTATTATTTTCTTAATAGAAAAGAAACACAAATCATAAGCAAAATTTACCTTCTCATCCAAGAATGCTCTTATTTTTATTTCTGTAACTTCCTCTTCTTTTTCGATTCCAGGAGTCCCAGACGGAAATGTAAAACCATCATCTCTGTTACCTAAGTCTCCAGAGGTCTCGGTGGTAATTTTAGAAATTTGACCCGAAAGCAAGTTAGCAGCATTTGCTCCCATTTCTAGACTTCCATCAAACCGGTAGGGCCAGTCATCATCAGGCTCATTCATGGGATTAAAACTCTATATCAAATGAATTTTAAGCTACTAAAATTAATCTGGTTAGTTAAATAATTTAACTAATGGTATCAAATCGAAGCTCTCGACATTCCCTACACAAAGGTACCAAGGATCGGCTCTATCTCCATCTCAAACTCTCGAAATCTTAGAGAGAAGTTTCGGTTTTAGGGTTTTCTACAAACCCAACAAAAACCGAAGTTTAACCGGTTTAAAACACCCCTTTTTCGACCCATACACCTTCTAAATGAGTTTAATCACATAAACCCACTCAAAACGATTATATATACAACTATACCTTGAAATCATCTTCTCCCATGGCTGAAAACCCGTTTCAGCTAATGGCCCATGAGAATGAGCCATTCGGGCGAATGGCTGGGAGAATGAGTCGGGAGAATGGCCGGAAGAATGAGTCGGGAGAATGAGCTGGGAGAATGAGTCGTGAGAATGAGCCATTCGGGTGAAGCGCTCGTTCAGGTGACTGACTCATTCGGGTGAAGGACTCATTCGGGTGAACATTCATTAGCATGGGCCATTCTTATGAAAATCACAAGAATGAGTCATTTTCACTGCACTAACTCAGTTAACAACTCAGATTTCAAAAGGATCAATCAAATCAGGGATCATAACTCAAATAACGTTTAATCAAACACAGGAATGTGAATACAACATCAGTACGACAACAGTGAGCGTGTGCATTCTTGAGTCTTAGTCAACCACTACAACAACAACGTGAGTTCATATGCCCCTTTTTCTAATCTTTTGATTTTAAGTGCGAGGCTGAGAAACATGCCAAACTCTTTTATTTATTTAAAAGTTTTAATACATTATTCAATTATCATGTGATTTAGATCAGGGGCGGATGTAATAAGGTGAGACCGATGTCCCCGGACAACATCTATTTTTCAGCGTATATGGGCATTTATGAACGGTGTTTTCAAGTGACAACATTGGTTTTTGGACTAGTGACATTAGTGGTTGCAACGACTAGTGTTGAAAGAACTTTTTCTTCAATGAAGCATGTGAAAACGAAATTGTGTAAGAGGATGATAGATGAGTACTTGAATAATTCTTGCATTTGTTATGTTGAAAAATAGTTATTCCAACAAGTTTTCGGTCGAAGATGTAATGCAGCATTTTCAAAATATGAAAACTTGTAGAGAACAACTATAAGTATATTCTTTTTAATTTGTAAAAGCTATCGAGTTTATATTATGTGTTTTTTAAAACTATTCACGATTTTAAATTGATCGGTTTTTATTATGTGACGAGCATTACCTGACCTGAACGGTGAAAAATTTTAAGTCCGGTACTATAAAATTAGAACATACCAATACAGTGACATCATTAAAAAAAATCCTGGATCCGCCACTGATTTAGATAATAATGATTTTATCTTTATTATAATATCATTATATGTATGCTTGTGTGTGAAATGATCATTATGTCATAATCAGAATGACACTTGATAATACGACTTCAAGGTATCAACCAAACCAATTGAATAACATAAGGGTAATAAGATTTGATCTTATACCACTTTGTTATTTACAATGGGATAACAATGAGATGACAAGAGGCAATGGAAAATACAATAATAACAGAATATTTAAACAGTTAACACTAGTAAATCTATCACACCTCTTCAATAGTTTGTGCATTCCACCAATCTTTATAAAACTCGCGATCCCCAAAGCGAAGAAGCTCAGCAAGTATATTTAACCTACAATACAGTAATGCATGTATATGTAAATATATAATGCTGCACAAAAGCAATCAATTGAGCAATAAAAGCAGCAGATACTTACCAAAGGTGAAGTTAAAAAAATATTTTTAAATTTATAATTTTATTTATATTTAAATTAATCAATCATATAATCATTTTTAAATTTTTATTACTAAGTATTTTTTTTATACATGTCGTATGATACACAGGTTTCTAATCTAATAATTGTTTAAGTACATATTAATTAATTCATTCTATGTCATCTTTCTTATTCTTCAATTAACATTCGTTCCACTTAAAATAGGTATACAATTGTAGACATTACCGATACTATAACACCTAAATGAGTAAAGCTAGTGATCACCTTGAATAATTTATAATACGTCTTACTTTTCAAAGGAAGATACACCTTTTATCTCTCACAAATAATAGTTAGTGATACCCTTACACGTCTTGCTAGTTAATAGGTAGTTCACTTACAAATGTCTCACTAAAATATGATAGTAATCATCAAGATTACAACAAAATATGACAGTAATATGTTGAAGCAGATCTACTTTTCTTTTTTTGTTGATCTTGCTTGATATTTGATGAAGGATCTTTTAAATTATTAGATAATATGAAAGAAATTAGTATTGAAAGTGAGAGCTAGATCTTTTGCTCTTGATATGTATACCTAGACAAGATTTCTAATATATAGACACAAAACAAGATAGATAGATAAACAGACCAACAAATGGATAAATGAATGAATGAATTAGTAACTAAGGCAACATTCTCGCATAATGGTCGTCGATTGGGCCATCGACCGTCCCTCTATCATATTATTTTTAAAGATTTTTAGTTTGTCGCAAGTTGTCTAGTTTCACACCTCAACGTCATTTCCAGTTAAAAAACTATTTTTTTACTTTACTAAATGTATGTTTTGATCCTATACTTCATTAGCAAGTGTTTTCATAAAATTGTTTAAAGTCTGCTTTTGATATTGCAAATGTAATACAGTAATAAAATGCTTATAACATATGTTTTTGACTTTAATTAAAACCTTTTAAGAATATGATAGTTTGGATTAAATTCACTTTATATGGATTACAATCAATTCAAATTCAAATGAAATTTATGAAGCACGACGGGGGAATGTCGGTAAAACCGGGTGTGATCAAGAATCGAACACATGACCTGGGTATTATATCAATTCATCTATACCTCTATCTTACCAGCAGGACAAGCTATAAGACATCATTGGTACTTTTCATATGTACTTTCGTATTTCAACTTACTTTTGTTTTTCTTATTAATTTACGTGTTTTTATTCTATTAACATATTGTTACATGAAATTCTTGTTTTTTTAATGTTAAATATGAATATAATTTAAAATCCAGCCGAAGTCATAATCTGCTAGATTACTTTTAAAAAGAAGGGGCATGCCATCTTCGCAAGTCATGGAAGTAAGATCAAATTTTCAAATATTAATTACCAAAATTTCTTTTTGTATGTTTTACTCATTAATAAATTTATCTATGAATGTACTTATTCAATGTCGAAAACTCATACATAATAATTTTATAATTTTAAGATTATGTATTTAGTTTTTTAAAAAACTTAGTTACTATTTAAAAAACTACGTACTCATATAACTCGTTGTTCGGTTGTTTTCTGTTTTGATGTAATTCTTCAAGTTATGGATTTAATCTAATATATTCTCTCTTTAAAACTATGTTTATGTTATAAAAGGTTTTAATGGCGTATACCTTTTCAACTAAAACACTAAATTCTTATTAATAATAAATATTTTAAATAAAATATTATCTAGCTAGTTCATTACACAAATTAACGAATTAGCTTCCGTGTGGGTGAATCGAAGGAGAATTTTGACGATAATAATGATTTAGAGACAAACTTTGCATGCAGTCAATATATAGCGATGGTTCGTGGAAGAATCGGAGGAAGATGCTGTTCTCAGGGCTTGTTGGTCTAAGTCAACTTTAGGTCAGTGTTGCAGACAAGAACTGATCTACAGATGTGCATTATTTTATTCATGATTACATACATACATACATACATACATACATACATACATACATACAAAGTTATATGAATATATACATAGTCATATGAACACACAGATTTTATGAACACACAGATTTCTAACTTGAGTTGCTTTCAATCTGTCAAGCAAAGAATCTAGAGGGTTTGTCACTTTCTCATTAACCAATGGACCTGAATTTCATATTTCTCAGGTAAAGAATCACCACAATTCATCCTGTTTCTTATGTCCAAAATCATGCTTTGCAATCTTTTTGTTTTAATTAAACCATGGTGATTGTGATTACTAACCTCAGATTACAGATGCATACTACTAGTAATCATGCATATATTGCAACCTTTTTGTTTTAGTTTATACGTGTATGTATGGTTTCATCTTAAACATGGTGATTGTGAATATAAACCTCAGATTACAGATGCAGTAGTAGTGGCAAGATACCTGAAGGCAACGCTTGTGATTCCAGACATTAGGGGAAGCCAACCTGGTGATTAATTGGAGGTTAGTAGCATCACAATCGTTTAGTTTCGGTTTTAGTTTTGAATGATTATGCTTTTTGAATAATCAATTTATATAACCTGCTTTCAAACTAATTAATCAAGATTCATTATCATTGTGACAATATATTGTAGTTGAAAATTTCGTCATCGATGGCATGAGTACATGTGGTCGTTCTAGAAATCCACGTAGATTTAGCTATTGTAATTATTACAGGTTGATAGTATGCGAGAAATGATGAACGTAGGCGAAAACCGTGCGCGAAACGGAGTTACGGATTGTCCGGAATCGCGAAACGAAGAAAAATTCAAAAGTTTGAGAAATATCACCCTAGGCGCCCCACTCCTCCTCGCAAGGCGGTACGCCCGAAACTTAAAAATCTGGAAACTTGATCCTTCTTCCTCGCGGTACGCCCCGAGCCAAACACTGGGCTGGGCGATGCGCCTAGCTGGTTAAGTCGGCAAAAATGAGTTAAAACGCCAAATTTCATCCAGAAGGTGATATTTACCTTCTTCTCGATCTTGTTCAACACTCAGACGAAAAACCTGCCTTCCAACACCTCAAAACTTCATCTTAAAGGCTTCTAATCGCGTGGATCGCACCAGGGATCGTATCTACGAGTCTAGATCGTTGTTTTACACTCAGAACTCCATTTGATTAGGTAACGGTTCGTTTTAACCTTCTAGCTTGATAATGATTGATTAGATCTTGATTTTGAACGTAATGATATAGTTAGGGTTGTTGATTATTGCTTATATAATGGCTAGGATTGATTATAAACGAAGAACACGATGTTTTAACGGGTAAATCATTGTTTTGATCCGCTGTAATGCCCGGTTTGCATGAAATCATACACATGATTATAATGGTTTAAACCATTTGATTATGAAAATGTAGGTGATTAGTTTGGTTAATCTTTGAAATGCAAGGTTAAATCCAAGTGTTTCAAACTAATCACAATCATTAACATACTCATTGGAACGATTATCTGATGTTGATGATAATAGTCAGATTAGTATGTTAAACATGGTTATTAAACCTATGCTAATGCTACATTGTGATATTTCATGATATTTGGGTAATCAATAACAAGGATTGATCATTCCTAAGCCATTAATCTGTCTAGAAACTGTTTTAGCATTATAATCAACAACATTAACTATTTGGTTAATTCGAGATTATTATGATTAATCAAGTATGTCATCAATCTCGTATTAGGAACCTAATTCAATGTAGGTTCCTACATTATCATACATTGTATGATATAACATTAAATTAGCTAATTACATACTTAACATCAGTTTGATGACTGTTAAGACAATGTCTTTGACATTGGACGTTCAGAAAGATCTAATCAGTAAGTTAAAACATAAATAACTTTTTAAACATAAATAAATGCAGAATCACTCTATTACTATCAGTTGTGTGATATTCTGCTACTTCTAAGTTATCAGGTGAGTTTCGTACAACCCCTTTTCTTTTTAATGTTTTATAAACATCGGGGTCTTACTGTGAAACTTTTCTTGAACATATGATATGTATCATTGTTATCTATATGATTTCATGTGATCTGTTGAGAACTTGTGAATTTCATGGGATTGTGTTTGTAAAACAGAACTCTATCACAAAACTTAAAAGTCCTCATTCCTGAACTGTATCTAGTGAACCCGTGTGGGGCCGAACAGGGAACAATGATAGTAATATCGGCTGACAACCCATTTGCTAGGATTTTGCAACTCCCCTTGCTGTGAATGTTTATTACCTGTTTTTCCAGAATTTCTTAATGTTGTGATAGGCATTAAGACAATGAGGCATAAGATATTACCAGTAGGTAATGACTTCGAAGATCGTAAAGTCACGTCCGAAAGGAACTAGATATGGGTCCCATGGTTATCTTGAACTGAACACTTTGAGAACTTACATATCATATCATATTGTTGAACATGAACTTTACGAACTCACCAGCTTTGTGCTGACGTTTTAAATCTAAACATTTTTGCAGGAAGACAGTGACCATCGGGTGAGGATGCACTTCATACGTTTGTAACTAAATAAATCAGATAATGTAATAAACTTAGTTTATATAATTTAATGTTGGTTGTGATTACGACACCCTTGTAATATGTTTACTTTAAGTTAATATGTGTGCTATGACATCGGATCAAGTAAGTTACACCTCATCTCTGAGACATCACCACTATGCTTCCGCAACCTTCTCAGAGTGACGAATGACATCATCTCAGGTGACGAGAGGTGGGGGTGTGACAATCGTACACTGAATATATCTAATAATTAGTTTGCTGATACGAGATGTATAAAAAGACAATCATTAGTTGTCAGAATTTATCAATTTTAATGATTTGACTCACATATGCTTCTCATAGGCCTATACGTGTCGTCTAGGCCTTAATGATAATTAAGCGTTTCATTCCATTCACCTTCATATTAGATTTTGATTTCCACAAATTGACCTACCTCTGGTTTCCTGAGTTCACCATGTATTCATGATTACCAAAAACACTTGTAGAAATATTCAATTAAATGCTTAATTAAATCAATAATTAATCATTTAAATACAACTAAGACATGATGATTGGGTCTTATTTGACTCAATCAATTAGACTTAGTTGTTGGTGGTGTCCAAGTTGTACCCTCTCACACGTGGCCCATATCAGGCATGACCCAAATGAGTCTACATGTATGCGTCGGGACTTTCATGATGTGCCCATATCAGCTTGACCCTCTGGCCTACTGTATATGTTAGGACTTTAGGATATCCTTTGATTCTTGATCGTCTTTGTTCTCTTGATTTCGTTTGATCGTTTTAGTTATGCCCATATAACACAACCGTAATTAAAAATCATGTTATATATATGAAGCTGAACATGACTGAAATATTCCTGAGTTGACACAAATGCTTCTTTTATCACCAGAAATTTTTTATTTTTTATTTTTTATGATATGAATACTTCTAAAAATACAATTTTATAACAAAAATACAAACATACAAAAAATTGTCATTTTATTATACAATCTTATGCTAATTTTTTTAGTTTAAAATTTAAATATTAATTAAATACCCAATCAATTTATCATAAAACACAGGTAAAGATAATTTGTACATATAAATGGGTTGAATGATTCAACCCACACCTAGGTTGACATGAACCCGACCTCTTTATTATTTAAAATAATAAATGATACATATATTATTTTTATAAATATTTTCACACTAAAAAAAATATGAAATTTAAATTTGCTTAATAAATAATTTTAGTTATTAATTCAAATTTTATATATCAAGAACCATGAATAATAGGCATATTATTCATTATAATAATATCTAAATTGTTAATTTATAAAATATCACAATAAAATTTAGGATCAAATTTATGATCAAACAACCAATCAGGGCCTATTTCAGGCATTCTTTTGATTGCCTCGCGCCTCAGTTGCTATTTTTAAAACCAAGGACCTAAGTGATTCTTTTATGTGTATAACCGCAAGAAAAGTCATCGGTAGTTTAGTTAAGAAGCTTAATTGAAACGATGCATCTCAAACTCATGTTTTTAAGACGATATCGAGGCAGAAGCTCCAATTCGTATACTCGAAATATGCGAGTGTATGGTTTCCAAGATCGTCATCAGCCGATTGCGGGTGAACAATGAAAGGTTGGTGCATCATGTTGGTGATATAAATACTCCAAAAAGGCATCACACAAAACTTCTCTGGACCGGTTGTAGGAAGCTAGAGATGCCTTTGTAGTCATAACATAGTGTTCAACATAATTAAAAGAATCCCGGATAGTCATTGACAAAATCGAGACGACTTCCTCATTTGGATCAAGAATAGAATGAATAAAAATGTTATTGACTAGAATGTTTGGTTTTTTTTATATTTCTTATTTAAACGGTTTGTATCTTTGATGCCTAAATTTCTAGTCAGCTTGCTAGACTACTTTTAATTAAATAATAACATTGCTACCAATTAAAAAAAGTTGTTCATATAGAATTTCAATTTTTTGTTTTCATTCGACGAATTGCTTGTTTTCGAAAAAACATGTATTGAAAAAGAAGGATCCACTTTCTTATAAGAAAGGCTTTGTGACCTCCCTTAAGTGTAGTGGGACTTATCCCATAATAACGTCAACCATTTATAAAGACAAATTTCACCAAAAACATGATATAATTAGAGGAAGAAAGAAAAACGGCTCAGGGTGTGGGATGGTTAGAACTTCGAACCAGGAACCACCTTTCTTGTTAGCCACAAATATTTCTCTTTTAGTATCTTTTTTCTTTAGGATTTTCCAACCATCACCATATCCCATGAACCATGACTAGCCGTTGGTATACCGGCTAGGAACCTTGGCTAACATCCTGTGGCAGCTGCCTCATAAATGTAAATAAGTATAAAATGTTTTAGACATTTGTGTTGGGGCCGTTTATAAACATTTTCTTTGCAAATCACTTTCTTCCTGTATCTATCAAAACAATAGATAGGGATGGCTGCTTGTTTATAACATTTTTTTTAACATTTTCTTCATTCATCTATAGCTATCAAAACATTAGATAAGGATGGCTGCTAGCTTATAACATTTTCTTTAACATTATCTTCTTCTTTATTTATTTATTTATTTATTTATTTATTTTGGGGTATTTTTAGGTTCACAAGAGCGAGGAGAGACATTTTTAAGTCAAAGTTGTCATCATTGCAGGACTAGCTCGGGTGGTAGATGCATGTGTCTCTTAGAAAGAATGTCAGGATTCTATCCATCGTAACAATTAAGTGTAGGGACCATTTGTGTCAAAGGGGACCAACCACTGCCTACAACTTTACAGCCATGAAGGGGGTAAATATTAGGGCTGTAATCGAGTCGAGCTGAGCCGAGCCAGGCCTGGCTCCAGCTTGGCTCGTGAATTTTCGAGCCAAGCTCGAGCCAAGCCGAAATTTCTTTCGAGCCAAAAATCCTGGCTCCAGCTCGGCTCGTAAAAAACCTCAAGCCACGAGCCAGCTCGCGACTTCACCAGCTATGTACCCAGTTTCCGGTGTTGCTGGATGAACCCTAGAACCACGCAAGTCTCCACCTCATTCCTTAGTACTTTAGTGTAGTTTTCTTAGGTTTCTGGGTGATTAGAACTGGTTTAAGTTATTCTGAGACGCTAGAAAATCGTTCATAGAAACAAAAAAGAATTGAATGACTCTTTTAGGTTGGAAGATGTGTTTACGTGTTTGTTTTATGGGCTGAAGCAACTTGGGCGAAAACACTATCCCAACCTATATGGATTTAATAGTGTGATCAACAATATCCAACTATTATGTTTGAAGCGATTGCGTCTCATACTCTCATGATATATGGTTCTGATGCACATACTTAATGTTACAGATATGAAGCATGATATCAATGTTCTTAATCCATTTCTATTATTCAATAACGAATAAAAAAAATACATGAAACTGTCTCAAGATGTCTATTTAGGTTAATGGGCGACAAGAGAAATATAGCTACCATCTTACCAATGAAATATACCTTACTTGCTTTGTTTAAGTGAAATCTTTTGTTTGGGATTTTTCAAGGCTTGCTTCTAAAACATATATAGTATGTTTTCAGGTTTAATGGCAAAGTGATGGTAAATTTTGTTGGAATTTTTTTGTGAAAAGAAAAAAAGAAAAAGAAAAAAAAACAAACCTTTCATCTACCAATTCATTGGTGATTAACTAAGCCATGAATTGGCTTGTTAATGGACATGATGGCAACCTTTGATATGCCATAGATGCATGTATAAATAGGGGTATTTGGTCTCTTGTTTTTTTTGCTAGTTTTTTGAAATCTCTACACAAATTGAGACATACACACACAAGCTTCAAAGGTTCCAAATACAATCATATACTTTGTTGAGTTCTCAACAACCTAGTAGATCGATTCCTCGTGTTAAGCACTCTTGTTTCAGGTGAAGTTTCGGGTTTTCGGTTAACTTCGGCAGTACACACTGCTTCGGTTGTTGTACCCTGGGAAACAGTCGGGTTCACCTGGGTGGCCCGAAATCTGTTTTAAGGGACCTCTGTTGAACAGAAATCCTCAGCCACCGGACTCATTTCAATTCGTTTCATCTTGTTTTCTACTTCTTCTTGTAATTTCAATTTTAGCATTTTTATATTTCTTGTATTACTTTATTTTATATTCTGTATTTTTCTGAATTGTAATTCGAGTAATTAAATAATAAAAGTATTTGTTTATTTTGTGAATGGTGTTCCTACAAGCTTAAAACAGATTTTAAAAACCACCGTTCATAAGTTTGTGTTTTTAAAATTTTCGGATTATAAAACAGAAATATAAACTATTTAGTTTCGTACAAATATTTGTTTATCAAGAAATTTTAAATGTGTTTTTAAATTTTGTTTTTGGTAAACAAGTACTGTTTTTTTTTATTAAAAGGAAAATTCAAACATTTTGTTTTGGTTTTTGTAAACCATTACTAGTTATTTTTTGTTTTGATAATTGTTAACAAAGTTTGGTTTTATTAAATTTGTTTTTGTGTAAACCAAAAGTTTAATAAACCATTTTGTTAACGTTTATTTCTTGTACATAATCGAATCAAAAATTTTTTTATTACGAGTTTTTATAAACGATAGTTATAATCATTTATTTTTAACGAGCATGTTAGAAAAATGTTTTTATGATATAAAAAGTGAAAATTATAAAACGTTTGATGCTTTAAAAAAAATAATAATTCGATTTTGGGGTCGGTTTTGTGTAAACCATAATTCCTCAAATAAGTGTCAAATTTTAGTAAAATTTGATTTTGGTTTTGTGTAAACCATACGGTTTTTTGTAAACCACAATATTTTGATAAATTAAACTCATCAAAGTTTAAGTTTTAAGTGACGGACTTGTAGTAACTGGAAGGGTGGACATCGTTATCTAAGTTTCCTGTCTAGGAAAGCAATTCGTATATATCCCAATCAGCCGAGGGACCTGTCTTGCTTTCCTGGGGATTCTTAGAGAGAGTGTTTTAACCTATTAGGCCAAAACAAGTCATGCAAACGTCGCATGAACTCAAATAACTTTGTTTGAGTTAAAACGTTTAGTTTATACTTTGGTTTTGTGTAAACCTTATTTTTGAAAATCTGACTTGCATTGTTTGCATTTTCACTCTACTTTCAGTAATGACAACTGTACCTGCTCAAACTTCAACACCTATGGGACCATTAGTTGGTACTCAAGCTGCCCAGACTGTGGCAAATCATGCTGAAAGACCTGAAAAGTTTTCGGGTTTGGACTTTAAGAGGTGGCAACAAAAGATGTTGTTTTACTTGACCACTTTGAACCTTGCGAGGTTCCTGACTGAATCCCCTCCTGCAATTACTGACGGGGATGTCCAATCCGTAAGCGCTTTGGAAGCGTGGAAACACTCGGAATATCTATGTCGCAACTATGTGTTGAACGGTTTAGTGGATGCACTATATAATGTTCACTGCAAGATAACAACTGCCAAAGAATTATGGGAGTCGTTAGACAAAAAGTATAAAACGGAGGATGCTGGCACAAAGAAGTTTGTGGTAGCCCGTTTCTTGGACTATAAAATGGTTAATACTAAAACAGTTTTGAACCAAGTTCAAGAGTTACAAATTATACTAAGGGACATACATTCTGAAGGAATGACTCTTAGTGAGACATTTCAAGTTGCAGCCATGATTGAAAAATTGCCTCCAATTTGGGTGGATTTCAAGAACTGCCTAAAGCATAAGCGAAAGAAAATGACTGTGGAGGACCTTGTGGTACGTCTTCGAATTGAGGAAGACAATAGGTTGGCTTTGAAAATAACACAACAACAATTTGCTCCAAAAGCAAATATGGTAGAGCATGGTCAATCTTCCAGAGGGTACAAAAAGAAAATTGACAACTACAAGGTCAAGGGCAAGGGCAAAGGCAAGGTTGTGGACCTTGGACCGAAAAAAGGTGGTGTGAAGAAACAGGTTTTCCCTTTTAAGGGAAAATGCTACAATTGCGGTGAACATGGTCACCGTGCTGATAAGTGTAAGGCTCCTAAACAGGACCGAGCACATATGATGGAGGACGATATGCCTCTTGTTGCTATGGTCTCTGACATCACTACTATGATGGAGGAGATTAACTTGGTGTCAAATGACCCTAAGGGGTGGTGGGTTGACACTGGTGCTACCCGCCATGTGTGTCCTGATCGGGCCCTCTTTAATACGTTTAAAGAGGTGGTGGGTGACTCGAAGCTGTACATGGGGAATGCAGCAACTACCGATATCAAGGGTGAAGGTAGTGTGATCTTAAAGTGGACTTCGGGGAAGGAGCTCACTTTGAGCAATGTGCTCTATGTTCCTGACATACGTAAGAGTCTCGTGTCAGGATGGTTGCTTAACAAACATGGTTTTCGTTTAGTTTTTGAATATGATAAATTTGTTTTAACTAAGCGTGGAATGTTTGTTGGTAAGGGCTACGCCCAAAATGGAATGTTTAAACTCAATGTAATAGCTAAGGTTGAGAACATGAATGAAAATGCTTCTACTTCTGCTTATTTGATTGAGTCATCTAATGTTTGGCATGGTCGTTTAGGTCATGTTAATTTCAATTCGATGCGTCGACTGATTAAATTAGATTGCATTCCAAAATTTTCTATTGATTCAAAATATAAATGTACAACATGTGTTGAAGCAAAACAAACAAGATCATCTTTTAAGTCGGTTGAAAGAATAACCGAACCCCTTGACATAATTCATACTGATGTGTGTGATTTAAAATCGATTCCCACAAGAGGTGGAAATAAGTATTTCATCACATTTATTGATGATAGTACACGATATTGCTATGTCTACTTACTTAAGAGTAAGGATGAAGCAATTGACAAGTTTGTCTTGTATAAAACTAAGGTTGAGAATCAACTCAACAAAAAGATAAAAGTTCTAAGGAGTGATAGAGGTGGAGAATATGTTTCACCATTTGCCAATATTTGTGCACAAAATGGAATTATCCATGAGTGTACAGCTCCTTATTCCCCACAACAAAATGTATTGCGGAACGAGAGAACCGTACATTGAAAGAGATGATGAATGCTATGTTAATTAGTTCTGGAATGAGCCAGGACATGTGGGGGGAAGCTATTTAGTCAGCTACTTATCTTTTAAACAAAATACCTTTCAAGAAAAAGGATGTAACTCCTTATGAGTTATGGATGGGAAGAAAGCCATCTTACAAATACTTGAAAGTGTGGGGGTGCCTAGCAAAAGTGGTGGTTCCACCACCAAAGGTTCAAAGAATATGACCCAAAAATGTGGATTGTGTATTCATTGGTTATGCCCATCATAGTAGTGCATATCGGTTTCTTGTTTGTGATTCAAAGAATCCTGAAATACACAAGAATACTATAATGGAGTCAAGAAATGCATCATTCTTTGAAGAAGTGTTTTCTTGTTTGAAAAAGTAACTCCCAAGTTCATCAACACCAGTTGATGAGATTGTTCATGATGAAGATCAAGAACAATTAGAGGCTGAAGAGCTTGAGCCAAGAAGAAGTAAGAGGCAAAGGATTGAAAAATCTTTGGACCTGATTTTCTTACTTATATGGTTGAGGGAGAGCCCCAGACCTATCGTGATGCAGTCACCTCTTCGGAAGGACATCAATGGAAAGAGGCAATCAAGTATGAAATTGATTCGATCTTACAAAACCATACTTGGGAGCTAGTAGATCTTCCACCAGGGTGTAAACCACTTGGATATCGGTGGATATTCAAAAGGAAGATGAAAGCTGATGGTTCCATTGATAAGTACAAGGCAAGGTTAGTGATCAAAGGATTTAGACAAAAGGAAGGAGTAGATTACTTTGATACTTACTCGCCTGTGACTAGAATAACCTCGATAAGATTGGTGCTTGCAATAGCGGCTTTAAGAAATTTGGAAGTCCACCAAATGGATGTTAAAACCGCTTTTTTAAATGGGGATTTAGAAGAGGAGATTTACATGGAGCAACCTGAGGGTTTCTCAGCTCCAGGCCAAGAAGGGAAAGTGTGTAAATTAGTCAAGTCGTATGGCTTGAAGCAAGCTCCAAAACAATGGCATCAAAAGTTTGACCAAGTTATGCTTAACAATGGTTTCAAAGTTAATGAATGCGACAAGTGTGTTTATGTGAAAAACACAATGAGAGGTTACGTGATATTATGTCTTTATGTAGATGACATGCTTATCGTGGGGAGTGATGATAAGATGATCAAATCTACAAAAGACATGTTAAAAGCGAGATTTGACATGAAAGACATGGGTTTAGCTGATGTGATCCTTGGTATAAAGATCAATAGAACCCAACATGGTCTTGTGTTGAGTCAATCTCACTATGTGGAAAAAATCCTTGAAAAATTCAATGAGGGGGATACGAGTGTGGCTCAAACTCCAGTAGATACCACCCAACATCTATCAAAAAATAGAGGTGAGGGTGTTGCTCAGTTAGAGTATTCAAGGATTATTGGCAGCTTGATGTATCTGATGACATGTACACGGCCAGACTTAGCATATGCTGTGAGCAGGCTAAGTAGATACACTAGTAATCCGAGTTCTGAACATTGGAAGAGCATGACACGATTACTAAGGTACTTAAGATACACAAGAAACTATGGGCTGCATTATGGCCGAGATCCAGCTGTTATAGAAGGATACAGTGATGCAAACTGGATATCCGATATGAAAGATTCCAAATCCACAAGTGGTTATGTGTTCACCCTTGGTGGAGCAGCTATAGCCTGGAAATCGTCCAAGCAAACTCTTATAGCTAGATCTACGATGAAATCTGAGTTTATCGCGTTAGATAAAGCTGGAGAAGGAGCAGAATGGCTACGTCAATTTGTGGAAGACGTTCCAGGATGGCCAAAGCCTATGTCGGCTATTTGCATACATTGTGATTGCCAATCGGCTATTGGTAGAGCTCAAAGTGCCATGTATAATGGCAAATCACGGCACATTAGGCGTAGACACAATATGATACGACAACTACTCTCAATGGGAGTTATCTCAATTGACTATGTGAGGTCAAAAGATAACATAGCGGATCCGTTTACAAAAGGCTTAAGCAGAGAGTTAGTGCACAAGTCGTCAAGAGGAATGGGACTAAAGCCCGTTGAACAAGTTTGTACAAAGGAAAACCTATCCTAGAAGATTGGAGATCCCATGACCTAGGCTCAATAGGACAATCTAATTGTATGAATTAAGGTCACTGTGAGGGAGTACCTCAAATATAAAAAGGGAGTTGAATACTTCCTAGTTCATTCCTTTATCAAATCAGTGATAGCAATGGAGGATAAGCATACGGCTTTTAATGATTTGTGTGAAATCACCTATGTGATAGAGAAGTGGGGTCGCTTTGAATGGATTTGTGGGGGGCGCAAATCCTAGAGCTCTTGCAGAACCAGGCTAGTGTTCCATGACCATAACGGACACGACAATGAGGGGTTAACCATACCAGGAAGAGTATTGTGTGACATGTAATAACGTCTACGTAAACATGGATTGGTTCAAGGACATCGCGTCTACTAATCGCTAGGAGACTAAGTGCATATCACAAAGGAGGGTTCAAAGAGAACACCTACTTCTCCTGCAACACTCAACCGCTGAAATTTTATCATGACGCTTGAGTGTAAGGATCGATTTCTTTTCATGTGGGGGATTTTTTTCTTTTTTCTTTATTTTATATTCTGTATTTTTCTGAATTGTAATTCGAGTAATTGAATAATAAAAGTATTTGTTATTTTGTTAACGGTGTTCCTACAAATTTTGCGACAAACTACAACTTTTATGAGAGAGTATGTTTTAGGTTTTATGTCAGAGTAGCAGTCGTTGTGATGTGTTTTTTATTTACGTTTTGATAGTCAAGATCATGTTGCTACCAATCACCCGAGTTCATGATTATGTCCAACCCAATTTCATGTGTTCTTTTAGTATTTTTTGTGTTTTATGAGCATGTAGGTGTTTATTATTGTGACTTTATATTGCCATAAAGATTTTTGATGTCTTATGGTATTACATTATAATGATAGTTTCTTGAGACAACATGCGAGAAGGAAAACATAGGTTGTATTAAATGTGTATTTTCTAAAACAATAAGTTAACAAATAACATAATTGTGTATTTTTAATATGTAAAACATAAACTTTAATAATAACAAATTTATTTAATGCATAGAAATAATAACAAAATAGGTAATATATAAAACACATTAATAAAAACATATTACTTAATGAACTGAAACATAAAACACAATAGCTTAATAACCTTTTTAAAAAATTGCAAAAATATCATATGTCAAGTTACAATCTTTTTTCATTCTTTTTACAATTAATCCTTTTTACTATAACTTTATACTATAAACATATATAAATCCTAAATTATATATACGAAGCAAGTTCACATAACATTAACTATTTTAATTTTTGACTTTATATTATACCACTAATTAAGAAAGCGAATATTTATTATATATTTATATATGCAGGCAATAAAGTAAGTCACAGATGTAATGTGACAAAAATGCGTAATAAACTATAACAATAACTAGTATATAGGACCCACGCATTGCGACGGGGTCTAATATACTGACGTAAAAACAACCAACAGAACATGAGGTTAAAATCGTGTATAATAAAATGCATGAAGAAGGAAACCTCTAAATTACAGTTGATTTGCAAAAATTAACCCTCTACCAATTGTATGAAATTTCAAAACATTTATAACGTAAGTTTTGAAACTAAGGGTTGAAGATTAATAACTCATTTAATAGTAAAGAATGTGATTACAGAAGACTTAAAAAAAGGTCATGCGTAAACGTAGAATTTATAAATGATACAAATATTATGAAAGTATTAAATCTAAACCGTATATATATGTAGTATATATAATACTCATGGTTTATAAAATTATTAAATCTAAATCGTTTATCAAAATGATATAAACGATACAAATATTTGATAATGTACGGATGCGTTATATGCAAGTGAACAACGCGCAAAATCTCTGTGACCGTTTGGGTTCGAAATTTATATAAACATTCACGAGACTATTGCGATTAAATTAATATAATCATGACTTTTATCCGATAACCTAATGACGTGTTAAAATCACGTGAATGTTAAAAATATGTGAGTAAAGTGAGGGGGTTTTAAAAACTAAAAGTTCAAAGTTAGGGTCATAAATAAAAAATTCAAATTAATTCAAACTAGGATTTAGGACCCGCGCGTTGCGCCGGGTCCGGTATATTGAACCGATATATCTCAATGAAGCCCATGTGTTATACCAAATACAATGATAAATAGAGAATCTCATGTACAAAGTGTGATGCGTTAAAGAATGTAATGTTAAGTGGCCTAAATGAGTTCAGTATTTCCCAAAAAATAGTAACCAGATGTTTCTTACATCAAAATGGATTTATTTACACTTTGATATATAAAATGAGTCTAAAGTTTATGGATCTTCAACTTTAGTGGTCATGTTGAACCCAATGAACTAGTTACCCTCCTTGAAACCACCTCCAATAAGAAAGTTTAGCAAACTCAAATTGTTGTTGTAGAATTGCCACTGCAGTAGAATACTATATAACACAAAAGAAACAGTACATATGTTAGTGCATATCAAACATTTGAAATCAACAAATCACACAAAAATAATGTATATATAAAAGAGACAGTACATATGGGGTTTGTTCCAAGAAAGTTTACGTTTTCAAGTGTTTGAATACTTTGAACCGGAGATAAAGTCACGTATGTAGTCACCAAAACTCATATTAGCTATTTCATCAGTCTTGAAGCTTTCCTACCCATAAATAACTATCTTGATTTACCAATTCATAGAAACCCAATTTAACATAAAAAGAACAAAAAAAAAAAAGATTTGGGTCACACTAACATGATCTATACCAACTGACATCCAAAATTTCCAAGAATTTAGAAAAGAAAATGCATAACAAAAACCTAATTGAACACAAAAAGAAAAAGAAAAAAAAAATTTAGATACATAAAGCCTTAAACAATAAAAGATGCTTGAAGAACACTACCTTAATCACCAAATGATTAAAAGAAATGATTAGAAGCTACAGTTGTAAACAATATAGAAGCTGGAACCAAAAATATTAAGAATCTGCATATGATGATGACAAAGCTACAAATATATGATTATATAATAATATGAACTGATCAAGAGTCTTAAGCAACCTAAGATTTTATGTTTCTTTTTTGTTGCAGAAGTATGTTACCTTAGAAGACAATCTCCTCTTAACATTTAGACATTGTAGAAACTGAAACCTACAATAATAAAGATCAAATTATTCAATGAGAAAAACAATTAACTTCATATCGTGTCCCATTTAATAGAAAAATAAATAGACAATTCGCTAATATACAACCCCAACTCCATATAGTTTCTCACCTGAAAAGCTAAATCATTTTCTTTGCCTTGGATAGTAGAGCAAGGATGCAACTTAGAACAAAATAACATTATACATAAATCAGAAAATAGCATCAATTATGAAACCAAGAATGCATACCCCAAAAAATCAGGTTCGTCACTTGTTGAGTATAATTAATGTTACCTACAATTCAGTAAAATTACTTACCAAATCTCCTAGGGATGATAAAGGATGATTATCCCAACATATACAACTCCTCACTGCCTTCTTTAATACCTACAAAATGTAATCAAAATTTCAAGTTTCTCATTAATTATTTCTAATTTAAATAAGAATTTTGTAATAATCTTTGAGTAAACCTAAATCAAAGGCCCTAACAATCGCAATAAGTGCTCACCTAAGCAAGCAAAAGACCAGCACAACAAAAAAAAAGTATGAGAAGAATAAAACTAATATATTAATCTTGAAGGTAGAACAAAAATCAACTGTGTAAAAGAGGAAATCAAATAGACGACATGAGCAAATAGCCTTAATTATTTTCATCAACTTGTAGCTACTCAAAGGTAATTAGAAATGAAATTATGCATACATGTACTTTATCAATCGATAAAAGGAAGCAACATCCCATCCTTGATTTTTATCAAAATCCATGACGCTTAAACCCTGACGTTGCTCGATCTATCGTTCGCGAATCGATAACAACCGATGTTGTAGGAATTGTAGACTGCCTAAACCCTCCGTCACTAACACTGTCGGAGGTTTCGTCAGCAGTAATGCCTGTGACCGATTGAGCCCTCGTCGTTCGGCTATACGTTTTGGCTGGTGATTGAGTTTTTCTTGAGGGATGACGTTGATGTTGTCAATGGTGACGATGGTGGTGGAGAGGATGAGACGACATCGAAGCGGCGAGGTTAGTCGGATCGGAGAGAAGATAGAAAATCGTGGAGTTGGGAATGGAGGAATAATGGGGGATACGGTCATGTTTCCTGCTGAGATCCTCCCAATGTTGTCAAGAATGATATAATTAGAAATTAGAAGAGAAGATCTTGAGCTGCTTTGGATAAAGCCATCGGTTGTAGCATCAATGGAGGAAACAAAAAGGAAGAGAGGGAAAGGTGAAGCGTCGTGAGAGAGGGGGAAGGGTGAAGCGATGATGACCTGCATATGAGAAAGAGAAAGAGTCAAGAGGGCACACTTATCCAGAGTATTGTTTGCTGTGTATATATTGTATGTATATGTTAGTGTTTATCATGTTTGTACGTTATGTATTAACAATTGCTCAAAAGTGAACAGTGTTTTTGTGAGAGGCCATATCTTTGCTTTTTAATATATATATAAATGTGATTTCATTTTTTTGAGGCGGTTTCTAGTTTTTTGAGGCGGTTTTCGTTTAACTTTCTATTATAATAAACAAAAATAATTTTTACCACTTATCACTTTCTCATACTTTTAATGCCACTTGTCAATGTCTTATAATCCTATTTAATTATCTTTTTAATTAATTTATTATTCTATATCTCTCCTATTAAATAATTATATTATCTTTTCTATTAAATAATTTTAATATTAATGCCTACTAATATTATTTGCCTTTTTATAATAGAAAATTGTTTTTGATAATTTAAAAATCAAATATTTTCATTAAAAAACAAACTTTAAGACAATTTATAAAACATGAAATTTTCTAAAAATCAAGTTATTTTAAAAATAAGAAATACTGGAAATGGTATTTAATAAATAAAAGTTTTTATAAAAACAAGTTTTCTTAAAAAAATCTTTATAAAATTTACTATAAATCAAAGTTTTTAAACAATGAGAGTTTTATAACAAATGATGTTTCTTAAAACAAAATGTTTGAAAAATAATTCTTTTAAAAACCAAGAGTTATAAAAATGATAGGAAAAAAATAAGAATTTTTGTTCTTTATGTTTAATGATATTTTTGCAAATTGAGTTATATAACTTTAATAATCATAGAAATTATACATTATTTTTCTTAATTTGTTTAACAATTAGGTTTTGATAGAAAAACAACTGAACTTTTAACATCAATTAATATAAAGATTTGTATTGCTGCAAATCAATAAGGTTAAGTATCATTTTTTTAGTTATTGAATATATTATTTATCGTTTTACTATTTAAAATACTTATTCATACATAATTAATCAATTTATATTAAAATATTATTTTATAATTTCTAAATTTTTATAATATGTATTTAATATATTATATTCAATCCGTGTATTACACGGGGTAATAACCTAGTATAATAATACGTTGATTATAATTGTATTGCCACAACACAATGCATGATTAATTTGTCTCGTTTTTATTATTTTCGAGTCAACTTACATGATCATAATTTTTTGTATCATTAAAATAAATTCATGTATGAGATTATGTTTTCACTAACAAACAAATTAAACCAACTGTAAGTCACACAATAAGCTTCTATTCATTGAGTTTGATGAAATTAAGGAACTATGTCTGTGTTTTTTACCAACAGGTTAAGCATATTTTTATTTTAAATGCATTGTATATTTCCTTAAATCTTTATTTCTAGGATACCATAATCCTAGACCTGGTGCTCATTTGAGGTATCTAAAGATTCTCTTCACAGCAAGCATGTGTGAAAATAAGTAAATTCGAATGAAATTTGCCAAAGCAAAATTAAATAGAGAAGAAATACATTAGCCATGTTGGAAGAATAATAAGAGGCTATTGAAAAACCAAATGGACTAGAATGTTGAGGCGTTTCTAAAACTTTTTGACATGTATTGTGAAGCCATTCTTTTAAATCATATTATCGAATCCAGTTCGGTTTTCGGATAGGGAAAATTGAAAACCGAATAAACCGTTAACCGAACCAATAATTGTTTGCTCTGTTTTTTACCTTCACAATGAGTTGTTTTAGTAGTAGTAGGATATATTTTGAGTAGGGCTGACAAAATGGATACCTGTTAAGACACGATTAGACATGTTTAGCAAAAAATTTACTATTTGATTTTTTACTTTTTTTAAAATAATAAAAATTAAGAGGCTAGCTACACTTCATCGTTTTTCTTTTTTGTTACATAAAATATAAAATTGTCATGTTTAAATCACCAAACCAAGTGTTTAACAAGTCGTTTTCATGTTTATATTTGCATTAATCACGTCGTCTAAAACCTGTTAAAACCCGTTAAGACCCGTTTTACCGGCCTTAATTTTGAGCTAGCTTACCAACACAAATATGAATACTAATGGGCCGGATCAGATGCGCAATTTAAGTTTTTTTTTCAAAATAGGTGTCGATTTTTTAAAAAAAAAAGATTGGTGTTAAATGAAAAAATTATTTATCAAAATAGGTAATTTGAAAAATACTTACTAAAATAGTAAATTGATGTTTTTTATTTATTTCTTTATTTTTAACTGTTTTTTTAATTCAATCAAGATTAAATTATAAAAGTTTATAATAAATTAATTCAAAAATAAAGAAAGAATAAAAAAAACACCTACTTTAATAAATATTTTTAAAATTACCTATTTTGGTAAATAATTTTTCCACTTTTAAATTAAAAAATAGTTAAAAATAAAGAAATAAATAAAAAACATCCATTTATTTTTCAAATCACCTATTATATAAATAATTAATAAATATTTTTAAAATTACCTATTTTGGTAAATAATTTTTCCACCCTTTTTTTTTTAAAAAAAAGTAAAACTATGCACAATTTGCAAAATAATTGATTTCATATTTTGTTTCTAAAAATCTAATGTTTTTAATTTTTATCAACTTCTAATACATATTTGGTGTGGTCAAATGCATGTAGGGTAAGGTGGCTTTAGTGACCGAAGGAGATTCCGGCATCGGAAGAGCGGTTTGCTACTGCTTTGCAAGAGAAGGAGCCACCATTGCTATCACTTACGTCAAGGGTCAAGAAGACAAAGATGCAGCAGACACCATAAACATCATCAACGATGCAAAAACCAAAGATTCGAAAGACCCGATTGCGATACCGACTGATTTAGGGTTCGATGCTAATTGCAAGTCGGTGGTGGATCAAGTCGTCGGGAAATATGGTTGCATTGATATCTTGGTGAATAATGCAGCTGAGCAGTATATGTGTCGAACCGTTGAAGATATTGATGAAAAGTGGCTAGATAGGGTGTTTCGTACCAATATTTACTCTTACTTTTTCTTGACAAGGTGAACATTAATAACCGTTATAACTAGGGCGCTAAATGACACGAACGTCCAACGAACAGTTCGTGAACGGTTAGACGTGATGTTCGTTTATTAATAAATGAACGAACGCGAACAAGAAATTCCGTTTAAGCGTCATTCATTTAATAAATGAATGAACATCAACAACGTTCGTGTTCATCCATTTGTGTTCGTTAACGTTCGGTAAGTTGTTCGTTTATGTTTATTTCTTATTTTTATTTATTAAATATGTTTAATGCTTTTAAATTTTTTATTTTTAGTTTAATACAATAACATTTAATTTAAAAATCTTGTCATTTGAAATTTATATTTTGTTAAAAACGTAGTAATTTGAAACTCAGATATTTTAAATAGTTGTTTAAGTTAATTTTAATTATGATTATAATTTTTTTTATTGTTGCTCTGTTTAAAGGAATTTATTTTTTATTTGTATAATAAAGTCTTTAACTTTTAAATAGATTATCTCTAATATTTGAGATTGAAAATGATAATTTTTATATTTAAATAGCATGTGTTCGTTTATGTTCATTAACAAGTTCAAATCCTTAATGAACGAACACGAACATGATTTTTTGTTCGGTAAGTCACTACAAGGAAAGCCACCTATAGCGACGACAAATGTCGTCGCAATAGCCCAGAAAAATTGTCGCTATAGGCTATAGCGACGACATGTGGTCGCTGTCTAGTCGTCGCTATAGGTTAGTCGCAATAGCCCAGGAAAGTCGTCGCTACACATGTCGTCCATATAGCTTAATCTATAGCGACGACCTGTCGTCGCTATAGGTGTCTGACACATTTTCTTTTTTGATTTATTTTTATTCAGTTAATAATTAAAAAAAAGAAAAAAATTCAAAATTACCTATAGCGACGACATTTGGTCGCTATAGGCAAGGGTCAAGAAGTCAAAGTTCAGACTATAGCGACGACATGTAGTCGCTATAGATCAAAGTCAAAAAGTCAGACTTTGATCTATAGCGACGACATGTCGTCGCTATAGCCCTACAAAAAATTTTCAATATTTTTTTTGGTTTTCTGAAATTTCCAGTTTTTAACGTGTTTAAACAACAATACCAGTTTTAACCTGCTGCAAATAAGACTTTATCAAACATCAAAATACATTCACATTCATATGTTTACATCCAATCTCAAAGTTAACCAAACAACCAAGCATAACAAAGTTATAAGTGTTTTAAAATCCACAACTTCATCTATTCACTTTCATCTTCATCTTCATCTTCATCTTCTTCCTCTTGATCTTGATCATTTTCTTGATTTGTTTCAAATCCAGGATAGTAGAAAGAGCTAGAGCCTTGTCCTCCTTGCATTGACATCAACTTGTTAATTTGTTGTTGCATCATATCATTGATGCGTTGTTGCTCCGCCCAGCGAGCATTTGCGTCAGCAAGTTGTTGTTGCAGCTCATCTGCTGTAGGATGGTACATGTGTGGAGGCAGGTCTGGGGTTATACTTTTAACTTTTCTTCCAACGCCCCTTAACGTGCCCACGCAGCTCACCCAGTGAGCGCTGCAGCACTTCCACTTCATCTACCGGTGTGTCATCACCACCGGATGTGGATTTTGCTTTGTTTAATTCATCAGAAATATTCTCCTACATTAGAAACACAAGACAAACATATGTTAAATATTTTACAAAAATCCGTCAGCATAACTGTTGTAAAATGACTACCCAAAATGTATAATAAATGGCAACAAATCCTAATTCAAAAACAAGAATTCCCAATTCAATCAACAAATATCTAACAATTCATGTTCATCCATCCTATATATCAAAAGGCAACTTTCAAATCAAGTTTAAACGAGTAAAACATAATTCTAGTAAACATCTATTACTTACCCAATGTTGCTCGGCTAATTGATTGTACCATCCCGAGCTACCCTTAAAATGCATATCTCTCCAGCCTTCCACATGTTAAGGCACACCACCCTCCTTGACCTTTAAACAATAACAAATATTATCATTAAGATATCAAATAAGAATTAATACATATTTTGATAACACTAAATTATAACCTCATCATAACGTCTCTGAGCGTATGATTCGGTCCCATGATAACTTCCATACAGCTGTTTTGATCTGTTAGCAGTATTCTTCAAAGATGTGTTTTTATATGTAGAAGTTGTAAATAGCCCATCAATAATCTGTACCCACTCTTCTGGGCCCATGCCCTTAGGAGGATTCTGCTTGGCTCTTGCTGTGTTGTCATATCCTCCTTCTTTGTCAAAGTGCTTCTTTAGCTTTGTTTTCCGGTCTTTGTATCGGTTCGCACAGTCAGCTTGAATCCCAAGCTTGATTCCATCCCAGTATTCGGTATTGTGATATTGGGCCAGATCAAAGTAATGCTATAAAAGTTAATATGATTAGAAAATAACCAAAAATATGAAACCAGTATACAAAAAGTATTAGTAAGTATACTAACATGGAGAGTGGTCAGAATAGACATCTTGACATCTCCCGGAACCTCCTGCCAGCTCCGATAATGAAATGGGGCATGTCTGTCAACTTCATTAGATATCAACCGAATAAATAGCTGATAATTTTCTCCAACAGCTCTGTATAAGTTGGATGAGTAATCAAACTCAATTGGAAGTGGTCTGCTTCCATTCTTTTGGAATTTGTCATACAAGTTTAAGTTTTTTCTAGAAGATCTTCGTTTGGTTGGTTTAGTTACATTAACACATGAAATTAAAAGTTACCAAATTGAATAATATGTTTAAGGAGATTAAAAATATATTATACTAGAAACTTACAAGATTCACAGCTGGTTGGCACACTATAAGGATGCCTATGTGGAGGTTCATCACCTCCGTCACCGCCATGGTATCCAGCAACATCCGCCATTCCTTGGACAAAAGCAAACAAATGTTAACAATTTTAACAAATGCAGCAATACAATATTAACAATATCAACAATTTACAAGAAATACAACAATGAAATAGCAAAAAATGTAAACAATTATAACAAAAGTAAATAACTATCATACATTTATTCAGAATCGTCACTACAATAATGTTTGTCTATTTCATCATCATCATCATCTTCTTCTTCATCTTCCTCATCTTCATTTTCTTCTTCATCTTCTTCTTCCTCTTCATCATCGTATTCTACTTCATCATCATCAATGAAAATCTGATCATCCACACCTTCATCTAAAGGTGCCCTCATAGGCAACGGGCCTAAGTCGACTACTAAGTCACAAAAATCTTGAGTTTCTTGCGAGACATTCAACTCATCATTAACAACTAAGTTATAATCAGATGATTGGTTGTCGTGTAATATATCTACTTCATTAACCCCAATCATACTTGGATGATCCCAAAGTTTACGATGATGAACATTTTCTACAACCCTCCAATTGCCGGTTGTTCGAGAAGGATCTTGGAGATAAAACACTTGTTTAGCTTGTGTAGCTAAAATGTATTGTTCGTTAACAAACCACTCACGGCTAATATCAATTGCAATAATATTATTCTTCTTAACAAGGCGTTTACCCGATGTCTTGAAGCATTTACAACGAAATACTACAACTGAGTAACTATTTACATAGTTCAACTCTATAATCTCCTCTAGTTGACCATAAAAGTGAGTATCATCTTCTCATATTATAACAACACCACTATTCTGAGTAGTGCGACAGACATCACGACTGTGTACCACAAATCTAACACCGTTGACTATACAAGCCGTGTACACATATGCATTCAATGGGCCATGTGCTAATGACTTCAATTCATTTGACAACTCCACGGACAATGATGATGACGACGATGACGACGACGATGACATATTTGATTTATATCGAAACCATGAAGAGAATCATGTTTTTAGATCACGTCCGGGAAATTCAGATTCAAATTCACTATACAATTAACAAACATTATAGATTAGTTTACTAAAGCAACTAATATGAAAATTAACCAAGTAAATAAATACGCTTACGATTTGTAGTCTTTAATTTCATCGCAGTTGCTTAATACAAACCATTCCAATGATTTTCTAACATCTTCAGAAAGTGATATTATTTTCTTCTTTGAAATTGAGCGGCATTGTGATGAAAAAACATGAAGATGTCTCTTGGGAATGTCAGCATCTGCGTTTCTATCAGGACGGTTGAATTTGGTTTGCATACCTTCAAGATACATAGAACAGAAGGTCAATGCTTCATCTGCAACATAGCCCTCTGCTATTGATCCTTCAGGTCTGGCTTTATTTCTAACATATGCCTTTAGCTTCTTCATGTATCTTTCAAAGGGATACATCCATCTCATATACACAGGCCCACCAAGAATAGCCTCTTCAGGCAAATGAATAACTAAATGAACCATTATGTCAAAAAACGCTGGAGGATATATCAACTCCAAATTACATAGTATCTTGATCACATCTTTATGAGCTTTCTCCATGTTTTTCACATCAAGTGACCGTGCACAAATTTTTTGAAACACGGTGCAAAGATCAATTATTGTTGTTGAAACATTTGATGGCAAACATCCTTGTACACCTGTTGGCAACAATCGTTGCATTAAGATGTGATAATCATGAGACTTTAACCCGATTTTATTTGAATTATTAGGAAGCACCTTGTTTTTAAAGTTCGAACCAAAACCATCGGGTAGTCTCACCCCTCTAATAAACTTACAAAAACGTTCTCGATCTATAGGTGTGAAAGAGTAAGGGGCATGTGGTTGGTAAAACTTGTTGTTATTCTTAGTTAGCCAAAGATTTTTTCGAATACCCATCTTCTCTAAGTCTTGTCTTGCTTTAGGCGTGTCTTTTGATTTTTCATTCATTAGTGAAGTACCCAACAAACTTTCACACACATTTTTCCCCACGTGCATAACATCAAGATTGTGTTTTAAAAGAAGGGAAGACCAATAATCTAACTCAAAGAAGATACTTTTTTTGCTCCAATTCAACTCTGATACAGCTCGCTTTCTTTTCACACCTCCATGACTTGGATGTTTACCCGGAACACGAATGGGAAGGCCTTGTAATTGTTTTAATATTTTTGCATTACTTAACTGTTTAGGAGGATCTCTGGTCTCCTTTTGGCAATTAAACAACAAATTTTCTCTTAATTTATGATTTTTAGTCAAAAATCGTCTATGACCAACAAAAGCTATCTTGTTAGTTATAGAGCACAAGGGTGTGTCTTCGTTACAAGTAGAACATGCTTTATAACCTTGACCACTCCATCCAGACAAGCTACTACGAGCAGGATAATCATTAATAGTCCACAAAAGAGCCGCACGCATCGTGAATATGGTTTCGGTGTGTGCATCTCTCATTTGTACTCCATCAGTCCACAACGTTTTCAATTCATCCACCAAAGGCCTTAAGAAAACATCAATATCCTTTCCAGGAGATTTAGGGCCAGGAATTAGCAAAGTTAACATGAAAGAAGACTCTTTCATATATAACCAAGGCGGTGTATTGTATGTTTTCAACACCACCGGCCACATACTGTAAGTCTGACTCATGTTACCAAATGGATTAAAGCCATCTACAGCCAAACCCAAACGAACATTCCTGGGCTCCTTAGCAAAATTAGGATATCTGTTATCAAATTCTTGCCATGCATTCCCATCAACCGGATGACGCATCATACCATCTGTTGAGCGTCCGGTATTATGCCATATCATATCTTTCGCAGTGAATCTAGAACTAAACCTTCGTCGAAGACGTGAAGTTAAAGGAAAGTAACGCAATACTTTTTGTGCTACTTTCTTTCCCTTTGTGTTTTTGTCAACCCATCTGCTCTCATTACAAACTGGACAATTTTGCATAAGAGAATTCTCTTTCCAGAATAGAGCGCAATCATTAATGCAAGCATGTATAAACTGATATCCTAAACCAATTTTTCTCAGTTTCTTCTTAGCTTCATAATGGGAGGCTGGAATCTTATTTTCTTTTGGGAATGCAACTCTTAAAAACTCTAAAAGTTGGTCAAAGGAACTATCAGTCCATTTATTAATAACTTTAATATGCATTAATTTTGCCAAAAAGTTTAGGGAAGACATCCAATTACAACTAGGGTATAGCTCGGTATTAAGCTCCTTAAATAATGCGTCAAACTCAGTGTCTAAGCCATCTCCATGCTCATTTACATTTTCTTCATATGTATTCTGCTCACCAATGACACCATCAAGTGCGTCAAACATCTCATTATTTGTTAGTGGAGGATTATCTGCGTTCGAAGCCCACATTCTTTCAATCTCTGAAGCATTGGAATATTTCTCACCATGATATACCCATGTTGTATATGACTGTAGAAAACCACGGTCATGTATGTGGGCATAAATTGTAGCCAAATTCTGGAGTGATCGTTTAGAATTTGCACAACTTTTACACGGGCAATACCCTTTACCTTCACCATTGACATGGTTCTTTGCAATCTCCATAAACTTCTTAAGACCGTTTAAAAAATCCGGACAATGCGGTTTCGTAATTTTATCCAACTTTTATCAACTTCCATGTTAGTTATCAACACATGAACCTAAACATGCATATCTAGATGAAATTTATAAACACATAAACACAAACATACTTATAAAAAGTCAATGTTACAAATGAAACATAAACAAGACATACAACATATCTAAACATATGCATACAAATGAAATTCATTTATCACATAAACCTAAACATGCATATCTAGATGAAATTTATAAACAAAGATAAACATACTTATAAAAAGTCAATGTCACAAATTCAAATGAAACAACACATACAACATACCTAAACATATGCTAAACATATTCAAAAATACTTAAAAACATATTCAAAATACATATTGTAATTCTAATTATATCTCAATTTGAAAAATACACATTACATAAACATAGACTTACACACATACATTAATTCATATCTTAATTTAGCTCAAATCATTTAACTTAATGTTTTCTAACATACACACATAACATAAACATAAATATACAGCATACCCAAACAAATGTGTTTCATCAACAAAACTATACTAATATCCCATCATTAACACAAAACATTTCAAAACAATAAAAATACATAAACACATATTAAAATTGAAAATTCAACATACCTATGTCGAATAAGTTCCAAGAAAGCTTCAACACGAAATCAACGTCATATCATCACATACATTGCAAAAAAAATATATGAAAAAAAAAAGAAATCTCTTAATAAATACGTTAATACAAAAAAAAATAAAAAAATTACACAAAAAAACCTACAATCATACAAATCTATACAAATCCATAAATCTTTGCAAATCAATGAAAAAACAAAAAAAATGATAGATTTAACAAAAAAACACATACCTATACAAATGAGAAGATTTCAAACACCCCATAGCCGTGAAATCGCCTCCAAAGACCCTTAAAAACCCAAAATCGCCGTTTAGAATGGTGAAGAAGAAGAAAATGGAGGAAATCTGCGAAAATGGGGTCTGCGCGAAATTTTGGGTATATAAACCCTATAGCGACGACATGTCGTCGCTATAGGTCAACATTGAAACCGCTACGCGCATTAATTGCACTGACGAAAAGTACTTTTGTCTTCTTCCGGGTCTATAGCGACGACACGTCGTCGCAATAGGTAATTTAAATTTTTTTTCAATTTTTTAACCGTTTTAAATCTGATAAAAAGAAATAAAAAAATAAAAAATTTAATAAATTTCAGCTATAGCGACGACATTTAGTCGCTATAGAGTTTTCCCAGAACCGTCAATATTTCAGTCAAACACACCCTTTTCATCATGAGCTATAGCGACGACATGTGGTCGCTATAGCTTAAAAAGTCTGAAAAAGTACTTTTAAGCTATAGCGACGACATGTCGTCGCTATAGCTTAAACTATATGAACGACCTTTCAACGTCGCTATAGCCTTTGTCTCTTTAGCTCCATATTCTTGTAGTGAGTGTTAATGAACCATTTGTGAACAAGTTAAATGTTAAACAAATGAACACAAACAAGAGCTCGTTCATCTTCGATCGGTTTGTTTACGGCCCTAGTTAAAACATAACCCGAACCTAACCTTTAGCAACGGTTTCGATTCTTTTGAAACACTTTTTTTGGTCAACTTAGCTTCAATTCAAGCTAAATACAATACACATGCATACAGGCATGCACTAAAGCACATGAAAGAAGGAAGCTGCATCATCAACACGACGTCGGTTAACGCGTACAAGGGGAACGCCACATTGTTGGACTACACCTCGACAAAGGGTGCGATCGTGGCTTTCATCCGAAGTCTAGCACTACAACTGGCGCCAAAAAAGATTCTGGTGAATGGTGTGGCGCCGGGGCCGGTATGGACACCGCTGATACCATCTTCGTTTCACAAAGAGAAGACGTCTAAATTCGGGTCTGAGTGCCCGATGAAACGAGCCTGGCAACCCTATGAGATTGCAACTTCCTTTGTGTTCCTTGCATCGGACGATTCCTCGTACTTTACCGGCCAAGTCCTCCATCCTAACGGTACAATTTGGTTATACTCAGTTACAATTCGGTTACAGTCCGTTACAAATTGGTTACTACGTACGTAGACATTGTTACCCTTTTTTGGCTGGCGGCAATTTTGGGGTTGTTAACTTGTTTGTTTGCTTAACAGTTAAATTATGTTTAACAAGATTGGTTAATAATGTTATTTAGATAGTGCATTAACGCGCTATCTAAGTTCTAAACAATAAGCAATGGGCTGTTCAAGTTAATTGGTTTTGAAATTTGGGCTATATGTTATTAAGTATAATAACATAATGCTTATCTTATTTGGATATTTGAATAACCTAATTTTAAGTAAACTTAATATCCATACCCGATCCGAAAATCCGAATAAATTATTCGGATTCAGATATATCCGACCTCTCATTTGGAAGAATCCTGAGGTACCATTGAGGTAATGCCTCATTGGTACTTTAAACAAGTACTTTGGATTAGTGGAGTATTATCGTGATATTAACAGTAACATCCAATCATATTCAATTAATTATAAAATCAAATTTAGTGTGTACTTCATGTCAAGTAAATTTATAATTTACGAAGTGTGTTCTTGATGCCCTTTTCCCTTCGGTGCTTGGTGGGACTTGCGCCATTCCTGGTGCATTTGGCTGTGGAAAAACAGTTATTAGCCAAGCTCTATCTAATGTATTTTCAATGTTTAGTTGGTTGTAGCCCATTTGAATAATTAGATGCTAAAATTGTTTTTATGTTCACTCTTTACCTTTTATTATGTAGTACTCAAATTCTGATACCGTTATTTATGTTTGTCACACCCCCATCTCTCGTCACCTGTTGATGATGTCACTGAGAAGATTGCGGAAGCATAGTGGTGATATCTCAGAGTTGAGGTGTGACTTACTTGATCCGATATCATAGCACACAGATTAACTTAAAGTAAATATATTACATGGATGTCGTAATCACAACCAACATTACATTGTATAACTAAGTTTATTACATTATTTAATTTATTTAATTACAAGCGTTTAGAGTGCTGCCTCACCCGGTGGGTCACTGTCTCCCTGCAAAATGTTTAGATTTAAAACGTCTGCACAAAGCTGGTGAGTTCGTAAAATTCATGTTCAACAATATGATATGCAATATATGTTCTCACAATGTTCAGTTCAAGATAACCATGGGACCCGTATCTAGTTCCTTTCGGACTGTTCTGTTCTGTTCTATAAGATACTACCCGTCGATAACATCTTAATGCCTCATTGTCTTAATGTCTATCACTACATTAAGAGGTTCTGGAAACAGATAACAAACCTTTACACCAAGGGCAGTTGCAAGCTCCCGGCAAATGGGTTGTCAGCCGATAGTACTATCACTGTTTTCTGTTCGGCCCCACATGGGTTCACTAGATACAGTTCGGAAATGAGGACTTATAAGTTCTGTGATAGTGTTCTGTTCTACAAGCAAAATCCCATGAAATCCACAAGTTCTCAACAATAACATGAAATCACGCAGATAACAGTGATACATATCATATAGTTCTGAAAAGTTCCACAGTGCTACCCCGATGTTTATAAAAGATTAAAAAGAAAAGAGGTTGTACGAAACTCACCTGATAACTTACAAGTAGCAGAATGTCACACAACTGATAGTAATAGAGTGATTCTGCATTTATTTATGTTTAATAAGTTATTTATGTTCTAACTTACTGATTAGATCTTTCTGAACGTCCAATGTCAAAGACATTGCTTTGAAAGTCATCAAACCGATATTAAGTATTTAATTGATTAATTTAAGGTTATATCATACAATATATGATAATGTAGGAATCTATACTGAATTAGATTCCTAATACAAGATTGATGACACCCTTGATTAATCAGAATAATCTCGGATTAACCAAATAGTTAATGGTGTTGATTATAATGCTAAAACAGTTTCTAGTCAGATTAATGGCTTAGAATTGATCAATCATTGTTATTTATTACCCAAATATCATGAAATATCACAATGTAGCATTAGAATAGGTTTAATAACCATGTTTAACATACTAGTTTGACTGTTATCATAAACTTCAGATAATCGTTCCAGTGAGTATGTTCATGGTTGTGATTAGTTTGAAACACATGGATTTAACCTTCATTTCAAAGATTAATCAAACTAATCACATACATTGTCATAATCAAATGGTTTAAACCATTATAATCATGGGTATGATTTCATGCAAACCGGGCATTACAACGGATCAAAACAAGGATTTACCAGTTAAAGCATCGTGTTCTTCGTTTATAATCAATCCTAGCCATCATCCAGGCAATAATCAACAACCCTAACTATCTCATTACGTTCAAAAACAAGATCTAATCAATCAAAATCAAGCTAGAAGGTTAAAACGAACCGTTACCTAATCTGACGGATTTCTGCGTGTAGAACAACGATCAGGACTTGTAGATTCGTTCCTTGGGATGATCTAAACGTTTAAAAGCCTTTGAAATGGAGTTTGGGATGAAAAAATATGTGTTTGGACGTCTGGAAGTGAAAGAAGCTCGAGATAGAAGAAAATAAAATCTTCTGGATGAAATCTGATCCTTTAAACATGTTTGCCGACTCAAAAGCCGCCGGGCACACCGCCCCAGCTGGGCGTGTGGCCTGGGGCGTACCGCCCCACTCCTATTTCGTCCAATTTTTGATTTTTGCTTCGTTTCGCGATTCCGGACAATCCGTAACTCCGTTTCGCGCACGGTTTTCGCCCACGTTCACCATTTTTCGCATACTATCAGCCTGTAATAATTACAATAGCTGAATCAATGTGGATTTCAAGCACGACCAAATGTGCTCACGTCATTGATGCCGTAATTTTCGTATGCAATTGTCACAATGTTGGTTGCAGGGAAAGAGGAAATGAAATGGCAGAAGTATATCCCACTGAATATATATTTTTATTGTTATTTGTTTCCTTCATATTTGATATACACTTCTCAATGTTGTATAATAATTTGGCAGGTTCTAATGGATTTTCCTCAATTGCCTATGACATTGCCCGATGGCCGTGAAGAATCTGTCATGAAGCGTACCACACTTGTGGCTAATACTTCTAACATGCCTGTGGCTGCTCGTGAGGCTTCAATTTATACAGGTAACACACCATTGTGCATGCCCTTCAAAGAAAGTTAGAAAAAAATATCAATAAAAAAAGAAAATTAAACACACTAGATTTTGTATGTTGGAATATGGGTAGGAGTTGGTTTTTGGTTTCTATGTGTGTGATTTGGAACTCAGTTGATTAATAGTTTTTAGATGCCTAACTTTCTATTAATTGCATGCTAATTTTAATACAGGAATTACCATTGCGGAATACTTTCGAGACATGGGCTACAATGTGAGTATGATGGCAGACTCTACCTCACGTTGGGATGAAGCATTGCGTGAAATTTCTGGACGTCTGGTACACATTATTCTAAACTATTCATCTTAATTTCTGATAATGTGCATGTTTGAAACCTTTTTTCATTTCTTATCCTTTATATTTCACTTTGGTGTGCTTGTCACTTGTGTAGTTAAAGCTAAAGAAAGGTTCTCGGGGCGCGATATCCTTGTGATAATCATTGTGATCAGATTGTTTACATTGCACGTGATATATAAATGAGAAATGCTATTATGACATTGATATATAATTACAAAGTTAAATTACATTGTTATGTTCATAATTTAACTAAGTAATTCTACCCAAAAGAATCATTGAGTTTCCTATCTTGTATCTGCACAAGATTTACAAAAGATGATTCGAAGTTTTGTCATTCAAAATATGCACAACACAAACTGAAGCTAGGTCTTCTAAAAGTCCACTAGCTTAAGTCCTGAATGCTGGTGACTAAACATGTTCGTCACCTGAGAAAACATGCATTTAAACAAAGTCAACACTAGGTTGGTGAGTCCATAAGTTTAGTAATTGAAAGCAGTTGATTTATTTTCATTCACCATCACAATGTCATACACAAGCCTTGTTGATAATTGTCTCATTTGTCTCACACAATGTCCTCTCCATAGTTATACTTACAAGTAGTATTTCGTCCCATCAAGTATGCTTATATATAGGGCATACGTAGGGGAACAAGCCCCAGCCGACATCCCACCACATACTTAACAGAATTCAACACCACTTGCAATACAACTATGGATACCCATATTTATCTCACATGTGTTAATCCCATTTGATATTCACCCATGATTTGTGTTCATCACTCGTATTGTTATGTGTATAGAATGAAAGAATATGAGGGAATTAAGTTATCAAAACTTAAGTAATGATAAACCCTCAATGTTTTAAGGAAAATAGATTTATCAAAATCTTATCCTTATTATTATTCTCTTAATTGTAGGGTCAACTGTAATTCACTTCTAATAATAGGAGTGACAATTAACTTATTGATGTTGTTCTCAGTCTTGAATTTATAGAGCCTAAATGAGATCCATTGTGGTCCTCACGTAATCAGACCACAATGTATCTGATTTACCTCTATCCCATTTGTAGTCTCAGTGCCTTCAACGAAACTATTACTGGTAATATGACACGAGTGAAGGTCAATTCCTCAGTCTACCAGTCAATAGAACCGAAGGATTTAATTACAATTAGTTACTGTAGATTAATATCACCATGTGTCGTTTACCAAACCTGACTGATGTCACCCTGTTACCGGTCATACGATACTGGCCAATTAATATGTTACGATCAACGTACCGACCTCACTCGCCGGCGGTTTGTCAAACCTATGGTACCACTACGTTATCGTCGGTTTAGTCGCACTAAATTAACTGGTAAACGATTATCTTGTAAGGGACTTACGAATGGACATGATCTCATGAACACATGATTGTTGTGATATAATACAAACAGTTTAATAGTAATCAATTGTTGTTATGTTCACCCATTTTCATCATTTCAATGTTGTCTATTCTCAGTGTTATGTGTTCTCATAGTCTTTAACAAAGTGTTATAAGAACTTGTCTTAATACACAATGTTAGTATATCTCGTATGATATAAATTACTATGGCTTTTATTTCATGAAAAGTAAACAAGTTTTTAAGAGACTTGAATATTTTTAAAAATATACGTGTTAACGCGAATCGTCAAGCACCACTTGACATGTTATTATTCGTATTCATTTGAGATAGAAATAATTTAACTTCGTTGTTAAATTTATAAAATGACAACATACCCATATACAACTAAAGACTTTTGTATTGAAATTGATATTTAAACAAATTAAGAATGACAGAAAACGTAGAATGTATAAGATGTTCTGCAAACATATATGTACAAAAAATGCTTATTAAAAATAACTTTTTTTCCTAAAAATAGAGTAACTAAAAGACTAATATTAACGGAATATTAATAAATTTTTGTACATGTTACGAATATAAATTAGTATATTTAACATAGATTTACATAGTTTAATGATTAGTAAACATCTTATACATTTAACATAGTAGTAGAGGATGAAGTATGAAAATATTTCAAATGGTATAAAGAAGTAAATAGTAGAGGAAGGAAAAAATTTAGTATGTATGAATAGAGTTAAATAGATTTATGTTTGTTTGTATATAAAATGATTAAGTGATTATATAAGTAAATATATTAGAGGAGTAAAATAAGGAAATTCAAAGATGAATTAGTTAAATATTGAATAACAACTTAAATAAAATATTAATACACTTTTGAAATTTTTGAAATTAGAAATTTTTGACTTTTAAGTGTATTTGATAAAGATAATTTGAAATTACATGTTTTTAGGATAAGATTGAGAAATTACAATAAAATTTAAATGAAAGTTAGTTTAAAAAATATATAATTTTTGATGAAATGTAAGTAATTATTTTAAAATTAAGAATATAAATACCGAAACAAATTTATTATTTGTCAGTTGGGCAAATTATTTTTTTTAGAATAATATGATATGTTAACAATCGTATTTTATATTAACAATGGAAAGTAATTAAAAGATTAATTATTAAATAAGTTAAAAAAATTAAATTCTTATATTCAAAAAGAGCATTATGTGCGAATGATTTCAAAAGTTTTTGCTTTTTATTCTAAATCTTATTTACGAAATAATTAAAATCTTCAAACTACATATTTTGTTTCCTTTTTCAGTCTTTATAATTGCAAATTTATAGTTTGAGTTCATATAATTTATGTTGTTCAAAAAAAAAAAAAATATAATTTATGTTGTCATTCTCTTCGACCAACCAGTACTTTAGTCGCACCAAAATATACCAAGAAATGATTGCATTAACCCCGGGGAATACAGTAGTGATTCCGGCGACTTCTCCGTGACACACACTCCGGCGGCTGGAGTGGAGATGGAAAGACAAAACGAAGGTGAACAGATGCATGGGAACCACAACAATGCACATACCGAGAAGTATAACCAGCCGTTCATATTCAATGCCGATTCCTGCAATAATTCAAAAGTTGCACGTGCTAGGAAGTGGAAGAGACCAGTGTACCTTTTCTAGCCCAACTTCTCAAGAAAGGCCTAAAAAAAGAAATAGGCTTAATGAAAATGATGAACCAGGTGCAGGATCTAGAGGAAGGTGAACTTGCCCATACGAGTGACAACGTGATGGAGATTAACGGTTCATCAGTTAGGACTCAAGATCAAGTACCAGATTCATATGCAGCTCAAGGAAGTGAAGCTGGTGAGGATCTGATTGAGGGGAACTTGGATGCTATTCAAAAAGAGGTTATTGAAACAATTGAAATGGCAGAAGCAGTTGGAATCCAATTATCAGGTCTGGAAGTTCATGTTCGGAAGGAAATCATTGGTGAAGGTGAATTTTTTCCGATCCAATGAATTTTCTGTCAATAAATGTAAGGGGGATTGGAGACTAAAGGAAATCTGATTGGTTAAAAGTCTCTTAAATTTAAACACAAAATAAATTTTATTTGTATTCAAGAAACACAGTTTCAAGTAGCCACAATAAAAAGTATATGGGGGCGGTCGGATTGCGAATCACTTGGAGTTAATTCCCAAGGAAGATCTGGGGGTTTATTAACCATTTCGGATCCTCTAACATTCAAAAAACAGGATGCATATGTAAATAATCACTTAATTTTGTTAAGTGGTAAGGTAACAGGCATTGATGATACTGTAAATATCATGAATGTTTATGCCCCACATGACCAATGTGCAAGACAATTATTATTAGGCGCCGGAAAAGTCCCGGCGGAAGGCGGTCTTTTTTCGGGAAGCTTAGATCTCCTATCGAAACATCATTCTATGTCTCGAACCTTCCAGGAGGGATATCTGAAGAAAGATTACGACAGTCGGTTAACTGTTTTGGGAAACTTTCTGATGTTTATGTTGCTCGGAAAAAAGACAAGGGGGGGAACATCTTTGGATTCGTCAGATTCAAGGATGTGTTGGATGTTGGTAAGCTTGTGAAGGAGTTGAGCATGATTGTCATTGATGGAGCCAAACTTGGCGTCAATGTCGCAAGGTTCAACAAGGATGGTCGAAGGAATGAGGCTCCCAAGGTGGCGGAACGCAACTGCACGGTTCCACCGCAAAGGCAACCGGGTATTTCATCGGTTAATCAATCGACCAACAACGGGCGGTCTGGGGCATATTCATATATGGATGTCGTTCTGGGTCGGAGGACATCTCAGCGAGTATCCCTCTCGGCCATAGAGCCAAGGATATCAATGGGGTGGCATGGAAAGTCCTTAATTGGAACTGCTAAAGGTCTTGATGTCCTGGACAACATTATCGAACACTTGGGATTATTGGGGTTCAATGGCGAGGACGTAAAATATATCGGGGGTCTCAGGATCCTTCTCTACTTCTTCAGTTCATGTCTTGCCAAAAGATTTCTGGTGGAAAATAAGGAAGTGATGGTTAACAAATGGTTTGATGATATTGAATTATGGTCTGGACAAGATTATGATTTTGAAAGGGTTGCTTTCCTTAGAATTTACGGTGTTCCGATCTCACTATGGGATCCTAAAGTTTTCAATGCTATTGGCGAAAAGTTTGGACGTGTTCTTTACGGTTCCAGATCTTCGATGGAAGATTGTAATCTTTCCTATGACAAAATCCTGGTCCGGTCATCTTGCTTGAATAGAATCCATGATCAGTTAATGTTAGACTGGAAAGGGCGCTATTATCACATTGCTATTTCTGAGGAGGAGGAGGATTGGGCTCCGTCCTTCCTGATTCGGTCACCGGAAACTATGGCGTCATCCTGGAAGGCCAATAATCCCCCAACGGACCACGCCGGTAATGCATGGGAATCGAACAGACGCAATGATGAGACCCTAGAGGAGGGAGAAATTGTTGGAGAGATTCAAGATTGGGTCCTTCCCAATAACTTTGGGGAAACGGAAAAGGTTGGGGATATTCATGAGGATGGCGGCGATACTACGGCTCTATTGAATTCGCGTGGCATGCAAGCTGATGGGCCTGGTCCAGTTAACATTGCACTTCCTGATCTTAGTGATCCATTCCAGCTTGGGCCCTTGTTGGATGATGCTTTGGTGAGACATGATTCTAGGCCCAAAAAACGGGCCCGGATGGATTTTGAGACCCAATCTAATCCTCAAAAGGCCTTGGGGCCTGATCCCCTTAATGATTCTATCCTGACCCCAGACCTAAACTTCCCACCACCGTCTATTAGCAAAAATGCGGCAAGGAGGAGGAGGCAAACCATTCTCAGGACAAGCTCGTTGAGCCCTGAGGGGGAGAACACTGCCATGCAAGATGGAATATTCCGGTTCGGTGGTGGAACAATTGCAGCCCAAACTTCAAACCCGGGAGATTCAGTACCTGGTGATGCTAACGAGGGCTCTCTTGTTGGGGATGAAATCGAGCGCACAGTGGAAATCGGTAATTTAATTGGTATTGATGTTCATGATTTTAGGGATCATATTGCTGATGCAATTGGGGGGGAGGGTGTATGCTAACGTTTTCCATGGATTTTCTTTCGATCAATATTAGGGGGGCTGGAAACTGTAACAAAGCGCAATGGGTGAAATCTATTATTGCGCGTGAAAAAATACATTTTCTTTGTGTTCAAGAGACTCAGTTTGCTGATTCATCTTCTCTCCCGGTAAAACAATTTTGGGGAGTAAAACAATTGGAGTTTGATGTTGTGAATGCAAGAGGCAGATCAGGTTGCATCTTGTCCATTTGGGACCCTGGTATTTTCCATAAAAGTGTCGTCTCAAAGGGGGATAATTTCTTACATGTCTCCGGTTTTTTATCTGGAAGTGGTATAATCATGAATGTTGTCAATGTATACGCGCCCCAGGAAGTCTCCCAACGCCGGGACCTATGGGAATCCCTATCTGCCCTCATGGGAAGCCACTCGGGGTTATGGGTGCTTATGGGAGATTTTAACGAAGTTAGGTATTGGGATGAACGATTTAATTCTGCGATGGACCTAAGGGGAGCAAGAGATTTCAATGAATTTATTCATCAGGCGGGTTTGCATGAGTATAGGATGGGGGGGATGAAATACACATATGCGTCTCCTGATGGCTCGAAGTTCAGCAAAATAGATCGGTTTTTAGTTTGTGGCCAATTCTACCAGCGCTGGCCTGGTGCGGTGATCACTGCCCTTCCAAGACTTTGGTCGGACCATTCCCCAATTAAACTAGCATCGAGTCTTATTGACTTCGGTCCATCCCCATTCAAGTTCTATACTTCATGGCTGAACATGGGAGGTATAGATGATATTGTAACTAAAGTTGTGTCCGGCTTTGTCAATGATGGTAATCCGGATGCGGTCTTGGCCTCTAAGCTAAGATCTATCAAGGCTGAATTATCAAGTTGGAAGAGAATGCGAAGGGAGGTAGACACTGGGAGGATTCGATCACTCACGGAGGAATGTAACAATTTGGAAGTCCTTGCTGAACTAGGCTTCTTATCGGATCAGGAGAAGGTAAGATGGTTCCAATGTAAAATAGCTTTGAAATCGGCGGAGCATGCACATAGATTGGACCTTAAACAAAAAGCAAGAGTGAAATGGGCGGTTGATGGGGAGGAGAACACTGCCTTCTTCCATGGTTCAATCAACGCTCACAAAGCATCCAATCGTATTAATGGTATGATAATCGATGGTGTCTGGTGTGGCAATCCCAAGATCATCAAACGTGGAGCATGGCAATTTTTCCGCGAAAAATTTAAAGAGCCTATGCCCATCCGGCCCACTGTTATATGCCATGGTATAAAAACGCTCTCCTCTTGGGAGGCAGACTCTATCTCTGGTCCATTCACGGAAGATGAGGTTAAAAGGGCGGTATGGGACATCGGTGGGGAGAAGGCACCGGGGCCTGACGGCTTTAATTTTTCCTTCTTCAAACACTATTGGCAGGAGTTCAAGGGTGATTTTATCAAAGTGTTGGAGTATTTCTATAATCATGGGGCAATTCATTCTAGCTGCTCATCATCATTCCTCCACCTTATCCCAAAGACCACGGATCCCCAGTCCTTCAACGACTTCCGACCAATTTGCCTTATGAGCTGTATCCCCAAGGTGATATCTAAGGTTCTAGCAGCTAGAATCACTACGGTTATCGGCTCGCTCATTTCTGAACCACAAATGGCCTTCCTAGCCGGGAGGTACATATTGGATGGGCCCCTCATCTTAAATGAATTACTGTCTTGGTGCAAGAAATCCAAATCTGAGGCAATGCTCTTTAAACTTGATTTCAATAAGGCCTTCGATTGTATCTCATGGGACTTCATCGACTCTGTCATGGGACAAATGAATTTCCCCCCCATATGGAGGAAATGGGTGAAAGGTGTGCTAGAATGTTCACGGGCTTCTGTGCTGATTAATGGATCACCTACTTGGGAATTCCAATGTTCTAGGGGGGTGAGACAGGGCGATCCACTATCACCCTTCCTCTTTATTATTGCAATGGAGGCCCTCCACTGTGTGCTAAATAGGGCTGTGAATGTGGGGGTATATCATGGCTTGCAACTTCCAAATTGTGGCCCTCTTTTATCTCATCTCATGTTCGCAGATGATGTTATTCTAATCGGGCAGGGATCACGATTCAACGTGGATAATATTGCAAGGATTCTTAGGTGTTTCTTTCTAGCATCTGGCCTTAAGGTTAACCTCAACAAATGCAACTTTTTTGGGTTTAATATGAGCGAGGCAGTAGTAGGGGATCTCGCCACCCGGTTACATTGTAAAGTGGGTTCCACCCCATTCTATTATCTGGGAGTCCCAGTTGGGGCAAACATGAATCGGATTAATATGTGGAAGCCGGTAATCGATATATGCCAGCAAAGAATGTCTGCTTGGAAGTCGAAAACTCTCTCAATGGGGGGCCGCATTACATTGGTAAAATCGGTTTTTAATTGTTTGCCATTGTATTTTTTCTCCTTATTCAAAGCTCCAACGGCTGTGATTGAATTGCTGGACAAAATGAGGAGGAATTTTATATGGGGGGGTTCGGCTGAAAGGAAGAAAATCCATTGGGTTAGTTGGAATGTTGTCACGGATCCAAAATCTAATGGGGGGTTGGGTGTTGGCAACCTCAGTGATTTGAATATGGGCCTCTTGGCAAAATGGTGGTGGAGATTCAAAACCGAGCCGGGCAAGCTTTGGAGGAGGGTGATTGAGGCAATTCACTCTTCCATTAGGATCCCCGAATTCATCCCGTGTAGAAACATTATAACTGGTGTATGGAAAAACATTACTAAAATCGACTCCAAGCTATCGGATCTTAATATCCATGTTAGGAGGTTAATCAAAGGTGGTGTTGGGGATGGGAGATCCATCTCATTCTGGTTGGATACTTGGGTTGGCTCAAAACCGTTGGCTGAAGAGTATCCACTGTTATTTGCACTCGAGAAGTCCAAGTCATGCAAGGTGTTTGAAAGGGTAATCTTCACAGCGGGTATCTTGACACCTAAATGGTGTTGGTTAAATGAGCCGGTGAACCAACATGAACTGGACGAGGTTGCTCGATGCTCCCTGATGCTTAATGGCGTGCTGCTTTCTGATGCACCGGATAGGTGGTCTTGGCTGGGGGACTCTTCTGGTGTCTTTAGTGTCAAATCTGTTCGGGTGCGATGCAACTCTCAGTATAACCATGGCAAAAGACATGTGATGCATTGGAGTCGCTGGGTACCAATTAAAGTAAACATCCTAGGGTGGAAAGCTCAACTTGGGCGGCTACCAACCAAGGATGCTTTGTTGAAAAGGGGGGTTATCACCGGATCCGTTTCATGTGCCTTGTGTGGGGATTGCAATGAGTCTGTCTCTCATCTGTTTACATCATGCTTCATTGCCAGTATGTTCTGGAATGGCATTACTTCCTGGTGCAGACTAAAAACCCAGATTTTTGCTTTCAGTGTCAAAGACCTTCTGGAAATTCATCAAACGAAAGGGTGGTCCAAGAAGAAGCAGGAGGTGATCCATGCCATCATCCTATCTGGTCTCTGGTGCATCTGGAATGGGAGGAACCAAGCAACTTTTAAAGGAAGGAGAACTTCATTCCATGGCTTGCTGGAGGAGACGAAATCCCTCAGTTATTTCTGGATCATTAGCCGTGCAGGGGGAAACATAGCTACTTGGGAGGAATGGTGTAATTTCAACTTTAGTCTTTAACGTTTTTCTTGTTGTTTTCTAGTGGTGTTGTATTATATCTTGTGGTGTACTTTGAGCCTTTAGCATCTTGCTGGCTCTTTTTTGGTGGTTATATGAAAGTCGCTGTTCAAAAAAAAAAAAAAGATATTAAGTCTGAAAAACATGAAGGAAGGGCTTTGGATAATTCAAGGTGATTTCAATGAAGTCAGATGGCCAACCGAAAGACTCAATTCTGAATTTAATTTTCAAGGTGCAAACAAATTCAATCAATTTATTTATGAAGCCCTCTTAATGGAATACAACATGGGTGGTTCGAAGTACACTATATGTCGGGTCTCGGTGAAAAATTAATTAAGCAAGCTAGACAGGTTCTTAACATGTGATAAGTTTGTGAGTAAACGGCCAAATGCGTGTGTTTCTGCGCTCCCTAGAATGTACTCGGATCATAGGCCTATCATACTTATCACGTCCTGTACAGATTTCGGGCCACCTCCGTTTAAGTTCTTTAATTCATGGCTTGAATTTAAAGGGTTGGAGGAGGTGATTATAAAGGCATATGGATCAGTAAGAGTTGTTGGCAGAGCAGATTCTTCCTTTTCAGCAAAGTTAAGAGCGGTCAAAGGGGCACTAAAGTCTTGGGTGGCAAAACAAAAGGCATTGCAGGAGGAAGAATTATCAAAACAGTCAGATCTGGTTCATCATTTTGAGATTAAAGCTGAAAAACAACAGTTGACGGATAACGAAAAGAATCAATGGGCAGGAGCTAAAAGAGAAATGAAAAGGCTTGACTTGATTAAGAGGAAGAATTTAAAACAAAAGACAAGGATCAAATGAGTTGAAGGGGATGAAAATTCATCCTTCTTCCATGGAATTTTAAAGGCAAGACACAAAAACAACAGAATAAATGGGCTACTCATAAACGGGGAGTGGTGCGAAAAACCTGAAAAAATAGAAGAGGAAGAAAGGAGTTTTTTCGACCAAAAGTTCAGGAATTATTACAATAATAGGCCAGCTTTTAATTGCCCTTTAAAAAATCATGTCTCAGGCGAGGAAGCTTCAAAGCTGATAGAACCATTCTCAAGAAAGGAAGTCAAGGAAGCGATGTGGGAATGTGGTAGTAACAAAGCTTCGGGGCCGGATGGTTTCAATTTCACATTCATTAAAAAATTTTGGGACATAATTGGTGACGATGTCATGAACATTATGACTTCATTCTATATGGATGGGATGATCTCAAAAGGCTGTGGTTCCTCATTCATTACATTAATTCCTAAAGTTGATAATCCGACATCGCTACATGAATATCGTCCTATAAGTCTCATTGGGTGCATAAATTAAATAATCTCTAAGGTCCTTGCTGGTCGGATTAAAAAGGTTATGGGTTCATTGATTTCAGACTCTCAATCGGCTTTCTTGGCGGATAGAAAAATTGTTGATGGAGCCTTAATAGTTAATGAAACGTTGGCATGGCTCAAAAAAGTGAAAAAAGAGGCTTTCTTTTTTAAAATCGATTTTGACAAAGCATTTGATACCATCTCTTGGGAGTTTGTAGACTCAATTCTCGAGCAAATGCGGTTCCTACATAAGTGGCGGATCTGGGTGCAGGGCATCCTCAAATCCACAAGGGCATCGGTTATCATAAATGGGTCTCCTACTAAGGAATTTCAATGTGAGAGGGGTTTGAGGCAAGGGGATCCTTAATCCCCATTCCTATTTATTCTCATGATGGAATCATTTAGCTGCATGATGGACAAGGCCTGTAGTACAAGAAAATTCAAGGGGCTTCAGTTTCCAAACAATGGTCCTATATTATCTCATCTTTTATTTGCTGACGATGCCATAATCATGGGGGAATGGACTGGATATAACATTGCAAAGCTCAAAAGGCATATGAAAAGTTTCTACTTGGTCTCCGGGTTAAAAATGAATTGCAACAAATGCAATTTGTATGGTATTAATGTGAATGAGGTTCAAACAAATGCTATGGCTGCTGCATTACATTGCAAAGTAGGAGTTTTTCCTTTTTCCTACTTGGGACTCTTGATTGGGGCCAATATGAATAGGGGAAAAAATTGGAAACCAGTGATTGATACATTTGAGAGAAGGCTGTCTCTTTGGAAAGCTAAACACCTTTCTTTTGGCGGTCGCATTACTCTAATAAAAGCAGTCTTGAGTAGCCTCCCAATCTATTTTTTTCTCGTTATACAAAGCTCCGATTTGTGTTATTGAAAGACTAGAAAGAATCAGAAGAGCTTTTCTATGGGGAGGCACGGATGAATGCTCAAAGATCCATTGGATAGGCTGGGATAAAATTAAGAAAAATAAAGACTTTGGAGGTATGGGTATTTGCCCTCTAAAGGATATCAATCTAGGTCTATGGCGAAATGGTGGTGGCGGTTTAAAAATAACCAGGATAGCTTGTGGTGCAAAGTCATCAACGGAATTCATAATGTTAAGAGGGCATGGGATATTGTACCATGAAAGAATTCTATAACAGGTGTGTGGAAAAATATAACAAGAATAGACGCTTCGCTTCATGGGTTGGGGATCAACCTAAAAATCCTATTTCAAGGCGTGGTGGGGTGTGGGGATAAGATTGCGTTTTGGACTGATTTATGGATTGGTGAGATACCACTATGTTATAAATTCCCAAACCTGTTCAAGTTGGAATCGAGAAAGTTTTGTAAGGTGAACGAAATATTGATCAAAGAAGGAGATACACTTATGTACATATGGAGATGGAAAAGAGATGCTGTAACTGAGCAAGAAATGGATGAAATGGGGTTATGTACTCAATTGTTATCTCAAGTAGTAATAAAGGAAGATTCAGATAGATGGAGATGGAGGGGATCAAAGGATGGGCTCTTCTCGGTAAGTCAATTTAAGAACAGGATAAGTTGTGGAAAGCAGGTTGCAAAATTTTCTGATTTTCGCTGGTGCAATTGGATTCCCTTGAAAGCGAATGTGTTGGCGTGGAGAGCTGATCTTGGGAGATTACCTACAATGGACGGGCTGGTACGAAGAAACATATTTGTTGGATCTGCTTTGTGTCCGATTTGCAAGGAGGTAGAGGACTCTGCTAACCATTTGTTTATATAATGCTATATGGCGCAAGAAATTTGGCAGTTCATCTCTCAATGGTGTAATACTCCACATATTTATGCGTTCGATATCCGAGATCTGCTTACCATTTACAAAGTTCTTCCTGTCAACGATTGCAAAAAAGAAGTAATTCATGGAATAATAATAACTGCGTTTTGGTGCTTATGGAGAGCAAGGAATGATAAGGTCTTCAATGGTAAGGTACCAGTTTTCTACAAATTGGTGGAAGAGATAAAAAGCCAAAGTTTTTTGTGGATTACAAATAGGGCAAAAAAAATCAATGTAAAGTGGGAGGATTGGGCTTCTTTTAGATTGTCCTTGTAATTTTGTATATTTTGTATTTTTAATAAAATGTTTTAGCCGTTCAAAAAAAAAAAGTTGGGAAAATTCCAAGAATGTCCTTGTTGACCAAGAAAATGACCAATATGTCCATCTGACCATTTCTGTTACAGGCGCCGCCGCTCATAAATACATGGGCGCCGCTCGTCTTCTGAACCAATAGAAGATCTCCACGTGTCCACCGTAGCCGCTTCGGGAACCGACTATGGGCGACACACTCATGATGGGGTTCGGATATGGGCGGGGCCCATGAACACTTCTTAAAATTTTTGTTTTTTTTTAATTCTAGCCTCGGGAACCGACTATGGGCGGCACGCCCATGATGGGGTTCGGATATGGGCAGGGCGCCCATGAACACTTATGGATTTTTTTTTTTAAATTCTAGCCTCGGTTACCGACTATAGGCAGCGCGCCCATGATGGGGTTCGGATATGGGCGGGGCACCCATGAACACTTATTAAAAAAAAATTAAATTCTAGCCTCGGTTACCGACTATGGGCGGCGCGCCCATGATGGGGTTTGGATATGGGCGGGGCGCCCATGAACACTTATTAAATTTTTTTTTTAATTTCTAGGCTCGGTTACCGGTGGACACGTGGAGATCTTCTATTGGTTCAGAAACGGAAGTGATCAGATGGACATATTGGTCCTTTTCTTGGTCAACAAGGACATTTTTTGAATTTTCCTTTGATAGTATGATTCAATGATGAAAACCTAGTCAAACCATGAATCTTAACAAATTAAATTAGTTTTTGACCACCATTTATTAACAAAATTCAGAAAATAATCAATGATCTAATTTATGTGATCGTATGGAACTTTTTTATTTTTTACATTGTGTAAACACTTAAATGTATTTTGGGTAAAATTCAAAGTTTAAACTATATTATTTATTTATTTATGTATTTTTAACTTTGAATGTTATATTACGTGCATATAGGAAGTGGGTCTTCCTTTTGAGTACAGACAACTTTAAAATTTAAACAAACTTATCTTTGAAAATTCATAACATGTAAATGGTTATAGTTAATCATAAATGAAAATAAAATAAATAAAAAGAATAAGTATGGTTCTTGATTATATTTACATTCATGGGTCTTTCTGATTTAATGTCACAAGAATTGTTGAGATTGTGATCATAATAAGAGGGATTTTACTCCTTTTATTTTAACAACTTTGATTTGTTCTTTTTGCAGGTACCAAATTGAGGTATGTCAAAAGGCTTTACTAGAGAACATTATTGTGTATTTGGAAACAGGTTGTGGCAAGACCCACATTGCTGTTTTGCTTATCTATGAGACGATACGCCGATTGAAGAACTCCAAAAAGGATATATGTACTTTTCTAGCTCCAACGGTAGCTCTTGTTGAACAAGTGAGCCCTTTCGTTTTCTTTTATTTTTGTTTCATAAGGTTTTTATTTGATGAAATGGTTATAGAATAATGTGTTTGATTGTGCTTATGCTGCTTGATGTTGTCACTTGTCATAATAAAATATTCAAAGGTTTGAGTGTTTGGCAAACTTGATCATAAACAAGGAACATATTTATAAAATAAATAATTTAAAGCAATTCATATTTCTTAGAGATAGAGATGGATGGATAAACAAAGATGATTTATACCTGTTTTATCACTTATCACTACTTCAATCGGATTGTGTTTTATCACTTATCACTACTTCAATCGGATTGTGAATCACGTTTGTTTATTGATATACTGATTTTCTTCAAAATCGTGATTCTTTTTCCAGACTAATTTCTTCTTCGTAAGCTACTTCATGTTTGTGAGGTCTTTGTTTGTGCTCCACCACAACAGTATTAAATTTCTAACTATAGTTCTATTTATCAATCTTGAGTTCGGATAAAAAAGTTAGAATTACAATAACAAAATTAAAAAATAAGCCAGATTTTTATTTTGTATAGTCTCTCAAAGTAGCCGAGACGACCTCACAATATATAATATTGTATTAGTGGTGGGATCAAAACTTTTTGGCTAGAGGGTTATCATAACATTCACTATATATTTCATTAACTCTTGTCCCTAAGAAAACGGATCCGAGCTCGCTTAAAGACTACAGGCCGATTAGTTTAATGGGTTGCATTAGTAAGGTGATATCCAAAGTTATAGCCAACCGACTAAAGAAGGTGATGGGCTCCATAATATCAGAATACCAAACTGCTTTTTTGGAAAACAGAAATATCACTAATGGAGCCTTGATTGTCAATGAGGTAATATCATGGCTCAAAAAAACAAAAACCAAGGCGTTCTTGTTTAAGATCGATTTTGATAAGGCATTCGATACCATCTCATGGTCTTATCTTGACTCTCTCATGGGGCAAATGAACTTTACTAGTCAATGGGGAAAGTGGGTTAAGGGCATCTTAGAATCTTCCATGGCCTCTGTGTTAGTTAATGGGGCGCCCACAAAGGAATTCCAATGTCAAAGGGGATTACGACAAGGAGATCCTTTATCTCCCTTCCTCTTCATTATTGTAATGGAATCCTTAAGCTGTTACTTTAACCGAGCGAGTGAGGCGGGCCTGCTAAAAGGTTTACAGTTTCGGAACAATGAACTATGTTTATCCCATCTATTTTTCGCAGATGATGCTATCATTATGGGAGACTAGTCTGATTCAAACTTAGAGACTATACGGAGGCTGATGAGGGGATTTTACTTATGTTCGGGTTTGAAAATGAATATGCAAAAATGCAACTTGTTCGGGATAAACGTCGATGATCTGGCCATACAAAGGATGGTGGAAACAATGCATTGCCAAAAGGGATCGCTTCCTTTTAAGTACCTGGGCCTTACTGTTGGTGCTAACATGAATCTCAATAGGCATTGGCAACCGGTAATCGAATCTTTTGAGAACAGGCTATTACTCTGGAAGGCGAAATATTTATCAATGGGGGCCGGATAACTCTTCTAAACTCTGTTCTTAATAGCTTGCCAACATACTACTTCTCACTTTACAAAGCCCCGACAACGGTCATCGAAAGGCTTGACAAGATTAGAAGTGCTTTCCTATGGGGAGAGCAGAAAAACAAAAAAAGATCTATTGGGTTGCTTGGGATAAAGTGGTAAAGCCAAGGAAGCAAGGTGGTCTCGGTATAGGATCACTTCGAGACATCAATTTATGCCTTCTTGCAAAATGATGGTGGAGATTCCTTGAAGAACCAAACAGCTTATGGAGACGACTAGTTCAGGCAATTCATACGAACACTATGCTGGGGGATTTTCTTCCAAGTAAACCGATTACAACCGGTATTTGGAATAACCTTGTGAAGCTGGATAGCGATTTCCATCGTAAGGGTATTAATCTAAAGTCGTTGTTTAAAGGTGTTGTTGGAAATGGTAGCACACTAAAATTTTGGTCTGATCATTGGGTGGGAGAAATTCCACTTTGTTTTAAATTTGAAACTCATTACAATCTGGACAGAAGGAAGGACTGTAAAGTTATGGATAGATTTCAATATAGTGGTACAGGTCAAGCTTTCTATGGAGAATGGTCTAGTGATCAATTGGTGGGGCAAGCTAAAGATGAAATGGAAGTTTTGGAAGATCTATTATCAAATGTCACTTTAAATGGCCAAATGGATAGATGGGTCTGGCTAGGCTCAAACGACAACACGTTTTCGGTTAAATCTCTAAAGCTGAGGATACATCAAGAGACAAGTGAAGGGTTCGTTTTAAAATAGAGCAAATGGGTACCGGTTAAAGCAAATGTACTAGCTTGGAGGGCGGAAATGCCAAGAGGAATCTCCATCTTCCAACCACTTCTTGTTCTTTATGCAATAGCAAGGATGAAACGGCTGAGCATTTATTAATATCATGCCCATTTGCATGCTCCGTTTGGCAATATATCTCACAATGGTGCAAAATTCCGCCAATCTATGCTTTCGAGGTGAAGGATCTACTAATGGTTTCAAAGTTCTATAAGGATAACTACAAAAAACAGCAGTTGATTCATGCAATAGTAATCACTGCCTGTTGGTGTATTTGGAAGACAAGGAATGAAGTAGTTCATAATGGAGCACGGCCTTCAGTTCACAAAATCGTCGAGGAGGTGAAAAGCATTGGATTTCATTGGATCAAGAATAGAGCTAAACTTGTTCATTTGGATTGGGATAGTTGGACAAGATTTCATGTAAACTTTGAAGTGTAGCTTTTTGTAATTGGGTTGCCTCTTCTAGCGTCTTGCTAGCTGGAGGTTTTTAATAAAATTTAAATCCTTTTGCCGTTCAAAAAATATATATATATATTTCATTAACTACAAAACATTCACCGTCGCATTAACTACAACGACTAATAGAGGACCAAATTATATATATACATATTTATTTAAAAAATCTTATTTTTTATAGAGTAAACTTCTCTTTTGCTCCCTGTGGTTTGACAAAAGTAACCATTTTCATCCAAATTTTGAAATTTTGCAATTTTCCTCCATTAGTTTCAGAAAATTAACCATTTTCATCCAAAGTCCATTTAAACTTTGGATGAAAATGGTTACTTTTGTCAAACCACAGGGACTAAAATGGTTAATTTTCTGAAACTAATGAAGGAAAATTGCAAAATTTCAAAATTTGGATGAAAATGGTTACTTTTGTCAAACCACAGGGAGCAAAAGAGAAGTTTACTCTTTTTTATATATATTAAAAAATGACCAATTTTCATAAATGAAGGGTCAATGAACCCTCTTGAGCAACTCTAGAAGCCTTTTATTTCTTCGAAGTAATCACCCTTTTCAAATAGTGTTAGATTTTAGGTTTTCTTAATACCTTGTATGCATTATGTTAAAATGGGTGAGAGAAAATTAAGGTTTCGTTAGCAATGCAAGTATATAATTTATATGTGTGTCGACTTTCAAGATATAAAAATAAAATTGCATTGATTTCAATTAATGTTTTTGAAAATAACGTTAAAAGCGTTGGGTTGGTAAGTTAATCAAACATCATGAGCTGAATATCTCATTGGAAGCATTTGGAGGACTTCCCTTTATTGTATGGGGAATGGTATGCAACATTTCCGTTTTTGCTTTATTCATATAAACAAACAAACAAACTTATACAGTTTATTTTCATTTTTTACTGGGGTCTGAGGGGAAGGATGGAGACAAACATTCTCTATCCCAATTAGGATAGAGAGACTGCTCCGAACGATCCGCAACTCAAAGTTATCGTTATAAGTTAATCATCACAACGCATTTAACGTTATTTTCACAAAATAAGTAAAATAACGTTAAAATTAATGCAATTTTACTTTTATTTATCGATGACCCACGCGTATATACATTATATGCGTGCACCGGAAATGAGGCGTGTTTTATTCATATAAATCTTATGTTAAGTTCACACACACGTGTGTGTAATGTGTATGTATATCATATAATAAATATCTTTATTGTGCATTACACAAACCAAAACATGCCAAACTTTAAAATTGTAAATAGGGTGTGAGGACAATGTGGGGGTATCACATGACATGGCTAGGGAACTCAATGGCTCATGGATTGGGAGATCAATCATGGGATACAAAAGACCATTCTCTTAATTTAGGGTAATTAATAATCATCTTGATTTGGTTTATTTGGTTATACAATGAGCGGTTAACAATGATATGAATATGGATTAGATGGCTAGGGATACTAGGATATGGAGAAGGATGGCATAACAACCATCACGCGTTCGAGTATTCAGCACGACATGGTTTAGAATGGTGGCAAGTTGATGTCACATGGTCTGTGATCTGTCTCCTTGAGATCATTGGTTTGGCTAGTGATGTTAAGCTACCAACCCCGGTTGATATCAAAAGAAAGACTTTTTCTTTGAATGTTCCGTCTCCTTAACTCTGTTTTGCTTATATTTTCAAGACGTTTTATTGTAAGGTATCGACCTAACTTCATATGTTTGAGCAAAAATAATTAAATGTTATTGAGTTAATATTAATTTAAAAGTTCTTGGGTCTACCACGGGTAAAATAAATACATGAAAAATGTTAATATAAGTTTAAATTTTGGTGCATCCTATCCAAAATGACGCTATCTTCCATTCACATTCTAATATTGATTTAAATGTCTATATCTTATAATGTATTCAATTTATATTTTTTCTTCATTTTTTTTGGAAGTATGCCAAACCCGAATTTAGAAGCCAAATCAAAACTAAATGTTTGGTCAGTTTTTAACACATTGGAATTTATTTTAGGGATTTAAAGATCGACTTAACTAGCGTCTTAATCTAAAAACTATCAACAAAACCCATTAACAAATTATACATTTTGGAATTGCCAAAATAGTTTTATTGTTAGGCGAAGTTAGACCTGGTTCGGGTTCGAGTAAAATATATCCAAAGCTAGACTTTCATATGGCTAACCCCAAATGTTGGTATGACTTGAATAAACTTTACATAAAGTCATTGTGACATGCATATATAGTGAGTTATTTAACTCCATCTTAGGCCAATGAGCTTGTAGATCAACTGTCACTCTATGATTCTTATAAAGCTTATGCTTTGTGAGGTCATAGGTTCAAATCCTGGCCGAAACAGTCAGTAGGGGTTTTACCACATATTGGGTTTCCTCTTGAGGAGCAGGTGGATTTGCTCGATTCAGCCCTCACTAACACTTTTGAAAAAAGGTCAAATGACCTTGTGCTTAGTGATAGGTTGTGTTTGGTAACAAGTTAGAACGGGTGCAGATTTGGATGAGTTTTAAGCCACTTAGCCATTTTGCTATTAACTGACGCCAAGTAGTTTATTATTTGTTTTTTTGTTATTTAATATCCTGAAAAAATCTTACAATCCTTGATACTAAATTTTTTAATAAACCCATTTAGTATTCTGGAGTCAAGCCTTTATCTGTACCAGGCTTTTGCTAATTTCATAAATCTTTGTTCACCGCAGCTTCACTGGATACACTAAACATGACATGAAGAGAGAATTTAAGCTCTAGAATTTTTGAACCGCGAAAGTATGCCTTTTTTTGCGGTTTATGATAGTTTATTTGGATATGATCATTTCATTAACATGTAATAACATGTTAAACCTAGAGCTCTTAGTCATTCTTTTGGCATCAATTCTTAATATTTATGTCTTATGTTATTGAATACCAAGATATTGACATGTCACCCTTAATATCGGAGTAGGGTGTTACACCTATTCTAGGGTGTATAACCATAAGCCAAAATAATTACAAGAATTATGAACATTCATTAATTATAATTAAATCTCTATAAATAAAAAATATACAAGGATCATACATATACTAGGTTTATAAGATGTTTTTTTATAGTTATGGTTTAACATAAATATAAAATATTTGGCTAGTGTAAGCTGGTTACCTTCTATGCAAAATTGTTGAAGGAATCCGAGTTAGGGACAGTCAATGAAGTACCTATTTTTAATCTATCTTCTTGAAACTTTGAGGCTTGGTACTCGCGAAAGCTAACCATATGATCGTACCAGTGAGGTAGAAGAATATTGATGGCGCAAAGAGTGACATCTACATGATAATAATAAAATTTTCATAAAATTAATTCCAAATAGTTAAGTGGAAATTTGGCAAGATTTGATATAACTTACACTCGTGTAACAAAACACTAGAAAACCTCACAAAACGCCTAAACATTGAACTTGGAAGTTCAAACGAGGTCGAACGATAGTCCGTAAGCGTGAAAACGACGAAGAACAGATCAAACCAATAAAATTGGGCCTATTGGGCTCTTCTTGGACCCGTCGCGGTACGCGATGGATGGGTGGGGAGTTTGAACTCCCGAAATCCATCGCGGTACGCAGAGAGCATCTGGGACTCTCTCGGCGGTACGCGACGCTGCCCAGACACCAAATCTTTATAAAACCAATACCATTATGCCTAGTCTAACACTTTTCATCATTATCTCCGGCTTCACACGAAATAATTCGAGCTCATCATTACAGGGATTCTTGGAGCTTGGAAGGTAGTCACATGAACCTTGTATCTTAGAAACACCTCCACACTCACATGCATGCCTTTAAACACACATGCAAGCACTAATCCACCACACGCACGAATTATCTTTGTTTGAATCTGGGTTTATTGCCCAATTGAAGCAGAGGCGTAGAGCCAAAATATATTTTATTTACAGGTCTAAAAGTTTCCTTGTGCTAATTTTATCCAAAACAAACCCCAACACTTGAGATGTTTGAATTAGTTTGGGAAGCGAATTGCTACAGTATGCTTCTAAGGAACTTGTCAATTTTAAGGCAGGGGTGACTTAATAGAAGAAGGCGAGACATATTTACTCGATATTGATTGAAATTAAACTGTTAAACAGATATCTTTGCAAGTAAGTATAGTATTCGCTTGTCCTATTTTAGAATTCTTGGTGCAGATTTCGCTTCACCATATTCTATTCTTTGGTTTTAGTAGCCTTCAGCGTATTTTTAATTTATTATGTATGTTAACGTTATATATATTTAAAACAAATTATATACAGTTTCCATCTCGTTCGTGAGAGAAACAGTCCTAAGTATATGAAGTCAGGCCATATATTCACATAACTTCAAAAGCTAAAGTAGCAAACTGCAAACAGTAACGTAGTGTAAGAACTCTGCGGTCTCTCGGTTACCTGTTTTCTTTTACATTTGTTAATTTGTAACTCTCACAGAAAACAAATTAAGTGGTCAACTAATTTTACACGTACGTAAGGTAAAAAAAGATCGAGACCATTAATAATCATGCAGATAATTAAACATATTATAGCTAGGCAGGCATCATAGAGCATTTGTTGGTTATGTTTATTGTTGTGCAGCTAGTAATCTTATAAAGAGAATCAGTTTAGCTAGCTTTTGCTTTCAAAGTGGTTGGTTACTAGCTACTTTCTCAACCATACTAGCCAACTTAAATATAATTGGCATGAATATTAAATATGGGAGCTTGTTTTTTAAGAGATTGGAATGCACGTGCCATGCCTTTCAAGTTGTAATTTTTTACAAGAAAACCACATGTTACTATGGGCTTTTAAATATATTGCATTTTTTATTTTACAAGGTTACCTAGAAGACATATATGATATTTAGATCAATGATTTAACCCGTTGATAAACATTGTTTTACTAATGATAAATAACTAAATAATATAAAACTAAAAAAAATATTTATTTCTTAACTGAAATGTTGATGTAGGATGTAACAATGATTAAATCAACTGAGTATTCAACATTTTTTTGTCTGTTAAAATAATTAAACAAAGTATAATGTTTATAATGTAGAATTAAGATACAAAAACAATCTGCATCGTGTGGGACTTATTTAAATGCATATACTCAAACTTATACAAAGATAGATATTTGAAGACGTAACATACGTTCGTGTAACCCTGTCTATGTATATATATATATATATATATATATATATATATATATATATATATATATCCACAACCACAATTAACCTCATTTCTTAAACAAATAATAAATAAAAACTAATTAGTATGAAACATATGTGTTGGAAGTAGATAAATTATATAAACATATATTGCAAACCTCAGTCTACATTAGCCACATGTGTTTGAGTTTACATATATTGCAAACCTCGGTCATGATTTTAACATATATATACTACTAGAAAAAAAAAATAGGGAGGGCGGCTGCCCCCTCAAGATAATGAGTGGGTACGCCAATGATCACACTTCTTTTTATTTATTTATTTACTTATTTATCTATTATAATTATTTTTGCCTTCTGCTCAATGTCCCTTGATTATCGTTTTATATATATATATATGATCATGATCAAATAATAACTCACCTTAATTACGGAAATTCGATTTGCTTCCTTTGAATAAAATAATTTAAATGAAGGCAACTCTTTGGGCTTCTACTGAATTGAGAAACAGGATTGATAGTCCATCTTTTTGATAGACTGGATAGCGGGTCATTTTTCGCTTAAAAGGGTCAATTTAACAATATTTCGTCGGAAAATTACGGGCATTAAGTATGGACTCCTTCGTTTTTCTTCATAAAAAATCCTTTGAGCCACTGAAAGTTTTTTTTTTTCAATCTTTGCCATTGAATTCAGTGTATTATAACACAAGGTGATCACAAGGAGAATAAATGGTGGTGGTGGTTCATCATATATGGAGATGATGCTCCACTCCCAAAAGAAAATCATTCTATGAAAATTTGGCATGCCTTCCTTTAATATGAAGTAATGTAAAACTCAATAATAAATAACTGATTTTGTTCAATAAAATCGATGTTAGGTTAATACCTTACAACGAATTTTTCTGTGAATATATAACCAAGTCTAAAGTTAAAGAGATGAAGCTTGTAAAGGAAAATTTTTTCTTTGTATATCGCTTGTGGTTGGTAACTTAACATTACTAGCCAAAACAATGATTTCAAGAAGACGAATCATATACCATGCCATATCAACTTGCCACCATTCTAAGCCATGTCGAGCTGAGTACTTAAACATGTGATGGTTGTTGTGCCATCCATCTCCGTATCCTAGTATTCCTAACCATCTGATCCATATTCGTATCTGATCTGTTAAAAATATTTTTATTTAATAAATAAATAAATGAAATGTTTTATAACATACGTGTTGCTGAGAGAAAGATCTCTTGTATTCCATGTCTGGTGTCCACCACCGTGACCAAGTGAGTTTATTAGCCATGTGATATGATACCCCCAAACTATCCTCACGCCCTGTTTACAATTAAGAAGATTGACATGTTTTATTCTAGAAAAATACATAAAACCATCATATTTATTAAGAAAAGATCAAGTAAAAAAATATTTTTGTCTAAAAAAATTAAAACTAATAAAAGTTTGACATACGTTATGCTAAAAACATAAGAACAAAAATTATGTAAAAAAAACAAAATCTAGTACAAAAAACATCTAGATAAAAAAATCCAGTAAAAACAAAATTTTATTAAAAAATAAAAAAATCTGGTACAGAAAAAAAATCTAATACAAAAATGAGATGTTATACTTAAATTATCACTCATTCATGTTTTAGCTTTTCACATGTCAAAATCCTATTAGTTTATATTATTTTCTTAGGCAAAAATCTCTTCCTATCTAATTGTTTTCCCATATTTGTTAGATGGTATGTGATCTTAGCAAAAAAAAAAACAAAGAAAGAAAGAAAGAAAAACGATAAGAGTATCATACCATTCCCCATACAACAAAGGGAAGTCCCCCAAAGGCATATAATACAAGAGCAAGTGCTATTGGATGTGCCAAGTAAGTTCTCTTTACAAACCTATAAAATGATTGTTTCTCCAAATCTCTAACGTTATTATGATCTCCAACCTACATTAAGAACATGGAATTAATTAAGTATACAACTAGGAATTGTTAAAACCAAAAAAAAAAACAAAAGAAAAAGAAACTAGGATTGTTCAATCAAGCATACATTATGTTAAGGTACGACACATTTTAGCTTATTTTATGTTATGATTCTTTTACCAAAAACTCTTAAAACATAAAGTACAACAAACAAAGCTTTAAGAACTATAAACTAAATGGTTTTCTTTTACTTTTTAGTTTGTCCCACATTGATACATTTAAAAAATAAAGTGTCATATAATACTATAAAAGAAATCCTCTCAAATCAAATAAATTACTTTTTCACACTTTTGTCATATCATATTTGACATTTTAAATTATGAATTTTATCATAATAATTTTTTTAGTTAAAAGAGTTGATTTGATAAAAATTAGGTGATTTAAGATTTTTATGAGCCAAAATCATTAGCCTAATTGTGTTTGTTTTCCGCTGCATCGCGCGAACATCTTACTAGTGTGTGTATATATATAGTAAGGTTATTGTACAAATGGATAGTTTTGTAGAAACAATGAGAAACGATCTGGACTATTAATGTGTTATCATCAATGGTTATAAAAGATTCAATGACATGATAGTAATTAATATGATGTTTATAATGGAAATAAGGGCATAAAAGAAATTTCTTAATCTTATTTGCTGACATCACTCTCCATTTAAATATGAGAGAATCAATTATGAAAATGGTGGCCGTTTATTTTGCTATGTGCTAATATGTGCTACTAGTACATTTTAACATATATCAGCACATACACATAATCGTATATCTGTTAATAAACTTTTTTTGTATGTTTTCCTATGTGCTAATACGTGTTATTAGTACATGTTAGCAACATATATCATCACATATACATAATTACATGCCTGAAACAATCTTTTTTGTTTGTTTTGCTATGCGTTAATATGTGTTATTACACACTTTCCTATTTTAATGCAAAATTTAAAAATCATTTAAATACAAATTGCCTATATTACCCTTTTATATTAATTAATTAAAATGTCACATGTCAACACTTTATTGGTTCCTACCATTTTTACAAAATATATGTGAACCTACTCCTATATATACACATATATTTCAACCCAAATATAATGATTGTTCAATCAAACCAACCTATTTATATTTATTAGAATCAAGATTATTATTTATATATGTTAGATGTATTAAAAAATGGTTATTAGATTTAAATACTCTCAACTTTCACCTGTTGGCCAATAATACTTCCAACTCAGAAAATGTTTCTAAGCACTCTGTACTTTAAATTAATTGTCATTTTGATCCACTTACTTAAAGGAACTCCCGAACATTTGTCAGTTGTGTCGACCCTCATACGGAGAAGTTTGGTTTCAAACCTGGACGGGATCCCAACTAATCATCTTTTTAGAATATTTATAAATTTAGTGGCTACCAACTAAATTAGTTAAGATGATATCCATTTAAATACATATTTAAAAATGTATTAGATTGTAATATTTATATTTATAATTTAATACATGTGATTTTATAATTCAAATTTATATATCAAGAACCATGAATAATTATTAAAATTTATAAATAGTATGGGTTGGTTGATTCAGGTGGTGTATCCGCATTGTGCTACATGCTTTGGACGTTGTTACCCTGGAGGATCTTCCCTTATCACAGATGGCAATTCCGTGTTTGAGGGGCTCAATCGTCTTTTGACAACATCTTCCTCCAGACAATTACCAAAAAGAGTTCAAAATGCTGAAACAAAAGAGAATGGTGATTCACCTACAGTTGAAAATGGAGTAGTTGCAGATGTCAAAGAATCCGAGAATAGTAACATTGTTGAGGATAAAGATGAAAATCAAAGCTTAAATCCTGAATCCTAAAACCCTCCAGATTGTTTTGGTTTGTATAATTAGCAGAAATTTAAGAGGCACAAGGAAGATAAAGAAATGGGTATGGTTATTTTTATTTTTAAAGCGAGTTCTTAGTAGGATATAAGATATGTGAAAAAAAATGTATCCAGAAGTTGAATTTCACGGTTTTTGACTTTGTATTTTGACTTTGACTTGGTTACTATAAGTATAAAGAATGTCTGATTTAAAAAATAGTTTAAACGCTACTTTGTCTGTTTGGAGACATCACTAATAGCTTTGTTATAAGATTCATTAGGTATGGTTGTTTTTGTTTTTTTGAACAACATTTGATCTCAACGTGTGAACCACTGATTTTCAAGCCACGTTACCAAGGTCTAATTACCATGACTTCCGTTGAGACCCCACCACCACCCCAGGAGGAAACCGCAACGAAAAACCCCCTGACCTCACAAGGACCCATATTTCGTCTTGGGAGGGATTTGAACCCATGACCTTCCATTTGAAAAGCCAAGAGGTACCATTAGGACATTCCTTAATTTAAATAAACAAATAAAGTCATATTTATTTATTTTTTATTTTATTTTATTTATTTATAAAATTATTTTATAAAATTATTTATTTATTTTTTATTTTATAATTATTATTTTTTTCACATAGAGGCATAAAAACATCGCGTTAAATCCAAATAACATGAACAAAACAACATATCGGAATAGTAATGTAGGCAAAGCAACTAAAGTCGTACAGATCCGAAGTATAGTACCATACAATCCATGTAAACAGGCACGTAACACACACAACAATCATAGCATTATGTTATACATATACCCTCAGAGACTAAGGGTCTACCAAGAACTAATTCCATCAACCTTGCTCCTAACCAAACTAGGGTTCAGACGCTTTTATCCTACGTCTCCATGAACTCCTATCATAGATCATGTCCTCAGAGAGGTACAATTCTATCAAATCTTGACGAATCTGTTCATCCCATGTCAACCTGGGTCAACCCCTGCATCTCTTCCCCACGACAGTGAGATTCTCTACTCTTCAAACAGGCGCCATCAAGGGCCTTCTCTTCACATGTCCGAACCATCTCAATCTTCCTTCTCTTATTTTGCTTGATATGCATGTTACCCTCAATCTCTCCCTGATGACTTCGTTCCTTATTCGGTCGAGCCTTGTGTGCCCACACATCCATCTTAGCATTCTCATCTCTGCCGTCTCGAGCTTTCTTGACTGAATCTTCTTTATTGGCCAACAATCACTTCCATACATCATGGCTGGTCTCACTGCGTGTCACACCCCCGCCTCTCGTCACCTGTTGATGATGTCACTGAGAAGATTGCGGAAGCATAGTGGTGATATCTCAGAGATGAGGTGTGACTTACTTTGTAACACCCCGACCGGCGGCGGAATCGTCGGGATGCCACGAGGGATGTGTAGATTGTTCAAAAGCTCGTGGGCATCTAAATCAAATCATCATATATCATTTAAGCAAACAACATAATTACACAAAAATCATGTTCATCATGAATCAATTACATCATTTACACAAAAGATTTAGTTAAACTAACTAAACTCTAATCGCCAGAAATTTAGTTAATTAACTAAGTCCAAGAGCCTATATGATGATGTCCAAAATAGAAGAGATCCTCTCTTCATTCCTACTTGTCTCCATCACCTGAAACATGTAAGAAAATCAAGTGTCAACTACAAAAGTAGTTGGTGAGTAATCATAAGTTTTTATATTTAAAAATGTTTTAGTAAAATGAGTTTAGAAGTTCATGCTTAAAATAGTTTTATAAAATGCTTTGTTTAAAACGAGTATAAAACTTATGATCTTCTTGAGAAGATCCATATGAATACCTGTATGAGATAATCCAACACACATCCACCAATACAACAATCAATCACATACACAAACACATAATCACATAATAAATCAGTCATAATCAATCCCAAATATCGTAGACAAACATAGATAATCAATCCACAAACAAATCAATCAATCTCATCATCAATATTCTCAATTAATGTTCGTGACTATACATGATCATTATGTAATTAACATAAGTTAAATACATGATTCATGGAGTGGTCGCTAACCACGTGACAATACATGAAGTCAAAGCAATTAACCGAAGTCAAAGGCAATGATTCACGGATGTGGAAACCATCCACGTGACAATACATGTAATCTTTGTTATTGACCGAAGTCAATGACAATATTTACACGGATATATAATAATCAGTGATAATCCATAATAATGAATATCATAATGATAAACATGTATTATCCTTGTGTTATCAAAATAATATTTAAACCGGTATACATGTTTCACCTCCGAGTTTTAAAACAAAACAGTTTAAAGAAAGGGAGGTTATGAGAACTCACCTGAATTCCTTAGAATCAGTGTTCTTGTATAATTGCGCGCTCGCGTAAGAGAATTCGAAGCAACTCAACAATCTGTAGTTAATAGGTATTCGTGTTTATAAGTATACATGTCTTAATTTAATTAAATAATCATAAGTGTTTCTCTACATCGTCAGGTGTATTGTTACTTAGTTTGTTTAATCCTAAGTAAAGTAAATTTTTTTTACTCCACCTTATGTGAATGTTCATCATAAAAATATAATTTATACCTTCTGTAGTTAAATTATTCTTTTAAGAATAAATTATTATGAGGAATATGGTTATTCTCATAGATAACCCTAATCCTACCCTTAACTATGCATACATATCCCATGTTTTGCATGCATGTTTGAATAGGTGGTCGTCATAAATTTTAATTAATAGAATTTCAATTTAAGCTTAAGAAATCATACTTAGATTAATATTATAAGTGTTCATGTATCATATCTCATAAATTAAGACTTCCTTTATTTAGAAAAGGTGACAATTAGATTAGCTCATGCATGTGTTAAATTTAATCTCTATGATCCTTGGCTCATTTAATCTTTTACTCATACTTATGTAATTAAAACAAAGGTGGTGACTCTAAATTCCCATGCATGCATAACTTCTTATAAACGAAATTCATGTCCCATGTATCACCATGTTCGTATATCCTTCCCTCTTGGCTCGATCAAATCAATGTTCAACAACCCTAGGTCCAGCGAACCTTAAGGTTCGTGGCCCTTAGGGTTCGACAATGGTTCGGTTAAATAGGCCCAAGGGTTTGCCGATCAAGGGTTTGGCCATGCAAGCTTAGGGTTCGTTCAACATGGTTATGAAGGGTTCGACCATCAGGTTCGTTCCCCATGGTCGTGGCTAAAGGTTCGCTAGTTAGGTCACCAGAAGGTTCGTGAACCTGAGATGGTTCGGCAACAGCAAGTAGGTTCGGTGGTGGCTTGAAGGTTCGCGGCCCCCTAGGGTTCGCCGCATGTAATGGTTCGTGAGCCAAATCAGAAGGGGTTCGTGACCAGCTGTAGGTTCGTGGCCAGAAGAAGGGTTCGTGAGTGGTTACAGGTTCGGCCATGGGCTGCCAATAGTTCGGCCGAAGCTGTTGCAGGGTTCGTCGACCTGCAACTCACTCCCTTCATCTTCATTTTCAAGATCTGTAGTTTACAAGGTCGTCTCTAGCTTCTCTCCACTCGATTAATACAATACAAACCCTAAAATTCGGTTTAAGTGGATATCCATAAACGAAATAGGGTTTTCACCCAAAATCGAAAATAAAATGGATCTCTTACCTTCAAATCGTGAGCAAATGATGGTTTTCTTAGTATCTTCGTGTTCCTCTTGATTCCCCGGTCGTTTAGGCTCCAAGATCTTGAAGATTCGTTGAGAAATGAAGGATTTATGGTAGAGAGAAGATAGATATTGTGAAAGTGACGAAAATGAAGAAGTAGAGAGAGAGTGAGTGTTGGTGAAATGAAAAGGAAGAGGAAGAAGACTCTTCCTTATATCGCGTATCGTCTCCCGTGTCCGGTCCCGTTTTTATCGCGATAACATAAAATAAGTGCTCCGTTTTATTCGTTAAACATATTTAAACATAAAGTGTTTAAATAATAGGGTTTCGTTAATTTAATTGATTTTTAAATAATCTTTGTCTCGTAAAGTGATCTCGTTTAATACGCGTGAAATGTAATAACATGCTCGGTTTTCCCGTGTTTATATTTTAAACATAATGCGTTAATTAAATAAATTTCGTTTTAATAAAATAGCTTTCTCAATATAAAATCGTTTAAATAAAAGTTCTTTGTTTATTTTCGTTAATCAATTATTTAATAATTTAATTTATTTGAATTTGTTTTAGGTTGTGATTCCTAATAAACGTTTTAAGTTTCTTTTCATTAAGTTAATATCGTTTAATATTATTTAATTTATCTCGTCGAAACGCGTCACTCGCGTACGTATTCGTAAAGATCGTCACCTTTGCGAATACGATGCTTGTATCGTATTTCGATTTGATTTATAATTTATGGAATATCGTTTCAGTACATTATTCTTAATAATTATATTCGTGTGAATCGTCACCCACTCGAATACATTATTAAGTTAATATTTCTGAATCAACATTCGCGTTTAAGTAATGTTCGTTACCTCACTTCGCGTAATTAATTCCCATTATTTATTAACTTTAATATGATCATTTACCAAACCGAAACCCACTAAACCCTAGTCACTGACACATCCATGATAGACCGAAATATGCATATATATAGGGCATATGTAAGGGTCAGTCGCAACTGCCCTAGCCACCGTCCCACCGCTATTTCGATAAACCATGTCCATGGGTCCTTGACTATGTTTAGTATCCAGACTCTAACAAACTCCCCGTTCCATCCCAAATCCATTCTCAGACCAATAATCCATCATCATCAGTAATAAGTAACTGCGATAAACACTACGGGTCTGTTTAGTTGAATCACAACTAAACTTCCCGTGGTTTATGCGTATAGTAAATGTGTTATAATCATGCATACCAGTAACAGTGATAATATCAGTAATGTCAATCAATAATTTCATAATCATTAATAATTATCAATCTCCGGTCGTAACAGTACAATCGTACGGATGTACGAATGTACGGACAACCGAAAGTACAGTGATGTTACAGTCTCCCCTAGTTAAAGGAATTTCGTCCCGAAATTCAACTTGGAATGACCGTAGTAAATAAACGTGGGTACTTAAGCTTCATCTGATCTTCCTGCTCCCATGTGAATTCTGGACCCCGCTTCGATTCCCAACGTACTTTGACAATTGGAATTCTACTGCGTTTGAGCTGCTTAACCTCACGATCCATTATCTCCACTGGTTTTTCAACAAAGTGCATGGTATCATCGATGCGAATGTCATCGAGTGGTACCTGAATATCCTGATCAGCTAAGTACTTTCTTAGATTGGACACGTGAAACGTCGGATGCACATTACTAAGTTCAGGAGGAAGTTCCAATTTGTAGGCAACCTTCCCGATCCGTTCAAGGATCTTAAAAGGGCCAACATAACGTGGAGCAAGCTTCCCCTTCTTTCCGAATCGAACAACGCCCTTCCAAGCGACACTTTAAGCAATACCATATCTCCCACCTCAAACTCTAAAGGTTTTCTCCGTTTATCCGCGTAGCTCTTCTGTCGACTGCGAGCAGCTAACAGATTGTCGCGGATCTGGCGGATCTTGTCAGTCGTTTTCTGAATAATCTCGGGACCAGTGATCTGCGAATCGCAGACCTCGGTCCAACAAATAGGTGACCGACACTTCCTGCCATACAGAGCTTCAAATGGCGCCATACCAATGCTCGCGTGATAACTGTTGTTATACGAGAACTCAACCAATGGTAAATGGCTATCCCAATTGCCACCGAAATCGATGACACAAGCTCTTAACATGTCTTCCAATGTTTGAATCGTTCGCTCCGTTTGGCCATCCGTTTGGGGATGATAAGCAGTGCTGAGATCCAGTCTTGTTCCAAAGGCTTCATGAAGTGATTCCCAAAATCGTGCCGTGAAACGAGCATCACGGTCCGATATTATGCTTAAGGGAATTCCATGTCGGCTAATGATCTCATCAATGTAGATACGAGCTAACTTCCGCACAGGGTAAGTTTCGCGTATCGGTAAGAAGTGAGCCGACTTGGTTAATCTATCAACAATTACCCATATGCTATCTTTACCGTTTGCGGTTCGTGGGAGTTTAGTAATGAAATCCATAGAGATATTCTCCCACTTCCACATCGGTATTTCTGGTTGTCATAACAATCCCGAAGGTCGCTGGTGTTCCGCCTTGACCTTAGCACAGTTAAGGCACTTGGACACATACTCAGCAATATCCTTCTTCATTCCAGGCCACCAGTACAAGCGCCTAAGGTCTTGATACATTTTATCAGAACCTGGATGGATTGAGTAGCGAGACTTATGAGCTTCATCCATAATCACCATTCTAAGATCACCCCTGTTCGGTATCCACAACCGATTCAAATAATACATCAAACCATCATCCTTAGTTTCCAATAAGATTTCAGCCCCGCAAGACATCTCATTCTTCAAATTATCTTGAGCTAATGAGTGTTGTTGGGCTGTGAGAACATCATTACGGAGATTAGTGTGTACTTGGACACTATGGATTTGAACTTGACTTTTGCGACTAAGCGCATCTGCTACTACATTCGCTTTACCAGGATGGTAGCGAATTTCACAGTCATAATCATTTAACAGTTCAACCCATCTCCGTTGTCTCATATTAAGCTCTTTCTGATTCAGAATATGTTGCAAACTTTTATGATCAGTAAAGACTACACACTTCGTGCCATAAAGATAGTGTCTCCATATCTTCAAAGCAAACACGACTGCACCAAGTTCCAAGTCATGTGTAGTGTAGTTCTTCTCGTGAATTTTCAGCTGTCTCGATGCATAAGCCACAACTTTTCCCCGTTGCATGAGAACACAACCGAGACCTAGGTTGGATGCATCACAATAGACAACGAAATCATCATTTCCATCAGGCAGTGTCAACACCGGAGCATCACAAAGTTTCTGCTTCAGATTCTGAAATGCCTCTTCTTGCTTCGGTCCCCACTCATATGGCTTATTCTTCTGAGTTAAAGAAGTAAGAGGGACAGCAATTCTGGAGAAATTCGATATGAACCGCCGATAGTAACCGGCAAGTCCAAGGAACGATCGAATCTTCGTCGGTGTCTTTGGTGTACTCCAATTCTTCACAGCATCAATCTTTGCAGGATCCACGTGAACACCATTTTCATTGACTATGTGTCCCAAGAATTGAACTTCCTTAAGCCAAAATTCACATTTAGAGAATTTGGCATACAATCGCTCCTCTCTTAGGATCTCCAAAACTAACTTAAGGTGTTTCTCGTGTTCTTCCTTGGTCTTTGAGTAGATCAAAATATCATCAATGAATACTATCACAAATTTATCCAAGTATGGCCTGCAGACACGGTTCATGAGATCCATGAAAACCGCAGGTGCGTTGGTAAGGCCGAAGGGCATTACCAGGAATTCATAATGGCCATATCTTGTTCTGAAAGCAGTCTTGGGAATATCATCATCATGTACGCGAAGCTGATGATACCCAGACCTAAGATCGATCTTTGAAAACCATGCCGAGCCTTGAAGCTGATCGAAGAGATCATCGATGCGCGGCAGTGGATATCGATTCTTGATAGTCAACTTGTTCAATTCGCGGTAGTCGATGCACATCCGGAATGACCCGTCCTTCTTCTTGACAAACAGGACTGGTGCACCCCATGGCGAATGGCTCGGGCGAATAAATCCTTTGTCAGTCAGTTCTTGTAGCTGACTCGCCAATTCTTGCAACTCTGAGGGTGCAAGTCTATAGGGAGCTTTGGCGACAGGGTTTGCACCAGGTACTAAGTCGATTCGAAACTCTACTTGGCGTTCTGGTGGAAGACCCGGCAAATCGTCTGGAAATACTTCTGGGAAATCTCGTATCACTGGAACATCTTCAATTCTCTTTCCTTTCTCTTTATTCTCCATAATGTGAGCTAAAAATGCTATACATTTCTTCCTAAGGTACTTGTGTGCTTTAGTGCAAGACATTAGCTTAAGACCTTTACTAGCAGTTTCTCCAAATATTCTCAAAGTTTCACCCGAAAGTAAAGGAATACGAATATATTTTTCATGGCATACAATCTCCGCTTTGTGGGTGGCTAACCAATCCATGCCTATGATAACATCGAAGCTACCAAGATGCATAGGTATAAGATCAATTGGGAAAACGTGATCATTTAAGTTCATCGTACATCCAACGATAATAGTGTCAATATCAATAGTATTTCCGTCAGCCACTTCCACGTTAAACGGTTTATCTAAATATGTACGTGTTCTACCAAGAAAGCATTCAAAATCATATGAAACGAAACTCCTATCAGCACCAGAATCAAATAAGACAGATGCATAAGAGTTGTTGATCAGAAATGTACCGTTGACAACATCCTGGTTGGCTTGAGCAGCTGGAGCATTCAGTTGAAAAGCCCGGCCTCTTGCCACCCTTTGGTTATTCTCGGTCAACTTTGGGCATTGATTCCTGAAGTGACCCACTTCACCACACTCATAACAGGCTCTTGCCTGTGCTTGAGGTACCTGGCGAACGGGTACAGCTGGTATAGGTTGTGCATGCGGAGCTGGCAGTGCAAGCGATGCTTGTTGCATCCTTTGTGCTTGCGGTGCACTCCGACACACATTAGCAAAATGGCCAAACTTGCCGCAGTTGTTGCAGACGCGACATGGCAAATTTGGTGCGTGATGATATTGGCAAGTATTACACTGAGGAGTGTTCCCAGTAAAATTCCTGGCAGTTGAATTGTTTGATGATTGCTGCGCAGACTTGGCAGCAGGAGTAGTGACCATGAAGTTTCTGGTCTTTCTCTTCTTGTTGCTGCTTTTGGATGAGCTAGCAGCTTCAGACTTGACTTCAGTTTTGACTTCCTTTGCAGCAGTCTTGGTGTCAGTCTTCTTGTATCCTTTCCTAGTGAGTGTTCCATTCCTCACATGATTGTCAGTAAGAGTTGCAGATAATCGGATTGCAGCCTCAAGTGTTTTGGGATTGCTCCCGTAGACTGTATCCTGAATCTATACCGGCAGTCCGCCGATATATTTCTCAATCGCCCTTTCCAAGGGTGTCACCATGTGAGGTACCAGTAAGCTATACTCATGAAACTGAGTATTATAGATGACGTTCTCGCCACTATCTTGTTTGAGTTCCCAGAACTCAGTCTCCAGTTTCCTCATCTCGCTTCTAGGACAGAATTCAGTGGTCATCAGGTTCTTGACCTCTGTCCATGTCAGTGCTAAAGCAGCATCCACTCCCCTAGTTCGCTTTTCCCCATTCCACCATGTTAGTGCTCTCTTTTGGAAAACACTAGTGGCATAGCGAACCTTCAGGTTCTCGGGACATTCACTGTTGATGAAGGTGTTCTCCATACTCTCGAACCACTGCAGCAGACCAGTGGCCGACTCAGCACCTGTGAATTTCAGGGGGTTACAGGAGTTGAAGTGCTTGAACGTGCAAGTTGGCGGATTTGCACCACCTCTATTCTGAGTGAGAGACTGATTTGCTTGAGTCAACTGATTAACCAAGCCAGAAATGAGGTTAGCTAACTCCTGTATGCCCGAGTTGGCATTACTGTTGCTAGCATCCCCATTGTTCGTGTTTGTATCATCCTCGTTGTGACGGCGAGGCGGCATGTTTCTGAGAAATTAGAAACATGTTACTACCGTTTACAACGTAAGTCATACAAACAATGGTCAAATGAGTTCATCTAAGCAGTTAGGATTTCATATAGGAACTATATTTATCTCCTATCTGTCATTAAACTCATAATATTTATAATTTCCTATTATTATTCTAAGTGTCCTAGTTGGTCATAACTAATATTAACTAACTATTCCTAAGTTTCATACATTCTCCACCCTATACCGACACTGACAATCTCCCGATGCAATGCAACAAGCTTATATATAGGGCATATGCAGAGGTAGATCGCAATCTCCCTTACACCGTCCCACCACCGTTGCATTGCACCACGATTATGCCCTTGTTAGCATTTAGGGTGTATCATGTATCTTACTGTAATCTCGCTTCACAAACCTTATCCTAGGTAGGATAATTTTGAGTGAAGTGGTCTCTAGTTCCCTTGGGCAATTAGGTTCGCCTAATGTCTAGGCTCACCTGACATGTAGGTTTACCTATTTCTAAGTTCACCTAATGTCTAAGTTCACCTGACATTAAGTTTCCCCCAATTGTCTAAGTTCACTAAAATCCATGTCAATCCCAATGTCAATAATCATCAATGAGGGTTCATATCATCACAAAGTGCTCTGATTGTCACTAAGTGTTCATATCCTCCCTATAGTTCATTCTCATCAAGTGTCCATACCATCCCCAAGTGTTAGTATCATCACTATGCGTTTATATTATCTCAAGTGTCTATATCATCACCCAAGTCCATATTTCATCACTAATCGCTCAAATCGTTCGTTAATCCTATGCACCCTACGTGTCCAATCCGTGTGTTCATAAGTGAATTTGTAAGTATTTATCAAGTATGATCATCCATGAGTCAATCCCAGTCAATCCATCAAACATATCATCAACAGTCCACAAACAGTCCATATCCCCTCAACCATTCCTAGTAAGGTCCTAATAATATCCTAAGTTCCTGACACTGACAGACCCCCAATATACTACAAATGGTATATGTATAGGGCATATGTAAGGGTCAGTCGCAACTGCCCTAGCCAACATCCCACCACCTTTGTAGTATACTACGAGTGTGTCCTTGCCGGGATATCAGAAGATCTATCATATAATTTCTAGAGCAGATAATTTCCTAAGCAATCAGTTTCCTAAGCAAATAATTTCCCAAACGGGTAGTTCCCACATTCTTCAATACTGACATCCACCTAATGTACCGTAAATGGTATATATATAGGGCATATGTAAGGGTCAGTCGCAACTGCCCTAGCCAACGTCCCACCACCTTTACAATACACCACGTGCATGTCTTTATCGAATCATTAGGGTACAAGCAGAACAAGTAAGCAATATTTATAATTCAGTTGTATAACAGGAGTTCAAATAACATGTAATAAATACATAAGCATGAAATCCTGAATATGCTAACTAGTGTATGAATTCTTCATACTAGGGTATCCTACGGTTATAGACTAGGTCAACCATTTCTAGTAACCTAATTCCCTATAACCCAGGCTCTGATACCAATCTGTAACACCCCGACCGGCGGCGGAATCGTCGGGATGCCACGAGGGATGTGTAGATTGTTCAAAAGCTCGTGGGCATCTAAATCAAATCATCATATATCATTTAAGCAAACAACATAATTACACAAAAATCATGTTCATCATGAATCAATTACATCATTTACACAAAAGATTTAGTTAAACTAACTAAACTCTAATCGCCAGAAATTTAGTTAATTAACTAAGTCCAAGAGCCTATATGATGATGTCCAAAATAGAAGAGATCCTCTCTTCATTCCTACTTGTCTCCATCACCTGAAACATGTAAGAAAATCAAGTGTCAACTACAAAAGTAGTTGGTGAGTAATCATAAGTTTTTATATTTAAAAATGTTTTAGTAAAATGAGTTTAGAAGTTCATGCTTAAAATAGTTTTATAAAATGCTTTGTTTAAAACGAGTATAAAACTTATGATCTTCTTGAGAAGATCCATATGAATACCTGTATGAGATAATCCAACACACATCCACCAATACAACAATCAATCACATACACAAACACATAATCACATAATAAATCAGTCATAATCAATCCCAAATATCGTAGACAAACATAGATAATCAATCCACAAACAAATCAATCAATCTCATCATCAATATTCTCAATTAATGTTCGTGACTATACATGATCATTATGTAATTAACATAAGTTAAATACATGATTCATGGAGTGGTCGCTAACCACGTGACAATACATGAAGTCAAAGCAATTAACCGAAGTCAAAGGCAATGATTCACGGATGTGGAAACCATCCACGTGACAATACATGTAATCTTTGTTATTGACCGAAGTCAATGACAATATTTACACGGATATATAATAATCAGTGATAATCCATAATAATGAATATCATAATGATAAACATGTATTATCCTTGTGTTATCAAAATAATATTTAAACCGGTATACATGTTTCACCTCCGAGTTTTAAAACAAAACAGTTTAAAGAAAGGGAGGTTATGAGAACTCACCTGAATTCCTTAGAATCAGTGTTCTTGTATAATTGCGCGCTCGCGTAAGAGAATTCGAAGCAACTCAACAATCTGTAGTTAATAGGTATTCGTGTTTATAAGTATACATGTCTTAATTTAATTAAATAATCATAAGTGTTTCTCTACATCGTCAGGTGTATTGTTACTTAGTTTGTTAAATCCTAAGTAAAGTAAATTTTTTTACTCCACCTTATGTGAATGTTCATCATAAAAATATAATTTATACCTTCTGTAGTTAAATTATCTTTTAAGAATAAATTATTATGAGGAATATGGTTATTCTCATAGATAACCCTAATCCTACCCTTAACTATGCATACATATCCCATGTTTTGCATGCATGTTTGAATAGGTGGTCGTCATAAATTTTAATTAATAGAATTTCAATTTAAGCTTAAGAAAACATACTTAGATTAATCTTATAAGTGTTCATGTATCATATCTCATAAATTAAGACTTCCTTTATTTAGAAAAGGTGACAATTAGATTACCTCATGCATGTGTTAAATTTAATCTCTATGATCCTTGGCTCATTTAATCTTTTACTCATACTTATGTAATTAAAACAAAGGTGGTGACTCTAAATTCCCATGCATGCATAACTTCTTATAAACGAAATTCATGTCCCATGTATCACCATGTTCGTATATCCTTCCCCCTTGGCTCGATCAAATCAATGTTCAACAACCCTAGGTCCAGCGAACCTTAAGGTTCGTGGCCCTTAGGGTTCGACAATGGTTCGGTTAAATAGGCCCAAGGGTTTGCCGATCAAGGGTTCGGCCATGAAAGCTTAGGGTTCGTTCAACATGGTTATGAAGGGTTCGACCATCAGGTTTGTTCCCCATGGTCGTGGCTAAAGGTTCGCTAGTTAGGTCACCAGAAGGTTCGTGAACCTGAGATGGTTCGGCAACAGCAAGTAGGTTCGGTGGTGGCTTGAAGGTTCGCGGCCCCCTAGGGTTCGCCGCATGTAATGGTTCGTGAGCCAAATCAGAAGGGGTTCGTGACCAGCTGTAGGTTCGTGGCCAGAAGAAGGGTTCGTGAGTGGTTACAGGTTCGGCCATGGGCTGCCAATAGTTCGGCCGAAGCTGTTGCAGGGTTCGTCGACCTGCAACTCACTCCCTTCATCTTCATTTTCAAGATCTGTAGTTTACAAGGTCGTCTCTAGCTTCTCTCCACTCGATTAATACAATACAAACCCTAAAATTCGGTTTAAGTGGATATCCATAAACGAAATAGGGTTTTCACCCAAAACCGAAAATAAAATGGATCTCTTACCTTCAAATCGTGAGCAAATGATGGTTTTCTTAGTATCTTCGTGTTCCTCTTGATTCCCCGGTCGTTTAGGCTCCAAGATCTTGAAGATTCGTTGAGAAATGAAGGATTTATGGTAGAGAGAAGATAGATATTGTGAAAGTGACGAAAATGAAGAAGTAGAGAGAGAGTGAGTGTTGGTGAAATGAAAAGGAAGAGGAAGAAGACTCTTCCTTTATCGCGTATCGTCTCCCGTGTCCGGTCCCGTTTTTATCGCGATAACATAAAATAAATGCTCCGTTTTATTCGTTAAACATATTTAAACATAAAGTGTTTAAATAATAGGGTTTCATTAATTTAATTGATTTTTAAATAATCTTTGTCTCGTAAAGTGATCTCGTTTAATACGCGTGAAATGTAATAACATGCTCGGTTTTCCCGTGTTTATATTTTAAACATAATGCGTTAATTAAATAAATTTCGTTTTTAATAAAATAGCTTTCTCAATATAAAATCGTTTAAATAAAAGTTCTTTGTTTATTTTCGTTAATCAATTATTTAATAATTTAATTTATTTGAATTTGTTTTAGGTTGTGATTCCTAATAAACATTTTAAGTTTCTTTTCATTAAGTTAATATCGTTTAATATTATTTAATTTATCTCGTCGAAACGCGTCACTCGCGTACGTATTCGTAAAGATCGTCACCTTTGCGAATACGATGCTCGTATCGTATTTCGATTTGATTTATAATTTATGGAATATCGTTTCAGTACATTATTCTTAATAATTATATTCGTGTGAATCGTCACCCACTCGAATACATTATTAAGTTAATATTTCTGAATCAACATTCGCGTTTAAGTAATGTTCGTAACCTCACTTCGCGTAATTAATTCCCATTATTTATTAACTTTAATATGATCATTTACCAAACCGAAACCCACTAAACCCTAGTCACTGACACATCCATGATAGACCGAAATATGCATATATATAGGGCATATGTAAGGGTCAGTCGCAACTGCCCTAGCCACCGTCCCACCGCTATTTCGATAAACCATGTCCATGGGTCCTTGACTATGTTTAGTATCCAGACTCTAACAAACTCCCCGTTCCATCCCAAATCCATTCTCAGACCAATAATCCATCATCATCAGTAATAAGTAACTACGATAAACACTACGGGTCTGTTTAGTTGAATCACAACTAAACTTCCCGTGGTTTATGCGTATAGTAAATGTGTTATAATCATGCATACCAGTAACAGTGATAATATCAGTAATGTCAATCAATAATTTCATAATCATTAATAATTATCAATCTCCGGTCGTAACAGTACAATCGTACGGATGTACGAACGTACGGACAACCGAAAGTACAGTGATGTTACAGTCTCCCCTAGTTAAAGGAATTTCGTCCCGAAATTCAACTTGGAATGACCGTAGTAAATAAACGTGGGTACTTAAGCTTCATCTGATCTTCCTGCTCCCATGTGAATTCTGGACCCCGCTTCGATTCCCAACGTACTTTGACAATTGGAATTCTACTGCGTTTGAGCTGTTTAACCTCACGATCCATTATCTCCACTGGTTTTTCAACAAAATGCATGGTATCATCGATGCGAATGTCATCGAGTGGTACCTGAAGATCCTGATCAGCTAAGCACTTTCTTAGATTGGACACGTGAAACGTCGGATGCACATTACTAAGTTCAGGAGGAAGTTCCAATTTGTAGGCAACCTTCCCGATCCGTTCAAGGATTTTAAAAGGGCCAACATAACGTGGAGCAAGCTTCCCCTTCTTTCCGAATCGAACAACGCCCTTCCAAGGCGACACTTTAAGCAATACCATATCTCCCACCTCAAACTCTAAAGGTTTTCTCCGTTTATCCGCGTAGCTCTTCTGTCGACTGCGAGCAGCTAACAGATTGTCGCGGATCTGGCGGATCTTGTCAGTCGTTTTCTGAATAATCTCGGGACCAGTGATCTGCGAATCGCAGACCTCGGTCCAACAAATAGGTGACCGACACTTCCTGCCATACAGAGCTTCAAATGGCGCCATACCAATGCTCGCGTGATAACTGTTGTTATACGAGAACTCAACCAATGGTAAATGGCTATCCCAATTGCCACCGAAATCGATGACACAAGCTCTTAACATGTCTTCCAATGTTTGAATCGTTCGCTCCGTTTGGCCATCCGTTTGGGGATGATAAGCAGTGCTGAGATCCAGTCTTGATCCAAAGGCTTCATGAAGTGATTCCCAAAATCGTGCCGTGAAACGAGCATCACGGTCCGATATTATGCTTAAGGGAATTCCATGTCGGCTAATGATCTCATCAATGTAGATACGAGCTAACTTCCGCACAGGGTAAGTTTCGCGTATCGGTAAGAAGTGAGCCGACTTGGTTAATCTATCAACAATTACCCATATGCTATCTTTACCGTTTGCGGTTCGTGGGAGTTTAGTAATGAAATCCATAGAGATATTCTCCCACTTCCACATCGGTATTTCTGGTTGTAATAACAATCCCAAAGGTCGCTGGTGTTCCGCCTTGACCTTAGCACAGTTAAGGCACTTGGACACATACGCAGCAATATCCTTCTTCATTCCAGGCCACCAGTACAAGCGCCTAAGGTCTTGATACATTTTATCAGAACCTGGATGGATTGAGTAGCGAGACTTATGAGCTTCATCCATAATCACCATTCTAAGATCACCCCTGTTCGGTATCCACAACCGATTCAAATAATACATCAAACCGTCATCCTTAGTTTCCAATAAGATTTCAGCCCCGCAAGACATCTCATTCTTCAAATTATCTTGAGCTAATGAGTGTTGTTGGGCTGTGAGAACATCATTACGGAGATTAGGGTGTACTTGGACACTATGGATTTGAACTTGACTTTTGCGACTAAGCGCATCTGCTACTACATTCGCTTTACCAGGATGGTAGCAAATTTCACAGTCATAGTCATTTAACAGTTCAACCCATCTCCGTTGTCTCATATTAAGCTCTTTCTGATTCAGAATATGTTGCAAACTTTTATGATCAGTAAAGACTACACACTTCGTGCCATAAAGATAGTGTCTCCATATCTTCAAAGCAAACACGACTGCACCAAGTTCCAAGTCATGTGTAGTGTAGTTCTTCTCGTGAATTTTCAGCTGTCTCGATGCATAAGCCACAACTTTTCCCCGTTGCATGAGAACATAACCGAGACCTAGGTTGGATGCATCACAATAGACCACGAAATCATCATTTCCATCAGGCAGTATCAACACCGGAGCATCACAAAGTTTCTGCTTCAGAGTCTGAAATGCCTCTTCTTGCTTCGGTCCCCACTCATATTACAATTATTTATATAATGTGCATCTTTACTCGACAGTCACTGTCTCCCTGCAAAAAGTTTAAGTTTAAAATGTCAGCACAAAGCTGATGAGTTCATAAAGTTCATGTTCAATAATATGATATGATATGTAAGTTCTCAAAGTGTTCAGTTTAAGATAACCATGGGACCCATATCGAGTTCCTTTCGGACGTGGCTTTACGATCTTCGAAGACATTACCTGCTGGTAATATCTTATGCCTCATTGTCTTAATGCCTATCACAACATTAAGAAATTCTGGAAAAACAGGTAACAAACATTCACAGCAAGGGGAGTTGCAAACTCCTAGCAAATGGGTTGTCAGCCGATAGTACTATCATTGTTTCCTGTTCGGCCCCACATGGGTTCACTAGATACAGTTAAGAAATGAGGACTTTTAAGTTCGGTGATAGGGTTCTGTTCTCCGGGCAAAATCCCATGAAATCCACAAGTTCTCAACAAGTCACATGAAATCACGCAGATAACAGTGATACATATATATATGTTAAAGAAATAGTTCCGCAGTGGTACCCCGAGGTTTGTAAAGCATTAAAAAAATAAAAGGGGTTGTACGAAACTCACCTGATAACTTACGAGTAGCAGAATGTCACACAAATTGGTAATAAAGAGGTGATTCTGCATTTATTTATGTTAAATTAGTTATTTATGGTTTAACTTACTGATTTGGTCTTTCTGAACGTCCAATGTCAAAGACATTGCTTTGAAAGTCATCAAACTGATATTAGGTTTTTAATTAATTATTTTGATGTCATATCATACAATGTATGATAATGTAGGAACCTACACTGAATTAGGTTCCTAATACAAAGTTGATGACATACTTGATTAACCAGAATAATCTTGGATTAACCAAATAGTTAATGTTGTTGATTATAATGCTAAAACTGTTTCTAGACAGATTAATGGCTTAGGAATGATCAATCCTTGTTATTGATTACCCAAATATCATGAAATGTAGCATTAGAATAGGTTTAATAACCATGTTTAACATACTAATCTGACTGTTATCACAAACATCAGATAATCATTCCAATGAGTATGTTAATGATTGTGATTAGTTTGAGACACTTGGATTTAACCTTGCATTTCAAAGATTAACCAAACTAATCACCTACATTGTCCTAATCAAATGGTTTAAACCATTATAATCATTGGTATGATTTATGCAAACCGGGCATTACAACGGATCAAAACAAGGATTTACCCGTTAAAACATCGTGTTCTTCGTTTATAATCAATCCTAGCCATCATCTAGGCAATAATGCAAATAAGACACCAAAATTGCATCCTATGACTCAGCTCATATTGCTTACACGAAAGCAAGTTTTTAAAATCGTAATGTTCTCGTTTCGGGAAACTTTCTATATTTAGAAAGTTTCTATTTTTGGAAAGTATAGTTATGAAATCCCATTTCATAAAACAAATCACTCTAGTATGTTGTAAAAACATATTTAAATACTTAAAACACGTCGTTAGCGCATAAATTGCCATTTATGCCATTTTACCCAAATAAAGTTTCCTTATTTGGAAAGTATCCGTTTAAAAACTCGTTTTCACAAATCCAAGTTCCCAATGTGCTTAGAAATCATTTTTAAACGTGTTTCCATAATCAAAGCTCACCAAAACATACAAAAACATCAAAAGCCCTCTTTTGATTTTTAAAAGTTTCCATATTTAGCAAGTTTATATAAAACCATGTTTCTGACAAAATCAAACATCCAAATGTGTTTCTAAACACTCCAATATGCATTTGACACCATCTAGACATGTCTAACATGTCTAGATCATCACAAATCCAAGACTTTCACGTAAAAGTTTCCTTTTATGGCAAGTTTGCCTAAATCATCACCAAATCAAACATAACTCAACCAAAACTCAAATCTAACATTTCTAAACACTAAAATCAGTAGATCTACAACAAATACACATCAAATCACCAACACATTCGTGCACTATAACCGTATGGAGTAGCATGTGGGTTTTTACCCATTGCATGTACTATCTAACCATAAACAAACATGTAAAACTACCTTAGAGCTACAGATTCAAGCTTGAACAGATCCTGATGGTGCCAAACTACTGGTTTGGTGGTCGTTCCAAGCTCCTTGTCTTCTCCTCCTAGCTTCTAAGGCTCCAATGTCTTCCAAATCACCAAGGATGGCTTCTAAAGTGACTCCAGAGGTCTAGAAGCTCAATTTCAGTAGTTCTTGGTCAGATTTGAGAGAAAAGAGTTGGTGGTGAGTGAAAGGAATCGAACAAATGAACTGGGTTGGGTTTTTATGAATTTTTCGATCTGCATGGCCTTCGCATACCGCGAAGGCCGATCAAAATTTGTTATCGCGTACCGCGATGGGATTCGGGAGTCTCGACTCCCGGTTTTCTTCGCGTATCGCGAAGCCTTTCGCCAAGGGTTCCTTGCGTACCGCGACGGGTCCATTTATTTGTTTTTCGATTTCGATGATTCGATTTCACTCGTACTATCCTAAACATCTAATGCATGTTTAGCACATAATCATAAAATATCACATAAGTTTGATTGATCACCAACGTTCGTGAGACTCGTGTGTGTTTCGGTTATTCTTCGAATTATCTTCGATAGTTTGTGTTTGTGTCTTACGAAGTGTTTGCACGCTTGATTAGTCTTAATCAACGTGTAATGCACAATTCAATAATTCCCCGAATTATTGTTTTGTGTTAGTGTTGTGTTTGCCACACTTGGTTTCCAAAACCAATGTGCAATGTACGATTCGATAGTTCCTCGAACTATCGTTTCACAGTTGTTTGTGTTCAACTCATCTAGTTAAACATAATTAAATGAAATGCAACAAGTATGAATGTGAATTGTAAAGAATGTAAGAGTCGCAATTTACCTGAAATCGTCGGGTGTCACATCATCCCCTTGTTGAAAGAAATTTTGTCCCGAAATTTGGTTGTTGTTGGCAGTGTTTGAGAAGCAAAAGTGTTTGAGAAACAAAAATTTTCCGGTTGTCACATCATCCCCTTGTTGAAAGGAATTTCGTCCCGAAATTTATTTGTTGTTGTCGGCGTTCAACGCTGTCTGCTTGAAGAGATGGGGATATTTGCGCATCATCTGATCTTCACGTTCCCATGTGAATTCAGGTCCGTGTTTCGAGTTCCATCGGACTTTGACAATCGGAATCTTACTCTGTTTGAGTTGTTTGACCTCTCGGTCCATGATCTCTACCGGCTCTTCCACGAACCGTAGTTGCTCATCCACCTGGATCTCATCCAGTGGGACTACAAGTGTCTCATCGGATAAACACTTCTTTAAATTTGAGTCGTGAAATACGTTGTGAACTCCGTCGAGTTCGGATGGTAAGTTGAGTTGGTATGCCACTGGACCAATCCTCTTCAGGATCTCGAAAGGTCCAATATACCGTGGGTTCAGTTTGCCTCGTTTACCAAAACGAATGACGCCTTTCCAGGGTGAAACTTTCAGAAGGACAATATCTCCTACCTGAAATTCCAAAGGTTTTCGGCGTTTGTCGGCATAGCTCTTTTGACGATCTCGAGCTGCTGCCATGCGGTTTCTGATCTGTACGATTTTCTCTGTTGTTTCATGCACAAGTTCCGAACCAGTGAGCTGACTGTCGCCTACTTCCGCCCAACACATGGTTGATCGGCATTTCCTGCCATAGAGTGCCTCAAAAGGCGCTGCCTTGATGCTGGTGTGGTAACTGTTGTTGTAGGAGAACTCCACCAATGGTAGGTGAGTTTCCCAGCTGTTGCCGAAGTCTACTACGCACGCTCGTAGCATATCTTCGAGGGTTTGTATGGTGCGTTCGCTTTGGCCATCAGTTTGTGGGTGGTATGCTGTACTCATATCCAACCGCGTACCAAGCGACTTTTGCAATGATTTCCAGAAGTTAGAAGTGAATATGGCGTCTTGATCTGAAATGATGGAGATTGGCACTCCATGAAGCGAGACTACTTCCTTGACATATATTCTGGCTAGTTTCTCCATTTTATCGTTTTCCTTGATCGCAAGGAAATGTGCTGACTTAGTCAGTCGATCAACAATTACCCAGATAGTGTCACATCCACTAGGAGTACGAGGTAATTTGGTAATGAAATCCATGGATATTTGTTCCCACTTCCACATGGGGATCTCAGGTTGTGTGAGTAATCCAGAGGGTTTCTGGTACTCGATCTTGACTTTGGCACAAGTCAAGCATTTGCCTGGGTGACTTTTATGTTCAGTGTATATGATACATAGTCATTTAAAAGTTCTACCCACCGCCTCTGTCGCATGTTCAACATTTTCTGATCTAGAATGTGTTGAAGACTTTTATGATCAGTGTATATGATACACTTGGTTCCATATAGATAGTGCCTCCAAATCTTGAGTGCAAACACCACTGCACCAAGTTCTAGATCATGAGTAGTATAATTCATCTCATGTACTTTCAATTGTCGAGAAGCGTAAGCAATTACCTTGTCATTTTGCATTAAAACACACCCAAGACCTTGACGAGAAGCATCACAGTACACTGTGAAATTATCAGTACCTTCCGGTAATGCCAAGATAGGTGCGTTGTAGAGTTTATGTTTCAACAGTTGGAATGCCTCCTCCTGTTGGGAACCCCATATAAACGATTGATTTTTCTGTGTCAATATGGTCAGTGGCAAGGCTATCTTTGAAAAATTCTTGATGAATCGGCGATAATAACCTCCCAGCCCTATGAATTGACGTATTTCAGTTGGGGTTCGTGGTGTTTCCCATTGTTTCACGGCCGCGATCTTACTGGGATCTACTTGAATACCATTTTCATTCACTACGTGCCCAAGAAATTGAACTTCCCGTAACCAAAACTCACACTTGGAGAATTTGGCATATAATTTCTCATGTGCCAAAAGTTCTAAGATTAGTTTCAAGTGTTGAGCATGTTCTTGTTGGTTTCGAGAATAAATGAGAATATCATCAATAAACACAATCACAAATTTATCCAGATAAGGTCTACATACTCGATTCATCAGATCCATGAAAACTGCAGGTGCATTGGTTAATCCAAACGGTATTACTAGAAATTCGTAATGTCTGTATCGAGTTCTAAAAGCAGTTTTAGGAACATCATCATCATGAATCCGTAGCTGATGATATCCGGATCTTAAATCAATTTTCGAAAAATAAGTAGCACCTTGTAACTGATCAAATAGATCATCGATTCATGGTAAAGGATAACGATTTTTGATTGTCAGGTTATTGAGTTCTCTGTAGTCAATGCACATCCTGAATGAACCATCTTTTTTTTTTCACAAAAATAATTGGTGCTCCCCAAGGTGAGAAACTAGGTCTGATAAAACCTTTGTCTAACAGTTCTTGAAGTTGACCTGAAAGCTCTTGCATCTCTGAGGGTGCTAAACGATAAGGAGCTTTAGCTACAGGTGCTGCACCTGGAATCAAGTCAATACGAAATTCAACTTGTCTCACTGGGGTAATCCTGATATATCCTCAGGAAAAACTTCAGAAAAATCCTTGACTACTGGAATATTTTCGATACGTTTTTGTGCAGAACAGTTCTCGATCACATGTGCTAGAAAAGGCCTGACAACCTTTCCTTAAGCATTTCTGAATTTGCATACAAGAAATGACACCAAGTTTCCTATCGGCTCGTTGTCCCTGAACTATCAGTGTATTACCTGACGGTAATGGAATGCGGATCACCTTGTTTTGACATACAACTTCCGCTTGGTTATCAGAAAGCCAGTCCATACCGACCACAACATCAAAGCTCCCAAGCTCAATAGGAAGTAAATTGATATTGAAAAGATGATCATTCAAATTCAAGGAACACCCTTGAATCACACTGTTAGTTTTGATTAACTTGCCATCAGCAAGTTCAATGACACAAGGAGTTTCTAGATCTACCGTAGGCAATGAAAGTAATGATGCAAATTCAGGAGAGATAAAACTCTTATCTGCTCCTGTGTCAAACAGAACTGATGCGTATTTGGTGAATTATTGTAGTTTGGAAGTAAGGAAACTCACCAAAACAAGCAAGGAAGAAGGCTGGAGGGCTTGGTTCCGATCATGCTGCTTGGTCGAGAGCTGTCGAGTCAACCAATGGGTGCTGGTCTAATGTTGGGTAGCTTCCTGCTATGGACGTGAGTTGCTTCTTCGTCTAGTCTGCTGCGGGGCTGTGGCTGGTTGATGATCACCGGTTGTTGGGTGGTCTGGAGGGGTTCCACCAAGTATACCAGATAGTGAAGAAGAGAATGTTTGTGTGGATTTTTCTTGGTAGCACAGGGGGTATTTATAGGGGATTTGAGATGGTAGAAGGGTGTAATTGGAGGAAAACCAGATTTGGTTGGAAATGAACTACCCTTTGAAGGTTAGTCTTGTAGGTTTGATGTTGTACCATCCCCTATAAGACCTGCAGCAGCTTTGGTTCTTCCCAAGAAGAGGTGAGGTTGATAGGATTGGACATTATAAGACTTGGTTTAGTGTTCTTTAAGATAATTTGGTACTATACTTGTTTGAATTCCCTAGGAACTCTTCTTTCTTCACCACCGTAGTATATGAGCCCTTGGGGTTTGTTTTAGTCGTGACCCACGTTTAGCAATCCATCTCTTTGTTCGGCTATGGGGGCTGGTTGTTTTGCTCACAGCATGGTTTTAGCCATTGTATATTTTTTTAAATATGAATTTCACACGATGGGCCCGACCTCTGATCTATTAACAATGAATTTAAGTTTTTTTATATCACGAAACACAAATTAGGTTTGTAATGAATATCATCATATTTGCTTAACTAAATTAGGTTATGTTTTGTAATGACCGGTTTTAGACGGTCACAAGCGTTTTTTTATATCACGAAACGAGGCTCCGATTTCAAGATACACTTAGTCGAATATTTGATTACACTGCCTGTTGTCTTTGATTTCTTCCTTCTTCTTTTGACTACAATGTAACCATTGTCTAGTGCTCTGCTTTTCACCCACCCTACCAGCGCTTCTTCGGAGCTAGTCGGCTCTAGTCGGGAAAATCGGACTAATCGGTGCACCTTAAAATCAAGAGATTCCGACAATTCCGGTGATCTAGCCGATCATAATCGGCCACATGTCGGCCAAATTCCGGATATTCGAGCCAATTTCTAGTCAAATCCTTCAATCTAACCAACAAGAACAAAAATTGAACCACTCACCTGAGATTCCGGCCGAATTCCGACTCCAATTTGGTGAGACATGATGGTGGTGGCTGTCGGAATCTATGTTTGCCCTAGCTAAGAACGAGACGAACGACAAAGGGCAGGAGATGAATTAAGGTGCTTATGGGCTTTATTAGGTTATGGGGTTTTATTATTTATGGGGTTTTTTATTTTTTTTGGGGTCTTTTAGAGGTAGAAAATTAAAAGTTTTATTATTTATGGGTTTGTTTATTCTTTTTGGCTTTTTAAAAGGAAGAAATTTGAAGTATTACCTGATAAATCATGAATTAGTTGGTTAAAATTTGTAGGTATTTAAAAAATTAAATATTAAATTTTAATCCGATTAATCCGTAGTCCCTACCTCGCTGACCGACTAGCGGTTAGTGATTTCTCCAACCATGCTTATAGCCACATGAAACTTACAACCACCTGAAAGTTACAAGTCATGTGCGGAAGTTACACATATTATCGGAAAGTTACAAGTCTCACACGAAAGTTGCAAGTCTTGTATGAAACAAGTTTCTTAGAAAAAATATATGGTTCACAAGAAAGCTTTCGTTTTGTTCAATGGGGCAACTTTAACTACTTTGAAACACACTACAAGAAAGTTAATCTATACCGACAGTTTAGTGTCGTTGGGAAAGGGTCGACGTAGCAGATTAACTTTGTTATAGTGACAACAGGATGTGCATCTCATAAGTCCCACAAGTTTTATTTATTACCTCTCCAAAAAAGTATGATTGTTCTATGAGTGAACCACTCCTGGTTACTAATAACCAAATTACTTCACATGGATCTCAAATGATGCCTATGAGCATGGGCGTAGCTTAGTTCAGACGGGGGGGGGGGCATTTATTAAAATACGAATTTGAAATAACATATTAATCAAACTGATTAATTTATCATGCAGCTGGATATCATAAAACAACCTAAAAATTTAAAATATGTGTCTAAGCAGCGGAATTAATAAGTTGTTCAAATGCAGCAGAATGCAAAACGTTAGACACTACATAGTTTGCAAAGACATAATGAAATTAAATATTGTTTTCGAAAGACAAGGGATGAATGCATGTGACTTCAGTGCCTGTTCTCTTAGGTGCATCCCTATCCATGATCGAGCTAGTTACATGAGAATACATATCAAGAAAAAGTGTCAACACATAGGTTGGTGAGTTCATACGTTTTGATAGTAATACATAAGTAAATAAAAATGTTTGTCACGTGTCATGTTGTTTATTATATGTTTGTTCTGAGCCCTAGGCTCCAAGTTTCAGTTGCGTCTCTATCGAACTAAACTTGTTTGCTCTAGCCTCCGCCATGCCTATCGTAGGGACATGGACGATGGGTTGAGATTACACGCGTCCTGACATACAGTCAGAGTTGGCGCCATGTGGGGTTCGTCACGCCCGTGAACCGTTACACCCTTTGCGTGACTGATGCATGACAAGTGTGGAGTAACCATGGTCATGGGAGAGAACCAGGTGAGCAATAAAATCCAACTAATCATTTTCGAAAATCCTTAGAACAAGATATTTCTGGCCTACAATGAGGAAAGATGCAATGTCACACCCCCTGCGCCGCGTGCGGAATCCACGGCGCGGTGACGATCGATGGTTGAATCATGCACAAGTATTGAATAAGAACAACCACAATGCATTACTAAATTTCATAGATATTAGACCATTGTTTTAGTTACAGCCAATCTAACTATCTTCACAAAAGAATGACAACTACAGACCCAAAAATATTGTTTACAAAGTAAGACTCAGGCAAGATAATTAAACAATCAGGATTTAATGAGTTTCTAATCCATCCTAGCTTGTTTCTTCATCTTGTTCTATCTTAAAACGGTCTCCTTAGTTGTCCTTTAGAAAGTCTTAAACCTGATTACCTGAAACACATGAAAAGTAACTGTCAACTACAAAAGTAGTTGGTGAGAACAATAGGTTTAACATTCGTAAATACGAATCTGCATTGTAAGGCATATGTATAAAGCAGTGAATGAAAATACATGGATGGTTGCAACCTAAACTAATATCAAGTAAGAATAATGTGTGCAAACAATCAAAAGACTGTTTACTAGAAAAGCCAACATATAATCAAGTCCCAAACTACGTTTGGAGTCAGAAAATTTGTCAGTAAACGCATCAACACGAGTTGTACTAACAAGTTTACTCAGAAGACAACTCCGTGTTGACGTAACCCGGTCAATATGACTTGTGCTGGCAAACTTAATTAGCAGCAATTTCATATTACCATAATGCAACCAATTCTGCAGTTAGCTTTTAAAACAAATTTAAAAGCTAACTCAAGCTTTGGAGTAACCAAATGTGTCCCGCTTTCCCTTGTTGTGATCACCCAATACTAACGTTATAAGAATAAGAATATGTGTCTTGATGTGTGTATAAGTTTGTTCACAACGATGAACACCATGCTTTTGAATACTTGGATTTGAAACCTTTGGTTAAATGCCTTATTTGATTACCATGTATTGAAAACCTTGCTTGAATACCATGACTTGAAATCCTTTGATTGAATACCAACATGAAAACTATTGCTTGAATACCTTGTTTTGAAACCCCTGATTAAATACTAAGAATCGTGTCCTTGTATAATAACAAGGTTTATAAAGTATTATTTATCGAAAACACAAGATTATAGTAAAAGGGTTTATAAAACTTATTCTTTAAAAGTGTTTAACATTTATAAAACCATTCCTGTGTAAAACAGTTATAAAAACAGTTTAGAGAATCTTTTATAAAACCTTGTAGTAAAAGATGTTTAACAGTTGATAAAACTCTTAAAACAGTTAATAAATCCTTTAAGGATAATTAAGAAATTCCTTGATGTTATAAAGTGAATCTGTAATGTTTGAATAATAACATGAATTCTGTGTATGAAATAGATTAGTATAAAGAGTGTTTGGTCACGTGTTCCACCCCAAAACAGTTGTAAAACAGTAAAAGAGGGGCTAATGTTCTCACCTGACTGCAGTAGACTCTGAACTAGAACAAGTAGCAAGTAGCAAACAAAACTTCTAACTGGTTCCTATATCATTGTAATCATACATAGAATATAAGAATTGTGAAATTGTACTCTTTGATTGATTGATTGACTGACTTATGTTAAGCGGTTGACTTATGAAAGTATTGTGTCATGTTCTTTTATGCACAACTTGTACACATAAAAGTAACATGTGTTTATGAATGTGATAACCATTGATTAATCATGTGTAAGTCGTCCATTGATAGAATCCTTTGAAAGTTAACCTAAGTCATAGTTATGACTAGGTTTATTGTTTCAAGTTTGTCCTGAATTCTTTTGTATAACTTGTTTTTAACCAATTTGAATCCTTATGAAGATAATTCTTGAATGTTAAATTTGTGTATTATCAAAATGTTGTCATCTTTGTAATGAATACATGATTATTGAAGTTTTAACTAGTGGGCCTTATGTTGGCCAACTATCCCATATGAGCCAACTGTAACTGGGCCAAAAGGTTAGTCATGGGCCCAACAAGTTCTCATGGGCCACGTGGGATTAAGGTCAGGCTCAAATGATTCACGCATGGGCCTATTGGGCCATGATGATCCCATTCTATTTATTAAGCAATTTCGAATGTCATGGGCCAATCAATTGGGCCGAGTGTTTATCCGGGTCGTACAGGGAAAACGTGGGCTGCTTTAATTCCTATTGGGCCGGAAATAACCGACTTGGGCCAGATGAGACATGTGGGCTGCTGTAAGGGTTGGACCAAAGAAAAGACTCGGCCGAAGGTTGTTAGGCCGACACACCTTGTTCTTCAGCGAACCTATCACCAAAATCCATAGGTTTGGCTGGTTTTCAAGAGGGTAGGTGCATGGTGTTTAATCCTAGGTTCGGCCACAGGAGTCTCTCACAAGGTTCGGCTGAAGATTAGCTCGTCATCAAACTTCGGCTCGCATGGTTTGTGAGCTGCAACTCTCATAGGTTCGTGGCCGTGCGAGGTTCGTCTGAGCCATCATGGGTTCGCCCCAAACCAAAGTTTCGTCTGGAAGGGTTCGCGGTGTCCAATGGTTCGGCATATGGTGGGGTTCGGCTGTATGCATTGGTTCGCCTAGGGTTCGGTCAGGATTTCACATGCAAGGTTCGTGACACATCTGCTGGTTCGTTCATCATGAGGGTTCGGGAGTGGTTGGGTTCAGCCAAGAAGGTTCGCTAGTCACAGGAGGGTTCGTCTAGGGCATCTAGCTCATGGTTCGTGGCTCCTGACTAAAGGTTCGGCTAGTAGCTTTGCTCAGAAGGTTCGGCCGTGGACGTTTGTTTCACACAGGTTCGCCCGAACCTGTAATCTCACCATCATCATTCTTGGTTCTAAGGTTGTTGGCTCTAGCTTTCGATGTTCATCAGTAGATGTGAGATGTTCTCGAGTGTGTAAGGGTCGTGGAGGTGGTCTAGAACCGGCTAAAACTTGAGGTTGAACAAACACACACAAAACCCAATTTTTTTTATGATTTTCTCTTGATCATATCTTGATTTCCAGTGGCTAACTTTCCAGATCAGTTGTACTGCCTTGTAGTACTCGTTGAGAGCTTCGTTTGGACACCAAGAACGCCCAATTTCGTGAAGAAACGAAGGAGATATGAAACTTGGAAGATTGAAAATGGTGGTTTTCTCTTCTAGAGAGAGAAAATGACGATGGAAGCTTGTAGAGAGAGAGAGTGTTGGTTGAAAATGAGGAAAATGCCTTCTTTAGGGCTTTTATACTACGGGTGGTATTCGGGTTCGTTTCGGTTGATCGATTCGCGTTTTCGTCGCGTAACGCGCATTTTACGCGTTTTAAAATAAAAGAGTTGTTATTTTCAATATTTTGATGAGTTTCAAAATTGTAAAATGTAAAATAAAATATTTTACTTATTTTTACTTTTCGTTCGCTGCCAGACCGTTAAACGAATATAATTACGTGTATACCCGCAATTGCGTACGTTCTTCGGTCGTATTATTTATTTATGGTCGTTTACTCGTAATTATAAGTTCAACATTTGTATCGTTATGGATCGTCACCCATAATTATACTCAGTCTCGCTTACGTATTACGATTTTTGTTTGAATAATTTGTTTGTCATACTATTCGTCATAACACTACGCACTAACACTATCCCATTACACCGAACGCAGTATATGTATAGGGCATACCCAGAGTCCAGCTGACTACCTTATCTACGCCAGCCCACCACTGTTTCGGTATAATACAATATTGTTCCTGCCTAGCGTAATCGACTGTAAATAAATAATACATACTTGTTTCTAATTAAATATGATCCTATAACACACAAACACAAACATGAACACATGAATAACATTGACAGATTGAATATAATTACACATTGTTCCATCACTATTTATGATTACCATGACTAAATGCACAGATGTTACAGTCTCCCCTAGTTAAGGGAATTTCGTCCCAAAATTAACTAGCCGAAGGTTCTGTAAAAAGATGAGGGTACTTAAGCTTCATCTGGTCTTCACGTTCCCAGGTGAACTCAGCACCACGTTTGCCCTCCCATCGTACCTTTACAATCGGGATACGGCTACGTTTGACTTTCTTGACTCCATGATCCATGATTTCGACCGGACGTTCTATGAATTGCATGTTGTTTTGAATTTGAATGTCTTCCAGTGGAATCTGAACATCATGATCCGCCAAGCATTTCTTAAGATTCGATACATCAAACGTATCGTGAACATTGCTTAGCTCCACCGGAAGTTTGAGTTTGTAGGCTACGGGACTAATCCTTTCCAGGATCTCAAAAGGTCCAACGTACCTTGGTGCAAGTTTCCCTTTCTTCCCAAATCGGACCATGCCTTTCCAGGGAGAAACCTTGAGTAAGACTCGGTCACCAACTTGAAACTAAAGTGGTTTCCGACGTCGATCGGCATAACTCTTCTGCCGATCCCCTGCGGCCTTAAGCCTTGATTGAATGATTGTGATCTTGTCTGTTGTTTCTTGAATGAGTTCAGGTCCTACTACCTGTGAATCACCAACCTCAGTCCAACAGACTGGTGATCGGCACTTCCTACCATATAAAGCCTCGAATGGTGCACATTGAATGCTTGTATGGTAGCTGTTGTTGTACGAAAACTCGATGAGTGGAAGATGAGTATCCCAACTCCTACCGAAGTCAATCACACAAGAACGAAGCATGTCCTCGAGTGTTTGGATAGTCCTTTCGCTTTGACCGTCGGTTTGGGGATGATATGCCGTGCTAAGATTAACACGGGTTCCCAAAGCCTTTTGCAGTGATTGCCAAAAGCGAGAAGTAGAACGACTATCACGATCAGAAATGATTGATGTTGGAGTACCATGACGAGCGATGATTTCGTTGATGTATAAGGTGGCTAACTTCTCCATTTTGTAATCCTCTCGGATTGGGAGAAAATGAGCAGATTTGGTGAGTCGATCAACGATCACCCACATCGAATCGTAACCTCACGGAGTGGTTTGTCGTGGTGCTTGGTTTGGTTGACGAGCAGGAAAGTTACAGTATCTGGTATAGTGTCCAACTCGATTACAGTTTGTACATTCAGGACATGGTCCTATGTGATGATAAGGGCACTTATTACATTTGGGTGCCTGACCAATATAAGCCTTTCTCTCAGGAACAACCGCACCATAGTTTTTCACATTTGGTTTGCTCTAGCTAGTCTCAGCCGGAGCTTTGGTTTTGGTTTTACCAAACCACTTTCGTTTGGTACCTCTCACAGCACTAGAGGTACTAACATCACTACGGCCCGCAGCCGTCTGTGTTTTTGTGGTCAAAGTACCACTCCTTACCGCCTCATCGCTAAGTTTGGTGGTCAACAAGATTGTACGTTTAAGAGTTGTGGGTTCAGCTGCCGTCACCATTCCCCGAATCTGTGGAACCAATCCTTTGATATACTTCTCAATCAACGTTGCTTCCGTAGGAAGCATATTGGGAAGTAAGCAAGTAAGTTCATGAAAACGATCGGTATAAGCTAAACAATCAACACCGATCATCGAATGATTCCAGAATTCCTCCTGGAGCTTTTGAATTTCAGTGATTGGGCAGTACTCTGACATAATCAGAGTTTTAAAGTCGTTCCAGCCCATTGAATCAACTGTAGCTGAGCCCAAAGTTTTATCCTGGGTATTCCACCAGGTTAGAGCTGAGTCTTTCAGAGAACAGGCATCATAAGACACCTTATGCTCCGCCAAACATTGGCTGATCTTGAGTTTTGTTTCCATCTCCTCAATCCACCTTATAAGTCCAGCCACTCCTTCTTTGCCCGTGAAAGTAGGAGGATTGCAGGAAGCAAAGTACTTATAAGTACATCCTTGCTGTGGTGAATCAGGAGCAGTTGTTTTTGTGGTTGTTGCACCGGTGGTATTAAGAGTTTCTACGTGGCCACCAGTAGCGTTATGTTCAGTGTGATCATGGTCCCCACCAGAACCCACAATGATATGAGGTTGGTGGTGTGTTAAAACACCACAAGCTGATAGTTGTTCTCTCACTATTCGTGCTATCATCGCTTCATTTGATTCAGATCCACTTACACCAGCAGGTGGAACAGTGTTCACTTCAGGGTTCACAGGTGGAACAGTATTTGTCTCCAGATTTTCAGGTGGAACCATGTTCACTTATGGATTAACACGTGGATCCGGATTTGATTCAATGTTCACATGTGGGACTTGATTCAGTTCAGGGTTAATAACGTTCTTGGTAGCTTTCTTAGCTGGTCGACCTCTTTTAGGAGCCATTGTTCTGCTCACATGCAGACAAACTCAGGTCAGTTCAAGAACATCAAAGATATAACCCGTTCGATTACATAAATTCAATCATATTCAGTTACACTGAAAATTTATGTTGAAATGTGATTATAAGAAAATATAGTATAACTACATTGATATAGTTCGAACATGTTCTCAGTACACAGAAATCACACAAATGTTCGTAGTTATACTCAGTCCTGTTATTTCATAAACATGTTATAGTATCACACAACATACAGTATTGTGACACTAATATAGATGTAAATACAACATTACTGGTTTTTCGATCTATTATAACATGAGTTTTTGAGATATTAACATACAGGACTTTAATACGTGTCATACAGACCATAGATGGAATACCACACAAGGTATTTTACGAGAGTATACCCCACAAGGTATTTTACGAGAGTATACCACACAAGGTATTTTACGTTGTCATACAGTCATTAGATAAGTTCTCACACAAAATGTTCTCATACAGTTCTTTGATACATTGCCATACAGACAATATATATGTTCGCACACAAGAATGTTCTCATTTGTTATCCAGTTATAGTTCATACAAGTTTGATATTGATACTTAGTTCACATATCACACACATAACACATCACACAGATAAATATACAAAAACAACCATTTTTATTACTATAATATCAGTTTTATACAACCACAACATTTTGTTATACAGACTGCCAGAACCAAAACACTACAACTAGATACCAGGGATCTATTTTGCATCCAAAAACATCCCTCAACCATCCCACTTTCAACTTATCCGCATGTCACTGATGGTATATATAATGATGATCCCAAAATATGCACACCCATATAATATCTTTACCGTAAAAAGTATGGTAAACATGCCATCACGATGGCTATAGTTGCCAGTACTATAGCCAATGCTACTATCCTCGCCTCCAGACTCAACATACTAACACCCTCTATCACTCTCGCAGCTTCAGCCCTCACAACCTCTCTCATCCTCATTCATCTCTCTCTCATCAATGCCACTTGCTGCCAGAGTGCAGCAAGCACGATCTATCCCCAAGTCATCCTCAGTCTGTCCTCAACCGCTGCTCTCCACGCTCTAGTGTCAGTATCTAAAGCCCTCACTTGATCCATAAGGGTCAAGTGGGAAGTAAGGATCTCCAATATAGTCATGCGAGTATCCTTTACTGTAGCCTGACACTGCTGCAGGCTCTGATGTGTCCCCTGAAAATCCTGAGTGACTTGCTGCAATTGCGCCGGTATCTCAACTTGATGGGAGGATTCTCCCACCTCATGTATAGTGTTAGGCTCATCCCTGGGAGCCATCTGTCGCCGCGGAGGTAACCCTATAGTCTTGCGGGCTTGACCCCGCATATACCTCAATCCGAACCCAAACCGGCACCCTCTGAGGTGAGGGGCTCTGTCTCCTCTGCGCTGATGCATCCTCAAGCGGAGCCTGAGAATGTCTAGGTGAAATATATGGGACTGATGGTGGTGGTGGCGTAGCTGGTATAGGTGATGGTGTGTGTGGCACCAGCGGTGTAGTCTGTGATGCAGACGAAGTCGCCTCCGTAGGATCAGAATCAGAACCCGAACTCGAGCTCGGTGTGTCATCAAGTACAACATATGGAAACCTCCGGTAAATATAACGCTCAGGTGGATTGGCCATCGCTGTATACACAAATTCAAATCAGTACCATTATATAAATATTGAATAATAATATTCAACATAAACCTGATATGACATCTCTTCCTATCTCAAAGAAACTAATCGTTCTTATAGTTATTATTATTCTGCTTGCGTTGAAGTTCGCTAGAATGCTCACGTGTTGCGAATTTCAGTTATGCTGGCCAGTCAGAACTGGAATTCGTACCACTTGATTTTCCAGGATTAATTCGAAACAATTTTTGTTCGTTAATTGTGTTCGGTGCTCTCTGTGTTACTATTCGACCCTATGGTTATAGTCTAGGTCTCTAAGTCTACCTAATTCTCTATAACATGTGGCTCTGATACCACCATGTCACACCCCCACCTCTCGTCACCTGTTGATGATGTCACTGAGAAGATTGCGGAAGCGTAGTGGTGATATCTCAGAGATGAGGTGTGACTTACTTGATCCGATATCATAGCACACAGATTAACTTAAAGTAAATATATTACAAGGACCGCCATTACAATCAACAACACCGTTTACAGACTAAGTTTATTACATGCCTAACTTATTTAATTACAATTATTTACATAATGTGCATCCTCACCCGGCAGTCACTGTCTCCCTGCAAAAAGTTTAAGTTTAAAACGTCAGCACAAAGCTGGTGAGTTCATAAAGTTCATGTTCAAAAATATGATATGATATGTAAGTTCTCAAAGTGTTCAGTTCAAGATAACCATGGGACCCATATCTAGTTCCTTTCGGACGTGACTTTACGATCTTCGAAGACATTACCTACTGGTAATATCTTATGCCTCATTGTCTTAATGCCTATCACAACATTAAGAAATTCTGGAAAAACAGGTAACAAACATTCACAGCAAGGGGAGTTGCAAACTCCTAGCAAATGGGTTGTCAGCCGATAGTACTATCATTGTTTCCTGTTCAGCCCCACATGGGTTCACTAGATACAGTTAAGAAATGAGGACTTTTAAGTTCGGTGATAGGGTTCTGTTCTCCAGGAAAAATCCCATGAAATCCACAAGTTCTCAACAAGTCGCATGAAATCACGTAGATAACAGTGATACATATATATGTTAAAGAAATAGTTCCGCAGTGGTACCCCGAGGTTTGTAAAACATTAAAAAAATAAAAGGGGTTGTACGAAACTCACCTGATAACTTACGAGTAGCAGAATGTCACACAAATTGGTAATAAAGAGGTGATTCTGCATTTATTTATGTTAAATTAGTTATTTATGGTTTAACTTACTGATTTGGTCTTTCTGAACGTCCAATGTCAAAGACATTGCTTTGAAAGTCATCAAACTGATATTAGGTTTTTAATTAATTATTTTGATGTCATATCATACAATGTATGATAATGTAGGAACCTACACTGAATTAGGTTCCTAATACAAGGTTGATGACATACTTGATTAACCAGAATAATCTTGGATTAACCAAATAGTTAGTGTTGTTGATTATAATGCTAAAACAGTTTCTAGACAGATTAATGGCTTAGGAATGATCAATCCTTGTTATTGATTACCCAAATATCGTGAAATGTAGCATTAGAATAGGTTTAATAACCATGTTTAACAAACTAATCTGACTGTTATCACAAACATTAGATAATCGTTCCAATGAGTATGTTAATGATTGTGATTAGTTTGAGACACTTGGATTTAACCTTCCATTTCAAAGATTAACCAAACTAATCACCTACATTGTCATAATCAAATGGTTTAAACCATTATAATCATAGGTATGATTTCATGCAAACCGGGCATTACAACGGATCAAAACAAGGATTTACCCGTTAAAACATCGTGTTCTTCGTTTATAATCAATCCTAGCCATCATCTAGGCAATAATCAACAACCCTAACTATATCATTACGTTCAAATTCAAGATCTAATCAATCATTATCAAGCTAGAAGGTTAAAACGAACCGTTACCTAATCTGACGGATTTCTGAGCGTAGAACAACGATCAGAACTCGTTGATACGATCCCTAGTGCGATCCACGTGATTAGAAGGCTTCAAAATATGATTTGGGTGATGAAAAATTGATCTGATAGGAGTTTTGAGCGTGAAGAGTCGAGAGAAAAAGAAATATGAACTTCTGGAAGCAATCTGACCTTGTAATCCTCATCCACCGCCTCTGGAGCCGCCGGGCGCACCGCCCCAGCGTATTTTCGTCAACTTTTTGTATTTTCTTCGTTTCGCGATTCCGGACAATCCGTAACTCCGTTTCGCGCACGGTTTTTGCCCACGTTCACCATTTCTCGCGTACTATCAACCTGTAATAATTACAATCATCAACTCAACGTGGATTTCTAGAACATTCACATGTGCTCTTGACATCGATGACGTAATTCTCAACTGAAATTGTCACAGTCTCCTCCTGTTAGAGAAATTTCGTCCCGAAATTTAGTGAAGACTTTACTTGATGACAATCGTTTATGAGAATAATTGTGGGTATTTTGTTTTCATTCGATCTTCACGTTCCCACGTATACTCAGGTCCACGTTGTGAGTTCCATCGAACTTTAACGATTGGTTTGCGACTACGTTTCAATACTTTAACCTCTCGATCCATCACTTCTACTGGTTCTTCACTGAACTGCAGTTTTTCATCAATTTGAATCTCTTCGAGAGGTACAATCAATGATTCGTCAGCTAGACACTTCTTCAGATTTGATACATGAAAGACATCATGAATGTTACTGAGTTCAGGAGGTAACTCAAGTCTGTAGGCTACTGATTCGATTCGTTCGAGAATTTTGAATGGCCCTACAAATCTTGGTGAAAGCTTACCTCTCTTTCCAAATCTGAAAATGTCCTTCCAAGGTGAAACTTTCAACATTACTCGATCACATATTTGGAATTCTAGAGGTCTACGACGATTATCAGCATAACTCTTTTGACGATCGCGAGCAACTTTAATTCGTTCTTGAATGAGTGCGATCTTATCAGTTGTTTCTTGAATGAATTCTGGGCCTATGATCTGACTTTCACCTACCTCTGACCAATAGATAGGTGATCTACACTTGCGTCCATAAAGTGCTTCGAATGGAGCGCATTGAATACTGGTATGGTAGCTGTTATTGTATGAGAATTAAACAAGTGGAAGATGAATATCCCAGCTACCTCCAAAATCAATCACACAACTTCTGAGCATATCTTCAAGAGTTTGATTTGTTCGTTCAGTCTGCCCATCTGTTTGTGGATGATAAGCTGTGCTCATATTGATTTGTGTGACCAGAGCATTCTGAAGAGTTTGCCAAAATCGTGACATAAATCGACTATCTCTGTCAGAAATGATAGAGATTGGTACTCCATGTCGATATACAATCTCATTAACATAGAGTTTAGCGAGTTGATCTATGGAATAATCTTCTCGGATGGGTAAGAAATGCGCAGATTTAGTAAGGTGATCAACGATAACCCATATAGAGTCATGATTACGTGATGTTCTGGGTAGTTTAGTGATGAAATCCATAGAGATCTGATCCCATTTCCACATGGGAATCTCAGGTTGTTGCAATAACCCAGAAGGTCGTTGATGTTCAGCCTTCACTTTGAGACATGTTAAACATCGATCCACGTATTCTACTATGTGTTTCTTCATTCCAGGCCACCAGTAAAAATCTCTAAGATCTTTATACATTTTATCAGCACCTGGATGAATAGAATACCTGGATTTGTGCGCCTCATTCAAGATGATTGTTCTTGTCGCACCTCGGCCCTCCCGTCCCGGACGGGGGCGCGACGGCTGGCTGATCTTGCAGGATCGCAGTCTCCGGTCACACAACTGTTGCGAGACCTACATGTCTGGTTGTATACGTACATCCAATAATATGGAAAAACAGTTTGTAAAATCAGAGTTGTGGAAGTAAAGTTAATAATATCAAACATATATAGTTGAAAAGTTGCGGAAGCGTTAATTAAAAGTTTTCAAAATGACATAAGTTCAAAGTTTGCGGAAGCGATTAAAGATGATTATTATTACATAACATATCAGAATGATAGCAAATGTTTAATAGGCTAAGACACTATAGTAGATGCATGGACTCCATCCTAGCGTCCTAGGTTCCACGTGCACGTGCCTTAGCTACCTGAGAAAACATGCGAGTAAAAGGTCAACACAAAGGTTGGTGAGAGCACAGGTTTGTAATCAGCAGTAAACATCAAAATGTTTAAAGTAAATGTTTTGCAGGTCTACTTTTCAATACAATGCAATATCCATTGATAGCTAGTCAATATAAGTTATACCATATGCGGGTTCGCAACCGAAGCTAACATGCTGCCTCCCGCCATATCCATCCAAGATATGGCAATGTTGTTTGGTCAATAGTAGTATTCAGAATTACCACGCTAAGCGCAATGCGCTATTAACGGTTCGAGGTGTGTTTAATGAGGACTTATCAGTTTTGTGGATGAATGCCACACATATGCATATACGATATTAGCATGTACAAAAGTAACCAAAAGTGTGTATGTTGTTCAAAAACAGTAGTATGCAATGTTTTCTCCCCCAAAGGTAGAAAATGTAAAAAGGGGTCGTGAACTCACCTGATTAGCAGTTCCGGTTATGAGTGTGTTTGCGTCTGTGAAAGCTAGCACCTGCTAGTATGCACCTATAACCATATAGGTGTGAGTATGTGTTTTGTGGTGTGCTGTAATCCATACAACTCCAAGTGTCGGTGTGCTCAACCGAATGTGTGTGTGTTGACTTGTGTTGACTCTACGAATCGTTGGTGACACGATTGTTGTGTTTATGTGTCTTAATGCAAATAAGACACCAAAATTGCATCCTATGACTCAGCTCATATTGCTTACACGAAAGCAAGTTTTTAAAATCGTAATGTTCTCGTTTCGGGAAACTTTCTATATTTAGAAAGTTTCTATTTTTGGAAAGTATAGTTATGAAATCCCATTTCATAAAACAAATCACTCTAGTATGTTGTAAAAACATATTTAAATACTTAAAACACGTTGTTAGCGCATAAATTGCCATTTATGCCATTTTGCCCAAATAAAGTTTCCTTATTTGGAAAGTATCCGTTTAAAAACTCGTTTTCACAAATCCAAGTTCCCAATGTGCTTAAAAATCATTTTTAAACGTGTTTCCATAATCAAAGCTCACCAAAACATACAAAAACATCAAAAGCCCTCTTTTGATTTTTAAAAGTTTCCATATTTAGCAAGTTTATATAAAACCATGTTTCTGACAAAATCAAACATCCAAATGTGTTTCTAAACACTCCAATATGCATTTGACACCATCTAGACATGTCTAACATGTCTAGATCATCACAAATCCAAGACTTTCACGTAAAAGTTTCCTTTTATGGCAAGTTTGCCTAAATCATCACCAAATCAAACATAACTCAACCAAAATTCAAATCTAACATTTCTAAACACTAAAATCAGTAGATCTACAACAAATACACATCAAATCACCAACACATTCGTGCACTATAACCGTATGGAGTAGCATGTGGGTTTTTACCCATTGCATGTACTATCTAACCATAAACAAACATGTAAAACTACCTTAGAGCTACAGATTCAAGCTTGAACAGATCCTGATGGTGCCAAACTACTGGTTTGGTGGTCGTTCCAAGCTCCTTGTCTTCTCCTCCTAGCTTCTAAGGCTCCAATGTCTTCCAAATCACCAAGGATGGCTTCTAAAGTGACTCCAGAGGTCTAGAAGCTCAATTTCAGTAGTTCTTGGTCAGATTTGAGAGAAAAGAGTTGGTGGTGAGTGAAAGGAATCGAACAAATGAACTGGGTTGGGTTTTTATGAATTTTTCGATCTGCATGGCCTTCGCATACCGCGAAGGCCGATCAAAATTTGTTATCGCGTACCGCGATGGGATTCGGGAGTCTCGACTCCCGGTTTTCTTCGCGTATCGCGAAGCCTTTCGCCAAGGGTTCCTTGCGTACCGCGACGGGTCCATTTATTTGTTTTTCGATTTCGATGATTCGATTTCACTCGTACTATCCTAAACATCTAATGCATGTTTAGCACATAATCATAAAATATCACATAAGTTTGATTGATCACCAACGTTCGTGAGACTCGTGTGTGTTTCGGTTATTCTTCGAATTATCTTCGATAGTTTGTGTTTGTGTCTTACGAAGTGTTTGCACGCTTGATTAGTCTTAATCAACGTGTAATGCACAATTCAATAATTCCCCGAATTATTGTTTTGTGTTAGTGTTGTGTTTGCCACACTTGGTTTCCAAAACCAATGTGCAATGTACGATTCGATAGTTCCTCGAACTATCGTTTCACAGTTGTTTGTGTTCAACTCATCTAGTTAAACATAATTAAATGAAATGCAACAAGTATGAATGTGAATTGTAAAGAATGTAAGAGTCGCAATTTACCTGAAATCGTCGGGTGTCACATCATCCCCTTGTTGAAAGAAATTTTGTCCCGAAATTTGGTTGTTGTTGGCAGTGTTTGAGAAGCAAAAGTGTTTGAGAAACAAAAATTTTCCGGTTGTCACATCATCCCCTTGTTGAAAGGAATTTCGTCCCGAAATTTATTTGTTGTTGTCGGCGTTCAACGCTGTCTGCTTGAAGAGATGGGGATATTTGCGCATCATCTGATCTTCACGTTCCCATGTGAATTCAGGTCCGTGTTTCGAGTTCCATCGGACTTTGACAATCGGAATCTTACTCTGTTTGAGTTGTTTGACCTCTCGGTCCATGATCTCTACCGGCTCTTCCACGAACCGTAGTTGCTCATCCACCTGGATCTCATCCAGTGGGACTACAAGTGTCTCATCGGATAAACACTTCTTTAAATTTGAGTCGTGAAATACGTTGTGAACTCCGTCGAGTTCGGATGGTAAGTTGAGTTGGTATGCCACTGGACCAATCCTCTTCAGGATCTCGAAAGGTCCAATATACCGTGGGTTCAGTTTGCCTCGTTTACCAAAACGAATGACGCCTTTCCAGGGTGAAACTTTCAGAAGGACAATATCTCCTACCTGAAATTCCAAAGGTTTCCGGCGTTTGTCGGCATAGCTCTTTTGACGATCTCGAGCTGCTGCCATGCGGTTTCTGATCTGTACGATTTTCTCTGTTGTTTCATGCACAAGTTCCGAACCAGTGAGCTGACTGTCGCCCACTTCCGCCCAACACATGGGTGATCGGCATTTCCTGCCATAGAGTGCCTCAAAAGGCGCTGCCTTGATGCTGGTGTGGTAACTGTTGTTGTAGGAGAACTCCACCAACGGTAGGTGAGTTTCCCAGCTGTTGCCGAAGTCTACTACGCACGCTCGTAGCATATCTTCGAGGGTTTGTATGGTGCGTTCGCTTTGGCCATCAGTTTGTGGGTGGTATGCTGTACTCATATCCAACCGCGTACCAAGCGACTTTTGCAATGATTTCCAGAAGTTAGAAGTGAATATGGCGTCTTGATCTGAAATGATGGAGATTGGCACTCCATGAAGCGAGACTACTTCCTTGACATATATTCTGGCTAGTTTCTCCATTTTATCGTTTTCCTTGATCGCAAGGAAATGTGCTGACTTAGTCAGTCGATCAACAATTACCCAGATAGTGTCACATCCACTAGGAGTACGAGGTAATTTGGTAATGAAATCCATGGATATTTGTTCCCACTTCCACATGGGGATCTCAGGTTGTGTGAGTAATCCAGAGGGTTTCTGGTACTCGATCTTGACTTTGGCACAAGTCAAGCATTTGCCTGGGTGACTTTTATGTTCAGTGTATATGATACATAGTCATTTAAAAGTTCTACCCACCGCCTCTGTCGCATGTTCAACATTTTCTGATCTAGAATGTGTTGAAGACTTTTATGATCAGTGTATATGATACACTTGGTTCCATATAGATAATGCCTCCAAATCTTGAGTGCAAACACCACTGCACCAAGTTCTAGATCATGAGTAGTATAATTCATCTCATGTACTTTCAATTGTCGAGAAGCGTAAGCAATTACCTTGTCATTTTGCATTAAAACACACCCAAGACCTTGACGAGAAGCATCACAGTACACTGTGAAATTATCAGTACCTTCCGGTAATGCCAAGATAGGTGCGTTGTAGAGTTTATGTTTCAACAGTTGGAATGCCTCCTCCTGTTGGGAACCCCATATAAACGATTGATTTTTCTGTGTCAATATGGTCAGTGGCAAGGCTATCTTTGAAAAATTCTTGATGAATCGGCGATAATAACCTCCCAGCCCTATGAATTGACGTATTTCAGTTGGGGTTCGTGGTGTTTCCCATTGTTTCACGGTCGCGATCTTACTGGGATCTACTTGAATACCATTTTCATTCACTACGTGCCCAAGAAATTGAACTTCCCGTAACCAAAACTCACACTTGGAGAATTTGGCATATAATTTCTCATGTGCCAAAAGTTCTAAGATTAGTTTCAAGTGTTGAGCATGTTCTTGTTGGTTTCGAGAATAAATGAGAATATCATCAATAAACACAATCACAAATTTATCCAGATAAGGTCTACATACTCGATTCATCAGATCCATGAAAACTGCAGGTGCATTGGTTAATCCAAACGGTATTACTAGAAATTCGTAATGTCTGTATCGAGTTCTAAAAGCAGTTTTAGGAACATCATCATCATGAATCCGTAGCTGATGATATCCGGATCTTAAATCAATTTTCGAAAAATAAGTAGCACCTTGTAACTGATCAAATAGATCATCGATTCATGGTAAAGGATAACGATTTTTGTTTGTCAGGTTATTGAGTTCTCTGTAGTCAATGCACATCCTGAATGAACCATCTTTTTTTTTCACAAAAATAATTGGTGCTCCCCAAGGTGAGAAACTAGGTCTGATAAAACCTTTGTCTAACAGTTCTTGAAGTTGACCTGAAAGCTCTTGCATCTCTGAGGGTGCTAAACGATAAGGAGCTTTAGCTACAGGTGCTGCACCTGGAATCAAGTCAATACGAAATTCAACTTGTCTCACTGGGGTAATCCTGATATATCCTCAGGAAAAACTTCAGAAAAATCCTTGACTACTGGAATATTTTCGATACGTTTTTGTGCAGAACAGTTCTCGATCACATGTGCTAGAAAAGGCCTGACAACCTTTCCTTAAGCATTTCTGAATTTGCATACAAGAAATGACACCAAGTTTCCTATCGGCTCGTTGTCCCTGAACTATCAGTGTATTACCTGACGGTAATGGAATGCGGATCACCTTGTTTTGACATACAACTTCCGCTTGGTTATCAGAAAGCCAGTCCATACCGACCACAACATCAAAGCTCCCAAGCTCAATAGGAAGTAAATTGATATTGAAAAGATGATCATTCAAATTCAAGGAACACCCTTGAATCACACTGTTAGTTTTGATTAACTTGCCATCAGCAAGTTCAATGACACAAGGAGTTTCTAGATCTACCGTAGGCAATGAAAGTAATGATGCAAATTCAGGAGAGATAAAACTCTTATCTGCTCCTGTGTCAAACAGAACTGATGCGTATTTGGTGAATTATTGTAGTTTGGAAGTAAGGAAACTCACCAAAACAAGCAAGGAAGAAGGCTGGAGGGCTTGGTTCCGATCATGCTGCTTGGTCGAGAGCTGTCGAGTCAACCAATGGGTGCTGGTCTAATGTTGGGTAGCTTCCTGCTATGGACGTGAGTTGCTTCTTCGTCTAGTCTGCTGCGGGGCTGTGGCTGGTTGATGATCACCGGTTGTTGGGTGGTCTGGAGGGGTTCCACCAAGTATACCAGATAGTGAAGAAGAGAATGTTTGTGTGGATTTTTCTTGGTAGCACAGGGGGTATTTATAGGGGATTTGAGATGGTAGAAGGGTGTAATTGGAGGAAAACCAGATTTGGTTGGAAATGAACTACCCTTTGAAGGTTAGTCTTGTAGGTTTGATGTTGTACCATCCCCTATAAGACCTGCAGCAGCTTTGGTTCTTCCCAAGAAGAGGTGAGGTTGATAGGATTGGACATTATAAGACTTGGTTTAGTGTTCTTTAAGATAATTTGGTACTATACTTGTTTGAATTCCCTAGGAACTCTTCTTTCTTCACCACCGTAGTATATGAGCCCTTGGGGTTTGTTTTAGTCGTGACCCACGTTTAGCAATCCATCTCTTTGTTCGGCTATGGGGGCAGGTTGTTTTGCTCACAGCATGGTTTTAGCCATTGTATATTTTTTTAAATATGAATTTCACACGATGGGCCCGACCTCTGATCTATTAACAATGAATTTAAGTTTTTTTATATCACGAAACACAAATTAGGTTTGTAATGAATATCATCATATTTGCTTAACTAAATTAGGTTATGTTTTGTAATGACCGGTTTTAGACGGTCACAAGCGTTTTTTTATATCACGAAACGAGGCTCCGATTTCAAGATACACTTAGTCGAATATTTGATTACACTGCCTGTTGTCTTTGATTTCTTCCTTCTTCTTTTGACTACAATGTAACCATTGTCTAGTGCTCTGCTTTTCACCCACCCTACCAGCGCTTCTTCGGAGCTAGTCGGCTCTAGTCGGGAAAATCGGACTAATCGGTGCACCTTAAAATCAAGAGATTCCGACAATTCCGGTGATCTAGCCGATCATAATCGGCCACATGTCGGCCAAATTCCGGATATTCGAGCCAATTTCTAGTCAAATCCTTCAATCTAACCAACAAGAACAACAATTGAACCACTCACCTGAGATTCCGGCCGAATTCCGACTCCAATTTGGTGAGACATGATGGTGGTGGCTGTCGGAATCTATGTTTGCCCTAGCTAAGAACGAGACGAACGACAAAGGGCAGGAGATGAATTAAGGTGCTTATGGGCTTTATTAGGTTATGGGGTTTTATTATTTATGGGGTTTTTTATTTTTTTTGGGGTCTTTTAGAGGTAGAAAATTAAAAGTTTTATTATTTATGGGTTTGTTTATTCTTTTTGGCTTTTTAAAAGGAAGAAATTTGAAGTATTACCTGATAAATCATGAATTAGTTGGTTAAAATTTGTAGGTATTTAAAAAATTAAATATTAAATTTTAATCCGATTAATCCGTAGTCCCTACCTCGCTGACCGACTAGCGGTTAGTGATTTCTCCAACCATGCTTATAGCCACATGAAACTTACAACCACCTGAAAGTTACAAGTCATGTGCGGAAGTTACACATATTATCGGAAAGTTACAAGTCTCACACGAAAGTTGCAAGTCTTGTATGAAACAAGTTTCTTAGAAAAAATATATGGTTCACAAGAAAGCTTTCGTTTTGTTCAATGGGGCAACTTTAACTACTTTGAAACACACTACAAGAAAGTTAATCTATACCGACAGTTTAGTGTCGTTGGGAAAGGGTCGACGTAGCAGATTAACTTTGTTATAGTGACAACAGGATGTGCATCTCATAAGTCCCACAAGTTTTATTTATTACCTCTCCAGAAAAGTATGATTGTTCTATGAGTGAACCACTCCTGGTTACTAATAACCAAATTACTTCACATGGATCTCAAATGATGCCTATGAGCATGGGCGTAGCTTAGTTCAGACGGGGGGGGGGGGGCATTTATTAAAATACGAATTTGAAATAACATATTAATCAAACTGATTAATTTATCATGCAGCTAGATATCATAAAACAACCTAAAAATTTAAAATATGTGTCTAAGCAGCGGAATTAATAAGTTGTTCAAATGCAGCAGAATGCAAAACGTTAGACACTACATAGTTTGCAAAGACATAATGAAATTAAATATTGTTTTCGAAAGACAAGGGATGAATGCATGTGACTTCAGTGCCTGTTCTCTTAGGTGCATCCCTATCCATGATCGAGCTAGTTACATGAGAATACATATCAAGAAAAAGTGTCAACACATAGGTTGGTGAGTTCATACGTTTTGATAGTAATACATAAGTAAATAAAAATGTTTGTCACGTGTCATGTTGTTTATTATATGTTTGTTCTGAGCCCTAGGCTCCAAGTTTCAGTTGCGTCTCTATCGAACTAAACTTGTTTGCTCTAGCCTCCGCCATGCCTATCGTAGGGACATGGACGATGGGTTGAGATTACACGCGTCCTGACATACAGTCAGAGTTGGCGCCACGTGGGGTTCGTCACGCCCGTGAACCGTTACACCCTTTGCGTGACTGATGCATGACAAGTGTGGAGTAACCATGGTCATGGGAGAGAACCAGGTGAGCAATAAAATCCAACTAATCATTTTCGAAAATCCTTAGAACAAGATATTTCTGGCCTACAATGAGGAAAGATGCAATGTCACACCCCCTGCGCCGCGTGCAGAATCCACGGCGCGGTGACGATCGATGGTTGAATCATGCACAAGTATTGAATAAGAACAACCACAATGCATTACTAAATTTCATAGATATTAGACCATTGTTTTAGTTACAGCCAATCTAACTATCTTCACAAAAGAATGACAACTACAGACCCAAAAATATTGTTTACAAAGTAAGACTCAGGCAAGATAATTAAACAATCAGGATTTAATGAGTTTCTAATCCATCCTAGCTTGTTTCTTCATCTTGTTCTATCTTAAAACGGTCTCCTTAGTTGTCCTTTAGAAAGTCTTAAACCTGATTACCTGAAACACATGAAAAGTAACTGTCAACTACAAAAGTAGTTGGTGAGAACAATAGGTTTAACATTCGTAAATACGAATCTGCATTGTAAGGCATATGTATAAAGCAGTGAATGAAAATACATGGATGGTTGCAACCTAAACTAATATTAAGTAAGAATAATGTGTGCAAACAATCAAAAGACTGTTTACTAGAAAAGCCAACATATAATCAAGTCCCAAACTACGTTTGGAGTCAGAAAATTTGTCAGTAAACGCATCAACACGAGTTGTACTAACAAGTTTACTCAGAAGACAACTCCGTGTTGACGTAACCCGGTCAATATGACTTGTGCTGGCAAACTTAATTAGCAGCAATTTCATATTACCATAATGCAACCAATTCTGCAGTTAGCTTTTAAAACAAATTTAAAAGCTAACTCCAGCTTTGGAGTAACCAAATGTGTCCCGCTTTCCCTTGTTGTGATCACCCAATACTAACGTTATAAGAATAAGAATATGTGTCTTGATGTGTGTATAAGTTTGTTCACAACGATGAACACCATGCTTTTGAATACTTGGATTTGAAACCTTTGGTTAAATGCCTTATTTGATTACCATGAATTGAAAACCTTGCTTGAATACCATGACTTGAAATCCTTTGATTGAATACCAACATGAAAACTATTGCTTGAATACCTTGTTTTGAAACCCCTGATTAAATACTAAGAATCGTGTCCTTGTATAATAACAAGGTTTATAAAGTATTATTTATCGAAAACACAAGATTATAGTAAAAGGGTTTATAAAACTTATTCTTTAAAAGTGTTTAACATTTATAAAACCATTCCTGTGTAAAACAGTTATAAAAACAGTTTAGAGAATCTTTTATAAAACCTTGTAGTAAAAGATGTTTAACAGTTGATAAAACTCTTAAAACAGTTAATAAATCCTTTAAGGATAATTAAGAAATTCCTTGATGTTATAAAGTGAATCTGTAATGTTTGAATAATAACATGAATTCTGTGTATGAAATAGATTAGTATAAAGAGTGTTTGGTCACGTGTTCCACCCCAAAACAGTTGTAAAACAGTAAAAGAGGGGCTAATGTTCTCACCTGACTGCAGTAGACTCTGAACTAGAACAAGTAGCAAGTAGCAAACAAAACTTCTAACTGGTTCCTATATCATTGTAATCATACATAGAATATAAGAATTGTGAAATTGTACTCTTTGATTGATTGATTGACTGACTTATGTTAAGCGGTTGACTTATGAAAGTATTGTGTCATGTTCTTTTATGCACAACTTGTACACATAAAAGTAACATGTGTTTATGAATGTGATAACCATTGATTAATCATGTGTAAGTCGTCCATTGATAGAATCCTTTGAAAGTTAACCTAAGTCATAGTTATGACTAGGTTTATTGTTTCAAGTTTGTCCTGAATTCTTTTGTATAACTTGTTTTTAACCAATTTGAATCCTTATGAAGATAATTCTTGAATGTTAAATTTGTGTATTATCAAAATGTTGTCATCTTTGTAATGAATACATGATTATTGAAGTTTTAACTAGTGGGCCTTATGTTGGCCAACTATCCCATATGAGCCAACTGTAACTGGGCCAAAAGGTTAGTCATGGGCCCAACAAGTTCTCATGGGCCACGTGGGATTAAGGTCAGGCTCAAATGATTCACGCATGGGCCTATTGGGCCATGATGATCCCATTCTATTTATTAAGCAATTTCGAATGTCATGGGCCAATCAATTGGGCCGAGTGTTTATCCGGGTAGTACAGGGAAAACGTGGGCTGCTTTAATTCCTATTGGGCCGGAAATAACCGACTTGGGCCAGATGAGACATGTGGGCTGCTGTAAGGGTTGGACCAAAGAAAAGACTCGGCCGAAGGTTGTTAGGCCGACACACCTTGTTCTTCAGCGAACCTATCACCAAAATCCATAGGTTTGGCTGGTTTTCAAGAGGGTAGGTGCATGGTGTTTAATCCTAGGTTCGGCCACAGGAGTCTCTCACAAGGTTCGGCTGAAGATTAGCTCGTCATCAAACTTCGGCTCGCATGGTTTGTGAGCTGCAACTCTCATAGGTTCGTGGCCGTGCGAGGTTCGTCTGAGCCATCATGGGTTCGCCCCAAACCAAAGCTTCGTCTGGAAGGGTTCGCGGTGTCCAATGGTTCGGCATATGGTGGGGTTCGGCTGTATGCATTGGTTCGCCTAGGGTTCGGTCAGGATTTCACATGCAAGGTTCGTGACACATCTGCTGGTTCGTTCATCATGAGGGTTCGGGAGTGGTTGGGTTCAGCCAAGAAGGTTCGCTAGTCACAGGAGGGTTCGTCTAGGGCATCTAGCTCATGGTTCGTGGCTCCTGACTAAAGGTTCGGCTAGTAGCTTTGCTCAGAAGGTTCGGCCGTGGACGTTTGTTTCACACAGGTTCGCCCGAACCTGTAATCTCACCATCATCATCCTTGGTTCTAAGGTTGTTGGCTCTAGCTTTCGATGTTCATCAGTAGATGTGAGATGTTCTCGAGTGTGTAAGGGTCGTGGAGGTGGTCTAGTACCGGCTAAAACTTGAGGTTGAACAAACACACACAAAACTCAATTTTTTTTATGATTTTCTCTTGATCATATCTTGATTTCCAGTGGCTAACTTTCCAGATCAGTTGTACTGCCTTGTAGTACTCCTTGAGAGCTTCGTTTGGACACCAAGAACGCCCAATTTCGTGAAGAAACGAAGGAGATATGAAACTTGGAAGATTGAAAATGGTGGTTTTCTCTTCTAGAGAGAGAAAATGACGATGGAAGCTTGTAGAGAGAGAGAGTGTTGGTTGAAAATGAGGAAAATGCCTTCTTTAGGGCTTTTATACTACGGGTGGTATTCGGGTTCGTTTCGGTTGATCGATTCGCGTTTTCGTCGCGTAACGCGCATTTTACGCGTTTTAAAATAAAAGAGTTGTTATTTTCAATATTTTGATGAGTTTCAAAATTGTAAAATGTAAAATAAAATATTTTACTTATTTTTACTTTTCGTTCGCTGCCAGACCGTTAAACGAATATAATTACGTGTATACCCGCAATTGCGTACGTTCTTCGGTCGTATTATTTATTTATGGTCGTTTACTCGTAATTATAAGTTCAACATTTGTATCGTTATGGATCGTCACCCATAATTATACTCAGTCTCGCTTACGTATTACGATTTTTGAATAATTTGTTTGTCATACTATTCGTCATAACACTACGCACTAACACTATCCCATTACACCGAACGCAGTATATGTATAGGGCATACCCAGAGTCCAGCTGACTACCTTATCTACGCCATCCCACCACTGTTTCGGTATAATACAATATTGTTCCTGCCTAGCGTAATCGACTGTAAATAAATAATACATACTTGTTTCTAATTAAATATGATCCTATAACACACAAACACAAACATGAACACATGAATAACATTGACAGATTGAATATAATTACACATTGTTCCATCACTATTTATGATTACCATGACTAAATGCACAGATGTTACAGTCTCCCCTAGTTAAGGGAATTTCGTCCCAAAATTAACTAGCCGAAGGTTCTGTAAAAAGATGAGGGTACTTAAGCTTCATCTGGTCTTCACGTTCCCAGGTGAACTCAGCACCACGTTTGCCCTCCCATCGTACCTTTACAATCGGGATACGGCTACGTTTGACTTTCTTGACTCCATGATCCATGATTTCGACCGGACGTTCTATGAATTGCATGTTGTTTTGAATTTGAATGTCTTCCAGTGGAATCTGAACATCATGATCCGCCAAGCATTTCTTAAGATTCGATACATCAAACGTATCGTGAACATTGCTTAGCTCCACCGGAAGTTTGAGTTTGTAGGCTACGGGACTAATCCTTTCCAGGATCTCAAAAGGTCCAACGTACCTTGGTGCAAGTTTCCCTTTCTTCCCAAATCGGACCATGCCTTTCCAGGGAGAAACCTTGAGTAAGACTCGGTCACCAACTTGAAACTAAAGTGGTTTCCGACGTCGATCGGCATAACTCTTCTGCCGATCCCCTGCGGCCTTAAGCCTTGATTGAATGATTGTGATCTTGTCTGTTGTTTCTTGAATGAGTTCAGGTCCTACTACCTGTGAATCACCAACCTCAGTCCAACAGACTGGTGATCGGCACTTCCTACCATATAAAGCCTCGAATGGTGCACATTGAATGCTTGTATGGTAGCTGTTGTTGTACGAAAACTCGATGAGTGGAAGATGAGTATCCCAACTCCTACCGAAGTCAATCACACAAGAACGAAGCATGTCCTCGAGTGTTTGGATAGTCCTTTCGCTTTGACCGTCGGTTTGGGGATGATATGCCGTGCTAAGATTAACACGGGTTCCCAAAGCCTTTTGCAGTGATTGCCAAAAGCGAGAAGTAGAACGACTATCACGATCAGAAATGATTGATGTTGGAGTACCATGACGAGCGATGATTTCGTTGATGTATAAGGTGGCTAACTTCTCCATTTTGTAATCCTCTCGGATTGGGAGAAAATGAGCAGATTTGGTGAGTCGATCAACGATCACCCACATCGAATCGTAACCTCACGGAGTGGTTTGTCGTGGTGCTTGGTTTGGTTGACGAGCAGGAAAGTTACAGTATCTGGTATAGTGTCCAACTCGATTACAGTTTGTACATTCAGGACATGGTCCTATGTGATGATAAGGGCACTTATTACATTTGGGTGCCTGACCAATATAAGCCTTTCTCTCAGGAACAACCGCACCATAGTTTTTCACATTTGGTTTGCTCTGGCTAGTCTCAGCCGGAGCTTTGGTTTTGGTTTTACCAAACCACTTTCGTTTGGTACCTCTCACAGCACTAGAGGTACTAACATCACTACGGCCCGCAGCCGTCTGTGTTTTTGTGGTCAAAGTACCACTCCTTACCGCCTCATCGCTAAGTTTGGTGGTCAACAAGATTGTACGTTTAAGAGTTGTGGGTTCAGCTGCCGTCACCATTCCCCGAATCTGTGGAACCAATCCTTTGATATACTTCTCAATCAACGTTGCTTCCGTAGGAAGCATATTGGGAAGTAAGCAAGTAAGTTCATGAAAACGATCGGTATAAGCTAAACAATCAGCACCGATCATCGAATGATTCCAGAATTCCTCCTGGAGCTTTTGAATTTCAGTGATTGGGCAGTACTCTGACATAATCAGAGTTTTAAAGTCGTTCCAGCCCATTGAATCAACTGTAGCTGAGCCCAAAGTTTTATCCTGGGTATTCCACCAGGTTAGAGCTGAGTCTTTCAGAGAACAGGCATCATAAGACACCTTATGCTCCGCCAAACATTGGCTGATCTTGAGTTTTGTTTCCATCTCCTCAATCCACCTTATAAGTCCAGCCACTCCTTCTTTGCCCGTGAAAGTAGGAGGATTGCAGGAAGCAAAGTACTTATAAGTACATCCTTGCTGTGGTGAATCAGGAGCAGTTGTTTTTGTGGTTGTTGCACCGGTGGTATTAAGAGTTTCTACGTGGCCACCAGTAGCGTTATGTTCAGTGTGATCATGGTCCCCACCAGAACCCACAATGATATGAGGTTGGTGGTGTGTTAAAACACCACAAGCTGATAGTTGTTCTCTCACTATTCGTGCTATCATCGCTTCATTTGATTCAGATCCACTTACACCAGCAGGTGGAACAGTGTTCACTTCAGGGTTCACAGGTGGAACAGTATTTGTCTCCAGATTTTCAGGTGGAACCATGTTCACTTTTGGATTAACACGTGGATCCGGATTTGATTCAATGTTCACATGTGGGACTTGATTCAGTTCAGGGTTAATAACGTTCTTGGTAGCTTTCTTAGCTGGTCGACCTCTTTTAGGAGCCATTGTTCTGCTCACATGCAGACAAACTCAGGTCAGTTCAAGAACATCAAAGATATAACCCGTTCGATTACATAAATTCAATCATATTCAGTTACACTGAAAATTTATGTTGAAATGTGATTATAAGAAAATATAGTATAACTACATTGATATAGTTCGAACATGTTCTCAGTACACAGAAATCACACAAATGTTCGTAGTTATACTCAGTCCTGTTATTTCATAAACATGTTATAGTATCACACAACATACAGTATTGTGACACTAATATAGATGTAAATACAACATTACTGGTTTTTCGATCTATTATAACATGAGTTTTTGAGATATTAACATACAGGACTTTAATACGTGTCATACAGACCATAGATGGAATACCACACAAGGTATTTTACGAGAGTATACCCCACAAGGTATTTTACGAGAGTATACCACACAAGGTATTTTACGTTGTCATACAGTCATTAGATAAGTTCTCACACAAAATGTTCTCATACAGTTCTTTGATACATTGCCATACAGACAATATATATGTTCGCACACAAGAATGTTCTCATTTGTTATCCAGTTATAGTTCATACAAGTTTGATATTGATACTTAGTTCACATATCACACACATAACACATCACACAGATAAATATACAAAAACAACCATTTTTATTACTATAATATCAGTTTTATACAACCACAACATTTTGTTATACAGACTGCCAGAACCAAAACACTACAACTAGATACCGGGGATCTATTTTGCATCCAAAAACATCCCTCAACCATCCCACTTTCAACTTATCCGCATGTCACTGATGGTATATATAATGATGATCCCAAAATATGCACACCCATATAATATCTTTACCGTAAAAAGTATGGTAAACATGCCATCACGATGGCTATAGTTGCCAGTACTATAGCCAATGCTACTATCCTCGCCTCCAGACTCAACATACTAACACCCTCTATCACTCTCGCAGCTTCAGCCCTCACAACCTCTCTCATCCTCATTCATCTCTCTCTCATCAATGCCACTTGCTGCCAGAGTGCAGCAAGCACGATCTATCCCCAAGTCATCCTCAGTCTGTCCTCAACCGCTGCTCTCCACGCTCTAGTGTCAGTATCTAAAGCCCTCACTTGATCCATAAGGGTCAAGTGGGAAGTAAGGATCTCCAATATAGTCATGCGAGTATCCTTTACTGTAGCCTGACACTGCTGCAGGCTCTGATGTGTCCCCTGAAAATCCTGAGTGACTTGCTGCAATTGCGCCGGTATCTCAACTTGATGGGAGGATTCTCCCACCTCATGTATAGTGTTAGGCTCATCCCTGGGAGCCATCTGTCGCCGCGGAGGTAACCCTATAGTCTTGCGGGCTTGACCCCGCATATACCTCAATCCGAACCCAAACCGGCACCCTCTGAGGTGAGGGGCTCTGTCTCCTCTGCGCTGATGCATCCTCAAGCGGAGCCTGAGAATGTCTAGGTGAAATATATGGGACTGATGGTGGTGGTGGCGTAGCTGGTATAGGTGATGGTGTGTGTGGCACCAGCGGTGTAGTCTGTGATGCAGACGAAGTCGCCTCCGTAGGATCAGAATCAGAACCCGAACTCGAGCTCGGTGTGTCATCAAGTACAACATATGGAAACCTCCGGTAAATATAACGCTCAGGTGGATTGGCCATCGCTGTATACACAAATTCAAATCAGTACCATTATATAAATATTGAATAATAATATTCAACATAAACCTGATATGACATCTCTTCCTATCTCAAAGAAACTAATCGTTCTTATAGTTATTATTATTCTGCTTGCGTTGAAGTTCGCTAGAATGCTCACGTGTTGCGAATTTCAGTTATGCTGGCCAGTCAGAACTGGAATTCGTACCACTTGATTTTCCAGGATTAATTCGAAACAATTTTTGTTCGTTAATTGTGTTCGGTGCTCTCTGTGTTACTATTCGACCCTATGGTTATAGTCTAGGTCTCTAAGTCTACCTAATTCTCTATAACATGTGGCTCTGATACCACCATGTCACACCCCCACCTCTCGTCACCTGTTGATGATGTCACTGAGAAGATTGCGGAAGCGTAGTGGTGATATCTCAGAGATGAGGTGTGACTTACTTGATCCGATATCATAGCACACAGATTAACTTAAAGTAAATATATTACAAGGACCGCCATTACAATCAACAACACCGTTTACAGACTAAGTTTATTACATGCCTAACTTATTTAATTACAATTATTTACATAATGTGCATCCTCACCCGGCAGTCACTGTCTCCCTGCAAAAAGTTTAAGTTTAAAACATCAGCACAAAGCTGGTGAGTTCATAATGTTCATGTTCAAAAATATGATATGATATGTAAGTTCTCAAAGTGTTCAGTTCAAGATAACCATGGGACCCATATCTAGTTCCTTTCGGACGTGACTTTACGATCTTCGAAGACATTACCTACTGGTAATATCTTATGCCTCATTGTCTTAATGCCTATCACAACATTAAGAAATTCTGGAAAAACAGGTAACAAACATTCACAGCAAGGGGAGTTGCAAACTCCTAGCAAATGGGTTGTCAGCCGATAGTACTATCATTGTTTCCTGTTCAGCCCCACATGGGTTCACTAGATACAGTTAATAAATGAGGACTTTTAAGTTCGGTGATAGGGTTCTGTTCTCCAGGAAAAATCCCATGAAATCCACAAGTTCTCAACAAGTCGCATGAAATCACGTAGATAACAGTGATACATATATATGTTAAAGAAATAGTTCCGCAGTGGTACCCCGAGGTTTGTAAAACATTAAAAAAATAAAAGGGGTTGTACGAAACTCACCTGATAACTTACGAGTAGCAGAATGTCACACAAATTGATAATAAAGAGGTGATTCTGCATTTATTTATGTTAAATTAGTTATTTATGGTTTAACTTACTGATTTGGTCTTTCTGAACGTCCAATGTCAAAGACATTGCTTTGAAAGTCATCAAACTGATATTAGGTTTTTAATTAATTATTTTGATGTCATATCATACAATGTATGATAATGTAGGAACCTACACTGAATTAGGTTCCTAATACAAGGTTGATGACATACTTGATTAACCAGAATAATCTTGGATTAACCAAATAGTTAGTGTTGTTGATTATAATGCTAAAACAGTTTCTAGACAGATTAATGGCTTAGGAATGATCAATCCTTGTTATTGATTACCCAAATATCGTGAAATGTAGCATTAGAATAGGTTTAATAACCATGTTTAACATACTAATCTGACTGTTATCACAAATATTAGATAATCGTTCCAATGAGTATGTTAATGATTGTGATTAGTTTGAGACACTTGGATTTAACCTTCCATTTCAAAGATTAACCAAACTAATCACCTACATTGTCATAATCAAATGGTTTAAACCATTATAATCATAGGTATGATTTCATGCAAACCGGCCATTACAACGGATCAAAACAAGGATTTACCCGTTAAAACATCGTGTTCTTCGTTTATAATCAATCCTAGCCATCATCTAGGCAATAATCAACAACCCTAACTATATCATTACGTTCAAATTCAAGATCTAATCAATCATTATCAAGCTAGAAGGTTAAAACGAACCGTTACCTAATCTGACGGATTTCTGAGCGTAGAACAACGATCAGAACTCGTTGATACGATCCCTAGTGCGATCCACGTGATTAGAAGGCTTCAAAATATGATTTGGGTGATGAAAAATTGATCTGATAGGAGTTTTGAGCGTGAAGAGTCGAGAGAAAAAGAAATATGAACTTCTGGAAGCAATCTGACCTTGTAATCCTCATCTACCGCCTCTAGAGCTGCTGGGCGCACCGCCCCAGGTGGGCGTGTGGCCCGAGGCGTACCGCTCCAGCGTATTTTCGTCAACTTTTTGGATTTTCTTCGTTTTGCGATTTCGGACAATCCGTAACTCCGTTTCGCGCACGGTTTTCGCCCACTTTCACAATTTCTCGCATACTATCAACCTGTAATAATTACAATCATCAACTCAACGTGGATTTCTAGAACTATCACATGTGCTCTTGCCATCGATGACGTAATTCTCAACTGCAATTGTCACACTGCGACCCTATAGAATTTCCCTTTTAGCTTTTCTGGAAACCTCTTGTCGCATAGAATGTTTGTAGCTGCTCCCCACCTATTCCAACCTGCCTGGACATGATGAGCTACATCACAATCAATGTCTCCGTCACTCTGGACAAACGATCCTAGATATTTAAACTTTGTTGTTTTTGGCACCTCCTGGTCTCCAATAGCCACGTTGTTCTCCTCCTCGATTGACCGGCTAAAGTTACAGTATAGATGCTGATAGCAATGAGCTTATAATAGGATCGAATTTCACCTGAGAACTAGAACGACTTCAAAAACTACAAACAACCAGAATTACTGATGCACCACTCCAGCGATTTGTAGGGCTTCCCAATCAATCCTCTCGCTACAGCCACACCACGAGAACACAATTGGTTTCCAAGATCACCTTCTAATTTAAGCCACAAACTAGAATAGCAAGGAACAACTCAATTCTTTGTAAAGAATGAGCAGAAATTAAGGAATTCAAATCTGAGTTTTCATTCCTCATTTGATGATTACATACGAATTGAAATTGGAAATAACTACCCACGTTCAAACATGCTAAAACTGAAAGAAAATAAAATAAATAAAGAAAATACTAATAATTCAAAATACTAAAATGTGGGACATAAAAACAGATTAATCGGCAGTCACTTTAGGCTGGATAAAGCTGATCCACTTGAGACCCTCAAATTTGTAATACCAGCTTCCTCGACCGAAATTGGAATCAAACCATTCGCTGCATGAAGTTGCCTATCATCCTCGCCAGCTTCAGAAAAGTTTATCCTCAAACTTGGAATCGGATCATCAGGATCATAATAAGGTTCCAAATCAGATACATTAAAAGTGGCAGCATCAGTAGGAGTTCCCGGCAAGCTGACCTTGTAGGCATTATCGTTAACTTTTGCAAGTATACGAAAAGGACCATCCGAACGAAGATTAAGCTTTGAACGTCTTTTAGCTGGGAAGTGTTCCTTTCGAAAATGAACCCAAACAAGATCACCCGGCTGAAAGAGAACATATTTACGGCCCTTATCTCGGCGGTATTTTAGGAGTTCCGTGGACTTTGTAATCTTATCAAAAACTTGTTGATGCAAAGCTTTGATATCAGTAGCCCGATCTGCAACAGCTGGAATGAATTTGGAAGAAGTGTCAAGAACAGCTAGATCAAGAGGAGTCGCAGGGTTTAAACCATAAACGACCATGAAAGGATTGAGACCAGTAGTCTTGTCAGGAGCACGGTTGTATGCAAACTCGGCTTGAGGCAATAAATCTTCCCATTTTTTCAGATTAGAAGTAATCAGGGCACGAAGCAAAGATCCCAAAGTACGGTTAGTGACCTCGGTTTGGCCATCCGTTTGAGGGTGACTAGAGGTGCTGAAATGAAGCTGAGTACCCATCTTGCGCCATAGAGTAATCCAAAAATGACTAAGGAACTTGACATCACTATCACTAACCATTGTGCGGGGTACCCCATGGAGACGAACGATTTCTCTAAAATAAAGGTTGGCAACTTGAACCGCGTCATATGTGGTGTGACAAGCCACAAAGTGCGCCATTTTGGAGAAACGATCAACAAACACCATGATAGAATCCTTTTGTTTGTGAGTCCGAGGTAACCCAACAATAAAGTCGAGACTAATGTCTTCCCAAGGTGCATGAGGAACGGGTAGGGCATATACAACCCATGAGGCAAAGAATGGCCCTTGGCTTGATGGCAAATCAAGCATCGACGAATGAAATGTTCAACATCTCTAGCAAGTTTGGGCCAAAAAAATTGATAATTTAACATAGCAATGGTCTTGTCAATACCTAAATGACCCGCTAAACCTCCAGCATGTGTTTCTTTAATCACCCCAGAAGCTTCTAGACATTTCAAATAACAACAAGAACCTTCTTCATCTCCATTAAATCTAATTCTTCCCTCTTTACTTCACCAGAATCAAAATCAGCTTCTCAATCAACCGATTATCCATCAACAGTTCAATCTACTCAAAAATGAGCAGGATTGCGATTTCTTCTGCCGGAGACGTCTATTTCGGTGGTCTAATGAGCCACTTGCTCGACGTTCCTGATGCAATCGGGAAGGTGATATTTCCTTCTTCCCAATCTCACCACGAATCCACCAACAGCGAATCGAAAGGCAACATCCCCGTCGATGTTGTTGAAACCCCTAATGAATTGATTATGTACATGGATGTCCCCGGTTTATCCAAATCCGACATTCAGGTAACTCATTTTTTAACCAAATCCAATGACAATTCCGGTGAAAAAGTGAATTTCATGAGGTGTGATTGTTGCAGGTGACGGTGGAGGAAGAGAGCTTGCTGGTGGTGAGAAGCAATGCAAAGAGGAAGCGATCGGAAAATGAAGAAGAGGAAGAGTTTAAGTACTTGCGATTGGAGAGGAGGAAGAAGAACCTGATCAGGAAATTCCGGCTGCCGGAGAACTGTAACATGTCGGCGATCACCGCCAAGTGTGAGAACGGAGTGTTGACGGTGGTGGTGGAGAAGATACCGCCGGCGACCAAATCGAAGACGGTTGAAGTTGCAATTTCGTGAAGGAGGTGATAGAATGAATGGAATGGATATTGACATATTGTAATTTTAGGTGTTAGGGTTGTTTTGTAATTTTAGGTGTTATGGAATGGATATTGTAATTTTGTTGAATGAATATGTGAGAATTTCTACTCTTAGTTCTCTAATAGTTCTTAATTTAATACATAACTTATTTTTCAACATTTAGATGTGTAGTTGAAATTAAAGAATTTCAATGACAAGATCAACATGGATGTATTAGGATGCTACAAATTCTGTAAGCAAGAGTTGTTTGACAGATAAATTTGAAAATGGATTCACTAAATTAATACATATTTGTAATCTTAAATTTTCTTTAAATACATACATGCCATTATATTAAATAAATAAATAAATAATAAATACCTTATTGAGATTAAGTTTCAATCACAAATAGGTCTGTGCCATAGAACTTTTTAGAAAGAAACTTGGCTACTAAATTACAGTCTGAAATATGTTTCTAATATAATAAAAAAATTACGTGAATGTGTTTGGGACTAACCATTTGTCTCTAATATAGGTGGTACGTATGTGTAAACGAACGTGAATTTACACATACATATAAACTAAGAAAGTGGTGTGTATATGTAACAATGATATTCTGAAAGAAAAGCAAAGCTTTGAATTGATATTTTGGTGGTTGTTGGATCAGATTGCTCAACTGAACAACACTTCATGCTTGTTTTCTGAATACAAGTTAACAGACGATAACGTTATTAAAAACACGCCCAATTATGTATTCATTTATAGTCGGTTATGTTATTATCATATATTTTAATTGTATTATTCTCTATAACCAATCCCATGTAACACACGGGTTTATAACCTAGTATATATATATATATGGTATGGATAATTTAAAAACCACTCCTTAAACCTTATTTAGTTTTTAACTTGTAAGTGAAAGCCGGGTGTTCAAATGAGGTGTAAAATTTTAAAACCATGTTTTGACAACTTGTACATTTGAAGTTATTAGAGAGAGAAAATGTATGTCGGAACACTGTTAAAAATAAGATGTCAAATCGGTAAATCCGAAAGTATAATAAATCTCATACGTATAAGTTTATAAGAGAGAAACAATGAAAAGAATCAAAACCTAAAATCATATTTGATGACTTGTATGTTAGTGCTTTGATAACTTTACATTATCACATAAAACTTGGTTATTGAATGAAAATCACATCAAATCACAAATAAAAACGAAAACATTGCAATAGTAAATCTAGGAACAAATTTATAAAATTACAGAATCATAGGTAAAAAAACACGTCACTAATTTTCATAAGAAAATCGAGAAAAATCACGTTGTAGTACAAATAAGCGTTGAAAAATATAAAGTTGTATTAAAAAAGATCATAAAATATATCTTATTTTATTTTATCGGTTTTATATACAAATTTTGTCAAAAAGCAGAAAGGCTTGATTTTAAACATAATTTATCCAAAATGTAGATAATTTTAGCACGTCGTAATATTTTATTTAAAAGTATAAAGGGCATCATATTTTTAAAACTAAAAGAGAGAAGTGAAATATACATATTAATTAATTTTAAATATTACAATAGTAAATAACAAAAAAAGAAAGAAACTATTTAGTGTATGCGGGTGAGATGGAGTTTAAAAAAAAGACCATCTTTTGGGGGTGAAGATATGATGAACTTCGATTGGTTTAAATTGGGAAGATTTAACCATTGTGAAAATCAAGTTTCTTGCTTTTGTTTTGTTTCAAATGTGCGCATGCATCTATATACAAAGCAAACTCTTTAAAAAAATCAGTGTTTATATTTAAAAATCACTATTTACTCGGTTGCTCCAAAATCCATTATAATATATACACGATGTTTCATCTTTTTTAATTTGAACGATATAGTTCAAAATAATTTCAAATACACACATATATATGCACCGATTATAATACAAAGAGAAATTTTGCGTGCAAAGGTACAAATTCTACATCATTATTATGCAAGTGGTAATTGTTCCAATTGATAAGATCATGCGGACGCGGGGTTACCACACAAATTATTTGCATGATAATTTTTATATATGTGATTTTATCTTGCAAGAACAAGTAACACTTGTGTAATAATAATAGCACATCCTTTTTACACTTCGCATGCAAAATTATATATACACACACATATTGTTTTTGACATATACTTAAAAAATACTTAAAAAACTTCTAAAAAGCTAAGAAAAAAGATTACCTGAATCGATGCATTTTAAATATCCACAATGCAGATTAATATAATATCTGCATTTCTCGCATTTATACATCCAAAGATTATCCTTATTAGAAAAGGAATCTTCGCATACCCTACATAGAGGATCAAATCTAGCTTTCTGGTCTACTTTTGGAAATGAGTAAGAAAGGATGAGTGGGTGAGCATGAAATAAACGACCACATGTACTCTCTTGAATTAGCAACCTTTTCACATGGAAAACGCAATCACTATGTATGAAACAAAGAAAACACGTGACACAATGATAAAATACCCCTTCTTCTGTTCTCCCACAAGCATCACTCAAAGTGTAGGGCTCAGGTGGATTTAGAGGTGTTGAAAATACCCGAATCTGAATAAGCTTAATAGGCTTGGGCTATTCAGGTCAAAAAATACCCGAATCAAAAGCTGGCTCAAGATTATAGCATTAATATGGTTAACCTAACTGACCCAACCCGACTAACATGTGACCCAACTAACTTGAATGTTATTAGGGTTGAGTTACAGGTCAATTTTTTAAAAAAAAAAAAACCCAATTAACTCGAAACCTGATCAAGTTGACCCGATTAATAGCTCTTGGTGGAATGTGGAAGTAACAAACAACATAGAATTACCAATAATCAATTTCAAAAGCATATATAAGAATCAAAAATAGAAGTTTGTACCATAAGTAGAGAATTTGACACAAATAACAACCGGCATAACGATCTCTAAGTCTAAAATGCAAGCATACAAAAAACATACATGAACATGTAACAAGAATATAGTAGCCACAACAGATGCAAGAATAGTCAGACATACAAATCTATGACATAAGCATATAGAAAGATCACTATGACATACAAGTTCCTATGCCTCAAGCTTTACACTCGTTTTTTTTAACTTAATCGCATATTGCGGTGATGTGATGATCATAAGGAAACATTACAGTTGTTGCGATGCTTTTACATGATGTGTGAGAGTGATGTGCTGGACTCGCATGATTCGAGTGTTGTCATGTGAGAGGATGTGGTTTGAGCAATTGTTTCTTTCGTGTTGTCATGATGATATTGCTTCCAGGAGCATATGCATGAAACATATAAACCAGGTTTACCCGGTATTCATAACTTTCACTTCTCACATCATCTAATAACAATAGAAGTCTTCTATTTCTTTAGTGATTGGTAACATCTACTTGAAACATATTTAAATCTGCAATTTTCTAGTTTACTGTCACACCCCGAGCTGGCGGGTTGGATCGACTTTCCCGTCGGGCGGAAAGTTCTCGGGGCGCAATATCGTTTGATAATCAAAATGATCAGATTGTTTACATATCACATGATACATAAATGAGAAATGCTAACATGACAATGAAATAAATTACAAAGTTAAATTACATTGTTTCCTCATAATTTAACTAAGTAAATCTAATCAAAAGAACCAATGAGTTTATATCTTGTAACTGTACAAGATTCACAAAAGATGATTCATTGTTTTGTCAATCCAAAATATGCACGACACAAAATGTAGCTAGGTCTTCTAAAAGTCCACTAGCTATATCCCTGAATGTCTGATGACTAAACCTGTTCGTCACCTGAGAAAACATACATTTAAACAAAGTCAACACTAGGTTGGTGAGTTCATAAGTTTAATAATTGAAAACATTGATTTGCTCACATTCACAGTCACGATGTCATACAGAGTCTTGTTAATGTTTGATTCATCCGTCTCACACAATGGCCTCTCCATAGTTATATTTACAAGTAGTATTTCATCCCATCAGTTATGCTTATATATAGGGCATACGAAAGGGTCGAGCCTACAACCCGCCTAGACGCCATCCCACCACATAACTTAACAGAATTCAACACCACTTGCAATACAACTATAGATAACCATTTTCATCCCACCTGTTCATTCCGTCTGATATTTACCCGTTGTGTCATTTGTAGGATAATATGTCGAGAGGGGTTTAGTTATCAAACCGAAGTATTGATACACCCTCATTGTATTAAGGAAGTTAGTTTAATTTAATATGATCCTTGTTATTATCCTATTACTTGTGGGGTTAACTAATCACTTTTAATAATAAGAGTGTTAGTTAACCATTTGATATCTTGTTCTCAACTTGAAGTGCGTAGAGCCTAAAAGGAATCCATTGCAATCCTCACGTAATCAGATTACAATGCATCCGATTTACCTCTACCACTTTGTATTACTAGAGGCCTCATCGAAACTATTACCAGTAATATGACATGAGAGAAAGTCAATTCCTCAGTCTACTGGTCAATAGAAATCGATGGATTAATTACAATTATAACTGCAGATTAATATCACCATGTGTCACTTTCCAGACCCTGACTTGAGGTAGCCCTGTCACCGGTCATACGTTACCGGCCAAAAGATAAATACGATTAACATACCAGCCCTACAAGCTGGAGGTTTGTCAAACCTATGGTACCACTATGCTATCGTTGGTTTAGTCACGTCAAACTAACTGGTCAGCGATTTGTGAAGGGACTTACAATGATCAACTTGAATACATGGCACATGATTGAAATGATATAAAACAGACAGCTCAATAGTAATCAATTGTATTGTATGTTCATCAATGTTGTTTGTTCTCAATGTTGTATGTTTCTCGTTGTTGTTAACTAAGTTAAATAAGAACTTGTCTTATTATACATTGTTAGTTGTTGTGTGAATGATGTTGTTATCATGAAGTTACATTATCATGATTATCATTCCTTGCTGTTCCATATAGTCACCCTGTTGTCACTAAGATGTGGTAAGAACTAGTCTTACTACACTTAGTCGACTCAGGTGGTGGATGATACTTGTTTCATGTTATCTAGTAGTATGCACCAAGTTAAAAGCAGAGTGTTATAAGAACTTGTCTTATTACACTTAGTTAACTTGGTGTCGAATGATATTATGAAGATATATTATCTTCATATCACTCATGTGTGTTGTTGTTGTTGTCATCATGTTCACCTGTAATAATCTCAGTGTTTGTTCTTGTAAGAATAATTAAGTGTTGTAAGATATAATCTTACAACTATGTCATTCTATCGTGTTGATGAGTTATGAAGTTATATTATCATATTCATCTTAGTTGTCCCTGTCATATCATGATCATACAAGCATGCATACGATGATAATCGATAATAAGTCAAGCAATATTATCTAAATCAAAGTATAAGCAATATGTTAAACTAAAACTTTTAAATAAATAAAAGTTAAGCATGTTTCTCAGCCCCGAGAGTTTAAAATCAGTTAAGATTAGAAAAGGGGGCGTATGAACTCACCTTGTAGTAGTTGTGGTTGACTTAATATAAACAAGAATGCACGCGCTCTTTGTTGTACTTTGTTGTTGATTTCACGATCTTGTGTTGATTTCATGTCGTTGTAACTTATAAGTATAAGTCGTAGTGATTTATGTGCGTGTATGTGTTAGCCCTAGAGTTGGCTAACACTTGTGAGTCTCGGTCTTGGTCTTCATTCGGCTCAATGCACCTTAAATTGTTGTTATGGTAAGTCTTATGTTTCATTTGTTGTAACTCATTATTGTAATTTCACATCTTTATCATGATATGTTCGTTAATTGTATTGATAGAATCCTCAATAAACCCTCCTAAGTCATAATTATAACTTAGGTTTACAATTTAGAAATCCCATGTTGTTCTTGTTAGACATGAAATAATTTGTTACATCACCACAAAGAACCATGTCCCATTGTGGAGACTTTGTTTCAACCAATTCCTAAGTGTAACACTTTAAAACTTCTCGTACGGTTATTGAAATCACTTGTATCTTCGTTGTTTTTATTAACCCTTCATCAACTTTGTAGTATTTTTAAGAAATCCCATACATATTATTTATTTAATTGATTTCAAATGTTTGTTTCAACTTAACCCAATTGGGCCGAATGACATGTGTATGGGCCGAATTAGGTGACCATGGGCCATTTGTTTGTTCTTGGGCCGAATAATTACATGGGCCAATAGTATACGTATGGGCCAACTGTTTGGGCCAAAAGGGTTGTATGATGATGTTGGGCCGAATAGGTTTACTGGTTCGAACGAAATGGGCTTGCTCAACAAATGTTGCATCTAATTAATCTTTTGGCCAGCGAACCTATTGATCACTCCCCACAGGTTCGGTCGTGATTGAGTTTGGCAGTCTAGGGTTCGTGGTTCCTCATGGGTTCGGTTGCAGCTTCGGCCCAGCTATAGGTTTGGCGAACCCTTTTGGTTCGTTCAAGTGAAGTCCGACCATGGGTTAGGTTCGGTGATGGTTTGCTGAGCATAGGTTCGCCATACATGGTGCAAGGTTCGTGGCCATAGGAGGTTCGGCTGTGTGAAGGCTCGTCCATGCATGAAAGGTTCGTAGATGATGGGTTTGTGGATAGCAGGTTCAGTGAAGGTGGCTCGCTGCAGGAGGTTCGGCGGCCCAAGGGTTCGCAGCCACTGAGTTTTGATGGTAGCAGGTTCGGCCGCCTCCCTTTGTCCAGCTTCCCTTGCGAACCTGTAACCATGCACCTTCATCTCGAACTCCTAGTTGTTGCAGGTTGTTCCCATGATAATGGTTATGCGAAAATGGGTTCTTGAGGGTGTAAGGTCCGGTTGCTATAGGCCTTAACCGGTTTGGGTTGGTGGGTCGAACTAGGGGAACAAAAACCCTAGTTTTCAAGACTTTAACCGTTGATTACCTTGTTTTTAGGTGAGCAACTCTTCAGATCGTTTGTACTTCTGTGTAGGGGATGTTTGTAGCTTCGATTTGGCACCAAGATCTTGTAAAATGGTGGAGTTTTGAGTGATTTATGGTAGAGAGAAGTTAGTGAGAGAGAAAGGAGCCGAAAATGGGAGTTTTAGAGAGAGAGTGAAAGGTAAAAATGAAGAAAATGGGTTCATTTAGGGTACATATACCCCGTGCGTGTTCGGTTTCGTTTTGTTTGCTCGTTTCTCGTCTCCGTTGCGTTTCCGGATTGTTACGCGCGTATTTTACGTATTTTAAATAAAACCAATTTGTTTTTAAGTTTTAAAGGTTGTGATTCCTAATAAATGTTTAATATTTATTTTCTTCATTTTATTATCGTTTGAATCGTGTTTCGTTTTCGTTTCGTCAGAACGCGTCACCATCGTGCGTATTCGTTCAAATCGTCACCCGAACGAACACGACGATGGTTTTGCTTCCTGACTTTTGTTTTCTACTTTCCAGTCATCATTTCAGAACATTAAACTCACTGATATGTTTGTGTGAATCGTCACACACGCAAACACACTGTCAGTTTGTTATTCTAAAATAACACTGCAATTGTGTTTCCTCACTGACGGACTCAACTAAACATCATGTTTTCACATTGTTTTCGTACTGATTTATCGGCCATCTTATTCTTGTCATCTATGGATATCATATCGCAACCGACATGTTCTTGTTGTTTACTTGTACACTGTTGTTTCTCTTGATTCGTTGTATTAACTGTACTTAGGTTTTCATTTAAATACAAACAACTATTGTTTGTCATGAGTTGTTGTACTTACGGTATTTAAGTTTTCACATAAATACGTACAACTGTTTCTTGTATTCTGAATTATGTTATCTCAAACAGTGTTCATGCAATTGTATTTACACACAGTTAATAGTGAAAGTACACATACCGTACGGACTTGCCGGACGATCAGGTATTGGATGTCACATTTACCCTTACTAGAAAACCGAAAATTTCACTAGATGACTGGTTCCGACCTAGACCTGATAGAGCATTTTTTAGATAATCTGTTATGACCCAAAATCATTTTCATCGAAATCCATTCTGGCCCGGACCAAAATGGCTATTTTTTTAAAAAACCCGTCTTGACCTGAACCCCACCCATTTTGAGAGGCATATATTACGAGCTTTGAATCAATTGGAAATTGACATAAGCTGTGAATTTATTGTGTAGGTCTGGAAAACATGATTTTGAATGGTTGCTCCATATATCCAAGGCAGGTGGTGTACAACAAGGCCTGTAAGAACAAGTCGATGTCTCAATGTGTTCTTCATCCACATGCACTCTCAGTTAGGAGCTCTTTAAAATCTCATCAGGACCTGAGATCTTTCTCTCCCCATGGTTTGTGCTCATGCTAATTTATTGCGCCGAATGTTATAAATGAGTGTCTTGTTTAATTCTAGATTGAACTTGTGAGATCATAGGCAACTTATATATGATCTAATCCAATCTAAAAGAAACGAGTTGTCAGATGAATGGAGTGTCTTGTTTTTGTACCTTGTTTTGATAAATATTGTTTGGGACTTTGGGTTACATGACTGTGTCAATGCTAGGTTTTATGTCTTAGAAAAGAATAAATTTTTCTATGGGTTCATCCATTCAATACAACTAGGCATGATTTTCTTCATGGTCTTATTCTAACTTAGTAGTGGGACAAACATATTTGAAGACATGGTGTGATTTCACACAGAAAAATGTGAACAGATGTGTGCTTGTGAAATTTTGGTTTTAAATGCATGTTTTGGTTTGATATTTTGTACCTAAGAATTGTGTATATTATGAAGCCCAACAGTTGGTAAGTCTTTAAGCCCAACTTTTGGCCCACATGTCAAAACTGGAAAATAATCTTCTCGCACCCAAATTTAGAGTTTCATCGTCTCTGATTCTCAGTTATTCACCTCTGTATCTTACGATGGGGGTTTTCGATTTTTTGATTTGCTCAGCTAGACTGCCCACATGTATCAAATTACGTGTTCTCATTTGTTCTTAGTGCTAACGTTTTTTCCCCTTTAATTTCCATTTTAGGATTTATGAAATTTAGGGTAAACTTGATTCAAATAGCTATTGTGTCATGCTGATATGGTTTTCAGGTTTTGTGACATTGATTGTTTTATTTCTAAGTTTTTTAATCTGGTCAAATTACAACTGTAGTTTTCAATTTGTCTAAATTTTTTTTGTTGTTTATATTTTATAATTTTGAATTTGTTATCTTTAGATTAAGCTATTCATGAATGTTAATTGCAAATCTGTGTTATAATTTTATAATTTTAGCTTATGTAGCTATATATAATATTGAAATGTTTCGAATTTGTTGTCGAGTTGTTATAGTGGTGTAGTGTATATTTATCTTGGTTGAGATTAACTAATTATGCTATTATTTGTGCATAAAAATATGTATTAATCACTTGTGAAACAAGAAAAATATTATTTTGATGACTTCGTAGCATGAGGGTTAAAAATGATATTTGTTTATTAAAAATGTATTAATATTTTTAATCTTAAATTTTCTTTAAGCAAATTTAAATTTCAACTTTTTAAATTTAACATATTTTTAAATTTAAGATGATTTTAAATTTTTAAATGAATTTAAATTTAATAAATATTTATATTAAAATAAATTTATAGATTAGAGGTTGTGTCTTTTGTATAGACATTGTGTCTTTTGTGTTTTTTGTACAGATAATTGTGTCTTTTGTTTAGACATTGTGTCTTTTGTACAGAATTGCGTCTTTTGTGTTTCTGCTCAATCTTGTGTTTTTCTAAACAATTTAAAACACAATGATGTTGCATAATACATAATGTTAAGCAAAGATGACATAACGACGAGTATAAATAACACATTGATATTTAAAAAAGACACAATTACCTACATATTATATATTATTTATGTGTTATAATCATCATTGCAATTTTATTTATTTGTGTCTCTTAAATAAATTTAATTTGATATTACATGTAGTTGATTAATTTAACTAAAGAAACAAACCTAATGCTATACAAACAACTATGAACATGAAGAATTCAGTGCACAAAGTTATAGGGTTGAATTTTGAAGTATATGGATATATATGAAATTATTTTAGGGAAATAATGTTGAAAAATATCATTTACAGATTAAAGACGAATTAACAATCTTATATATCAAGAAGATTTTTAACACTTGTGCTACGACGAAAGGTACAATTAAAACCGTACGTTCTAGTGTGACGATACGATTAACGTAAAGAGATTACAATGGATTGATTGTGAAAATTGAAATTTAAATAGAATGCATTATTATATCCTATGTTAGTATATGAAATTCTAAAAAATTACGTGATTTAATAAAAAAAAATATAATAAATATAAAAAGCAAAAAAGAAACTACAAAAAATAAAAAAGTTGAAGGCCACGTAGTTATGCGTGAACTCTTGAGTTTTGACATCAAGCTATGCTTTAACCATCTCACCCAAACTTCATTTGTGTTCAGCAAGCTAAAGAAACGTATTTGATAGGCAAGTATATAAATGAAAAAGAAATATAAAATAAAACTAACAACCAATAAAATGGTGACACGTGGTGTGCCAGTAAAATATCTGCCAACACTTGTAAATGAGATGTTATTAAATCAAAATGTGGATTTCCAAAAGAGTACTCTACTTTTGTTTCCTTGTGCTTTTGCCCTAACATTGTTTTCTTTTACACTTATGCCCATAATTAATTTTTTTAATTTTTTTATTATTGAATTTTTATAATTAGTTTTACAAAAAGTTATTTTTTAAATATAACTTTTTATGTACAATATTTTTTAAATTTCTTGACGGTGTGAAGTGTTTATTTTTATCTACATTTAAGTAACAATTTTATTCAAAACTGACATGTGGTACTATAATTTTATTTTAAATTGAGTTTGGTTAAGTATTGTATTTTTATACTTTTTTGAGGACCGTTGACTATTTTTATTGTTCATTTTTCAATGAAGCTATCTATGTGTCGATTTTGGTTCACGTTTTGGCATAGGTTCATCTAGAGATCAAACAATGTCATAGTATGATTTGTTTGTACCACTTTTATTTTGATCATAGTTATGATTTTATATTTTGGTTTTACAATCATCTTTTAAACAATTGTTACGACGTTATTTTTGTGGGATTTTAGCATACCCTCAACGTTTCTTATTTTAGTTTTCGCAACAACACATGCATATATTATGATCCAGATCTTCATTGTTTGTTTAAATAAGCTTTTGTATTTAGCGATTAAACCGAATGCGATCATTAAAACTACGGTTTTCTAACCGGATTTGAGGCCGGTTTATACAAGTCAACGTAACCAAATATATTACCGAAATTAATGAATTCGAAAACGTTTTACCTTAACCGTCGTATGAAGACGGGCCGATAAAGGAGATAGTACGGGGGTAGAGCTCGTGGCGATCAATCAGGGTTGCAAACCGATTATGAGACGGTGGTTTTTCACTCGAATACAAGCTTCCTATTATGGGTTCCGGCTATTGGATTAAACGATCGTTATTGAGGGTGGAAGATGTGTGTTGGTTTTGTTTCCGTTTGAATTGGTTGCTTATGGTAGCTGTATGGCGGTTAATCAGAAGGTCCGTGATGGTGAAATTCTCAGCCCGAATGATTTACATGGTTGAAGGCTCTGGTTGTTGGTCGAATACAGGTCATGGCTTCCTCATGAAGTTTGATCGAGCGGTTTAACAAGGTTTAGCAATTTATTTTTCTTTCATAGAGATGATGTAGTAATATAGTAGTTGTCAGAACGTTCGAGCAATTTCCATAAGTTGGTTTAGTTCATGCCTATCCAGTGGCTTCTTTTGGCCAACCATCTTTAAAGATGCTGCCGAATTTGCTAAACGTTGCAATAGATGTCAACAATTGGGCAGCATCTCAAAGAGGAATGAGATGCCCTTACAACCGATTTTAATTGTTAACATATTTGATGTATGGGGCATCGATTTCATGGGCCCATTTCCTAATTCGTGTGGTAACTATTACATCTTGGTGGCGGTCGGTTATGTGTCAAAATGGATTGAAGCAATCGCCACCAAAACCAATGATCATTCCGTTGTATGCAAGTTTGTGCAAACAAACATTTTTACAAGAAACTAGAGGGACCAGAACTGTAACTATGTAAACCGGAATTCACATACAAAAAGTTTGAGTTATTTTCTAAAAGGCTGAAAACTCCAAGGACTTATTGTGCAAAGATCTAAAACTAATTACTTCTTCCCTGTGATCCACGATTGAAGCCATGGAAGCTTCTGTTGAAGCTCAAAAATGATTAAAACTTACAAATTAATTCAATCAAGTAAATGTAATACGTTTAAAACTTAAATACCATTGTAACTTATTAATCAAACACATTTAACAAGGAATTTAAGGCTAAACACCATAACCGTACCATATGTTCGAACCATGAATTCAAATTCGATTAAAAAGATTGTAATAATTCAATTAAACCATACGCATACACTCTCGACATCCTTCTGAAGCCGTTCGTAACAAAAACAGCCAAGCAGGCTGTAGGGGCGCAGGACGGGCCATCGGGTGCGATGCGCCGGTGCTGCCGTGGGTTCTGGTTCTGGCGACGCAAAAAAGGAGAAGCACAGATGCAGAGGCGGCAAAGTTGCAAACTTTTTTTTTCTTTTCTTCCTAAACGGCTAAACGCATTTTAGTTTTTTAGGCAATTGGGTTGGGTTGAATGAATCGGGTTGTGTAGTTCAACACAACACTTTCACAAGCAATCTTCTACCGAGCTTGATAAATTGCGGAAGATTCTATCAACTCAACTTACTCACACTTGCAGAACAAATACAATACACAAATAAAGTTGATTTCAAGGTCAAAGTATATTTCGTTCAAATGCAAAGTGAACAAGACTCTATAGCTCAAGCACACACACTATTACTTGAACCAGATAATTTGGGAGTGCAATAGGTCGAGTGACAAGAGAAGACAGGGTCCTGTTGGGCTATTCTACTCGTTGGTTAACCTGGGGTTCTTTCGAGCAGTTTGCAACTCACATAAAAAAGGTTCGTGTCTCCAGGAAGGTGTTTTGGTGAATTATTGTAGTTTGGAAGTAAGGAAACTCACCAAAACAAGCAAGGAAGAAGGCTGGAGGGCTTGGTTCCGATCATGCTGCTTGGTCGAGAGCTGTCGAGTCAACCAATGGGTGCTGGTCTAATGTTGGGTAGCTTCCTGCTATGGACGTGAGCTGCTTCTTCGTCTAGTCTGCTGCGGGGCTGTGGCTGGTTGATGATCACCGGTTGTTGGGTGGTCTGGAGGGGTTCCACCAAGTATACCAGATAGTGAAGAAGAGAATGTTGGTGTGGATTTTTCTTGGCAGCACAGGGGGTATTTATAGGGGATTTGAGATGGTAGAAGGGTGTAATTGGAGGAAAACCAGATTTGGTTGGAAATGAACTACCCTTTGAAGGTTAGTCTTGTAGGTTTGATGTTGTACCATCCCCTATAAGACCTGCAGCAGCTTTGGTTCTTCCCAAGAAGAGGTGAGGTTGATAGGATTGGACATTATAAGACTTGGTTTAATGTTCTTTAAGATAATTTGGTACTCTACTTGTTTGAATTCCCTAGGAACTCTTCTTTCTTCTCCACCGTAGTATATGAGCCCTTGGGGTTTGTTTTGGTCGTGACCCACGTTTAGCAATTCATCTCTTTGTTCGGCTATGGGGGCTGGTTGTTTTGCTCACAGCATGGTTTTAGCCATTGTATATTTTTTTAAATATGAATTTCACACGATGGGCCCGACCTCTGATCTATTAACAATGAATTTAAGAATTTTTATATCACGAAACATAAATTAGGTTTGTAATGAATATCATCATATTTGCTTAACTAAATTAGGTTATGTTTTGTAATGACCGGTTTTAGACGGTCACAAGCGTTTTTTTATATCACGAAACGAGGCTCCGATTTCAAGATACACTTAGTCGAATATTTGATTACACTGCCTGTTGTCTTTGATTTCTTCCTTCTTCTTTTGACTACAATGTAACCATTGTCTAGTGCTCTGCTTTTCACCCACCCTACCAGCGCTTCTTCGGAGCTAGTCGGCTCTAGTCGGGAAAATCGGACTAATCGGTGCACCTTAAAATCAAGAGATTCCGACAATTCCGGTGATCTAGCCGATCATAATCGGCCACATGTCGGCCAAATTCCGGATATTCGAGCCAATTTCTAGTCAAATCCTTCAATCTAACCAACAAGAACAAAAATTGAACGACTCACCTGAGATTCCGGCTGAATTCCGACTCCAATTTGGTGAGACATGATGGTGGTGGCTGTCGGAATCTATGTTTGCCCTAGCTAAGAACGAGACGAACGACAAAGGGCAGGAGATGAATTAAGGTGCTTATGGGCTTTATTAGGTTATGGGGTTTTATTATTTATGGGGTTTTTTTTTGGGGTCTTTTAGAGGTAGAAAATTGAAAGTTTTATTATTTATGGGTTTGTTTATTCTTTTTGGCTTTTTAAAAGGAAGAAATTTGAAGTATTACCTGATAAATCATGAATTAGTTGGTTAAAATTTGTAGGTATTTAAAAAATTATATATTAAATTTTAATCTGATTAATCTGTAGTCCCTACCTCGCTGACCGACTAGCGGTTAGTGATTTCTCCAACCATGCTTATAGCCACATGAAACTTACAACCACCTAAAAGTTACAAGTCATGTGCGGAAGTTACACATATTATCGGAAAGTTACAAGTCTCACACGAAAGTTGCAAGTCTTGTATGAAACAAGTTTCTTAGAAAAAATATATGGTTCATAAGAAAGCTTTCGTTTTGTTCAATGGGGCAACTTTAACTACTTTGAAACACACTACAAGAAAGTTAATCTATACCGACAGTTTAGTGTCGTTGGGAAAGGGTCGACGTAGCAGATTAACTTTGTTATAGTGACAACGGGATGTGCATCTCATAAGTCCCACAAGTTTTATTTATTAACTCTCCAACAAAGTATGATTGTTCTATGAGTGAACCACTCCTGGTTACTAATAACCAAATTACTTCACAAGGATCTCAAATGATGCCTATGAGCATGGGCGTAGCTTAGTTCAGACGGGGGGGTGTTTATTAAAATACGAATTTGAAATAACATATTAATCAAACTGATTAATTTATCATGCAGCTGGATATCATAAAACAGCCTAAAAATTTAAAATATGTGTCTAAGCAGCGGAATTAATAAGTTGTTCAAATGCAGCAGAATGCAAAATGTTAGACACTACATAGTTTGCAAAGACATAATGAAATTAAATATTGTTTTCGAAAGACAAGGGATGAATGCATGTGACTTCAGTGCTTGTTCTCTTAGGTGCATCCCTATCCATGATCGAGCTAGTTACATGAGAATACATATCAAGAAAAAGTGTCAACACATAGGTTGGAGAGTTCATACGTTTTGATAGTAATACATAAGTAAATAAAAATGTTAATTGTCACGTGTCATGTTGTTTATTATATGTTTGTTCTGAGCCCTAGCCTCCAAGTTTCAGTTGCGTCTCTACCGAACTAAACTTGTTTGCTCTAGCCTCCGCCATGCCTATCGTAGGGACATGGACGATGGGTTGAGATTACACGCGTCCTGACATACAGTCAGAGTTGGCGCCACGTGGGGTTCGTCGCGCCCGTGAACCGTTACACACTTTGCGTGACTGATGCATGACAAGTGTGGAGTAACCATGGTCATGGGAGAGAACCAGGTGAGCAATAAAATCCAACTAATCATTTTCGAAAATCCTTAGAACAAGATATTTCTGGCCTACAATGAGGAAAGATGCAATGTCACACCCCCTGCGCCACGTGCGGAATCCACGGCGCGGTGACGATCGATGGTTGAATCATGCATAAGTATTGAATAAGAACAACCACAATGCATTACTAAATTTCATAGATATTAGACCATTGTTTTAGTTACAGCCAATCTAACTATCTTCACAAAAGAATGACAACTACAGACCCAAAAATATTGTTTACAAAGTAAGACTCAGACAAGACAATTAAACAATCAGGATTTAATGAGTTTCTAATCCATCCTAGCTTGTTTCTTCATCTTGTTCTATCTTAAAACGGTCTCCTTAATTGTCCTTTAGAAAGTCTTAAACCTGATTACCTGAAACACGTGAAAAGTAACTGTCAACTACAAAAGTAGTTGGCGAGAACAATAGGTTTAACATTTGTAAATACGAATCTGCATTGTAAGGCATGTGTATAAAGCAGTGAATGTAAATACATGGATGGTTGCAACCTAAACTAATATCAAGTAAGAATAATGTGTGCAAACAATCAAAAGACTGTTTACTAGAAAAGCCAACATATAATCAAGTCCCAAACTACGTTTGGAGTCAGAAAATTTGTCAGTAAACACATCAACACGAGTTGTACTAACGAGTTTACTCAGAAGACAACTCCGTGTTGACGTAACCCGGTCAATATGACTTGTGCTGGCAAACTTAATTAGCAGCAATTTCATATTACCATAATGCAACCAATTCTGCAGTTAGCTTTTAAAACAAATTTAAAAGCTAACTCCAGCTTTGGTGTAACCAAATGTGTCCCGCTTTCCCTTGTTGTGATCACCCAATACTAACGTTATAAGAATAAGAATATGTGTCTTGATGTGTGTATAAGTTTGTTCACAACGATGAACACCATGCTTTTGAATACTTGGATTTGAAACCTTTGGTTAAATGCCTTATTTGATTACCATGAATTGAAAACCTTGCTTGAATACCATGACTTGAAATCCTTTGATTGAATACCGCCATGAAAACTATTGCTTGAATACCTTGTTTTGAAACCCCTGATTAAATACTAAGAATCGTGTCCTTGTATAATAACAAGGTTTATAAAGTATTATTTATCGAAAACACAAGATTATAGTAAAAGGGTTTATAAAACTTATTCTTTAAAAGTGTTTAACATTTATAAAACCATTCCTGTGTAAAACAGTTATAAAAACAGTTTAGAGAATCTTTTATAAAACCTTGTAGTAAAAGATGTTTAACAGTTGATAAAACTCTTAAAACAGTTAATAAATCCTTTAAGGATAATTAAGAAATTCCTTGATGCTATAAAGTGAATCTGTAATGTTTGAATAATAACATGAATTATGTGTATGAAATAGATTAGTATAAAGAGTGTTTGGTCACGTGTTCCACCCCAAAACAGTTGTAAAACAGTAAAAGAGGGGCTAATGTTCTCACCTGACTGCAGTAGACTCTGAACTAGAACAAGTAGAAAGTAGCAAACAAAACTTCTAACTGGTTCCTATATCATTCTAATCATACATAGAATATAAGAATTATGAAATTGTACTCTTTGATTGATTGATTGACTTATGTTAAGCGGTTGACTTATGAAAGTATTGTGTCATGTTCTATTATGCACAACTTGTACACATAAAAGTAACATGTGTTTATGAATGTGATAACCATTGATTAATCATGTGTAAATCGTCCATTGATAGAATCCTTTGAAAGTTAACCTAAGTCATAGTTATGACTTAGGTTTATTGTTTCAAGTTTGTCCTGAATTCTTTTGTATAACTTGTTTTTAACCAATTTGTATCCTTATGAAGATAATTCTTGAATGTTAAATTTGTGTATTATCAAAATGTTGTCATCTTTGTAATGAATACATGATTATTGAAGTTTTAACTAGTGGGCCTTATGTTGGCCAACTATCCCATATGAGCCAACTGTAACTGGGCCAAAAGGTTAGTCATGGGCCCAACAAGTTCTCATGGGCCACGTGGGATTAAGGTCAGGCTTCATCTGGAATTTCGTCCTAGTTAAGGGAATTTCGTCCCAAAATTAACAAGCCGAAGGTTCTGTAAAAAGATGAGGGTACTTAAGCTTCATCTGGTCTTCACGTTCCCAGGTGAACTCAGCACCACGTTTGCCCTCCCATCGTACCTTTACAATCGGGATACGGCTACGTTTGACTTTCTTGACTCCATGATCCATGATTTCGACCGGACGTTCTATGAACTGCATGTTGTTTTGAATTTGAATGTCTTCCAGTGGAATCTGAACATCATGATCCGCCAAGCATTTCTTAAGATTTGATACATGAAACGTATCGTGAACATTGCTTAGCTCCACCGGAAGTTTGAGTTTGTAGGCTACGGGACTAATCCTTTCCAGGATCTCAAAAGGTCCAACGTACCTTGGTGCAAGTTTCCCTTTCTTCCCAAATCGGACCACGCCTTTCCAGGGAGAAACCTTGAGTAAGACTCGGTCACCAACTTGAAACTCAAGTGGTTTCCGACGTCGATCGGCATAACTCTTCTGTCGATCCCTTGCGGCCTTAAGCCTTGATTGAATGATTGTGATCTTGTCTGTTGTTTCTTGAATGAGTTCAGGTCCTACTACCTATGAGTCACCAACCTCGGTCCAACAGACTGGTGATCGGCACTTCCTACCATATAAAGCCTCGAATGGTGCACATTGAATGCTTGTATGGTAGCTGTTGTTGTACGAAAACTCGATGAGTGGAAGATGAGTATCCCAACTCCTACCGAAGTCAATCACACAAGAACGAAGCATGTCCTCGAGTGTTTGGATAGTCCTTTCGCTTTGACCGTCGGTTTGGGGATGATATGCCGTGCTAAGATTAACACGGGTTCCCAAAGCCTTTTGCAGTGATTGCCAAAAGCGAGAAGTAAAACGACTATCACGATCAGCAATGATTGATGTTGGAGTACCATGACGAGCGATGATTTCGTTGATGTATAAGGTGGCTAACTTCTCCATTTTGTAATCCTCTCGGATTGGGAGAAAATGAGCAGATTTGGTGAGTCGATCAACGATCACCCAAATCGAATCATAACCTCACGGAGTTCTCGGCAACTTGGTTATAAAATCCATGGAAATTTGTTCCCATTTCCATTGCGGAATTTCAGGTTGCTGCAGAAGTCTCGAAGGCTTCTAATGTTCTGCCTTGACTTTTGAACATGTTAGACATTTCCCCACATACAATGCTATGTCTTTCTTCATTCCAGGCCACCAGTAAGATGTCCTCAAGTCTTGGTACATCTTATCGGCTCCTGGATGAACTGAGTATCGTGACTTATGAGCCTCATCACAGATGAGTGTGCGCAATTCTTCTGACTTTGGAATCCAAATGCGGCCGTTGTGGTATAACACCCCATCAGGTCGAGGTTCTAGTTTATCCTCAATTCCGCAGTCTAACTCTGCCTTCAGTTGATTGTCTATCACTACTTGTTGTTGTGCAATACGAATCAGGTCCTTCAAGTTTGGCTGTGTGTTGATCTCCATTGCTCTTACACGAATTGGTTTGACTGGTTCCTTACGACTAAGAGCATCCGCCACCACATTGGCTTTACCCGGGTGGTAACGAATCTCACAGTCATAATCAGTTAGAAGCTCAAACCAACGCCATTGTCTCATGTTGAGTTCTTTCTGATTGAGAATGTGTTGCAGGCTCTTGTGGTCCGTATAGATGACACATTTAGTACCATAAAGGTAGTGCCTCCAAATATTCAATGCAAAGACCACAGCCCCTAACTCAAGGTCATGAGTAGTATGATTCTTCTCGTGAACCTTAAGCTGTCTCGAAGCGTATGCAATCACCTTGTCCAGTTGCATAAGCACACAACCGAGGCCAAGGTTTGAAGCATCGCAGTAGACAATGAAATCATCACTGCCCTTTGGAAGACTAAGGATAGGGGAGTTGCATAACTTCTGTTTAAGAAGTTGAAATGCATCTTCTTGTTTCTGTTCCCATATAAATGCTTGACTTTTCTGAGTCAGAGTGGTAAGTGGCAAGGCTATCTTCGAAAAGTTCGCGATGAATCTTCTGTAATAACCTGCCAGACCCAGAAATGAACGAATTTCTGTTGGAGTAGATGGGGTAGTCCAGTTCTTAATCGCTTCAATCTTTGCTGGATCTACGTGTATCCCATCCCTGTTACTGACATGCCCTAAGAAATGAACTTCCTTTAGCCAGAATTCACACTTTGAGAATTTAGCATAAAGTTGTTCGGCTCTTAGTATCTCTAAGAATTTCCTCAAATGATCCTCATGTTCTTGCTCCGTCTTGGAATAGATCAGTATATCATCAATGAAGACGATAACAAACTGATCTAAGTATGGCCTGCAGACTCGATTCATCAAGTCCATGAACACTGTCGGTGCATTGGTCAGTCCAAATGGCATAACCACAAACTCGTAGTGTCCATATCGAGTCCTAAATGCAGTCTTTGGTATATCCTCATCATTTACTCGCAACTGATGATACCCGGATCGTAAGTCGATCTTAGATAAGCAAGTCGCTCCTTGTAATTGATCAAACAGATCATCGATCCTAGGCAGAGGATATCTGTTCTTGATTGTCAGTTTTTTTAGCTCACGATAGTTTATACACATACGAAACGAACCATCTTTCTTCTTGACAAAGAGAACCGGAGCTCCCCATGGAGAGAAACTCGGTCTAATGAACCCTTTATCTAGAAGTTCCTGAAGCTGACTAGACAGTTCTTGCATCTCAGATGGTGCTAATCGATATGGTGACTTCGCCACTGGGTTCGCTCCAGGGACGAGATCGATTCTAAACTCCACTTGTCGGACTGGTGGTAGTCCTGGCAAGTCTTCTGGGAATACGTCCGAATAATCTCTGATGACCAGAACGTCTTCAACCGATTTCTTTTCAGGTTTCTTCTCTACCACGTGTGCCAGTAACGCACAGTATTTCTTCTTCAGGTACTTCCTAGCCTTGATGCACGACACAATCTTCAATCCGCGGCAGGGTTTCTCGCCGTAAACTCGCATCATTTCGCCAGACGGTAGGGGGATTCGAATAAGTTTTTCCGAGCATACGATTTCGGCATTGTTTTTGGACAGCCAATCCATTCCCACTACGACTTCGAAGCTTCCAAGTGTCATAGGGATAAGATCGATGAGGAAAAGATGGTCGTTTAATCTTAATTCACAACCATCAATTATTGAGTTCACAAATATGGTCTTACTATCGGCTACTTCTACGGTGTAGGGAGCAGTAAGTCTAGATGGTTGTATATTAAACAAGGAAGCAGTATGAGCAGAGACAAAACTTTTATCAGCACCAGTATCAAATATGATAGAAACGTAATGACCATTAATGAGAAATGTACCCGTGACGACTGCCGGCTCCTCGCGTGCTTCGGTAGCTCTGATAACAAAGGCACGAGCAATAGCAGTTGTGTTGTTGAGACGTGGACATTGGTTTCTGAAGTGTCCCTCTGCTCCACAGTTATAACAGGTTTTTCCACCTGTAGTAGTAGGAGTAGCGGTAGCAGTTGTAGCAGCAGCAAGATGAGTAGCTCGGCATGTAGCTACCAAGTGTCCGAACCGTCCACACTTGAGACATTTTCTGCATGGAATAGTGGGTGGATGATGGTATTGGCATTTGGTGCAAAGTGGGTACGGGCCAGTATAAGGCTTTCTGGCCGTAGCAGGTTGTGGAATAGCAGTAATGGGAGTGGCTTGAGTAGGTGCAGCTACAGTCATGGCTGCAAAATTCTTGACTGTCTTGTGTTTTCTTCTTCTTGTGATGATGTAGCTCGGGCTTCTTGCCTTCTTCAATCTGCGCTCTCTTGTACCCCTTTCGGGTGAGCGTACCAGCCTTGACATATTCTTCAGTAAGAGTAGCGCCAAGATGAATTGCCGCCTCTAGAGTAGTGGGGTTACTCCCCATAACAGTTCCCCTGATGACTAGGAGTAAGCCTTCAATGTACTTCTCTATCCTGCGGGATAGAGGAGTAACTATATGTGGCACTAGAATGCACAACTCATGGAAACGAGTCGTATATTTCACGCTTTCGCCACTGTCTTGGACCAAATTCCACATTTCAACCTCAAGTTTCTTCAACTCATGTCGTGGACAAAACTGTTCCACAAGTAAGTTCTTGAAACCTTCCCACGGTAATGCCAAATCAACTTCCCGTCCTCTGCTGTTCTTCTCAGAATTCCACCAGGTGAGTGCGCCCTTGTGAAAAGCGCTAGAAGCCATCTTAACCTTTAGATTTTATGGACATCCTGTGAAGTCTAGAATGTCCTCAATGCTTTCCAGCCATTGCAGTAGGCCGGTAGCTCCCTCAGTAGCAGCGTACTTAGGAGGCTTAGCATCATTGAACTGTTTGAAAGTGAATGTAGTAGTTCCGGCGTTGTTAGCATTTGAGTTGTTTGCTAAATCACTGGTACTTCCCCGAAGATTCTGGGTGATATCAGTGACCATACCCGGGATGACATCCCTCATGTGTATAGTGATAGCCCGGGCAATTCTGTTGATATCATCATCGTTGCCACTTGTTGAACCCTCTCCGTTGGGGCCACGTCAAGGAGGCATTCTACAAATAGAAGCCACAAGTGGGTCAGTAATGAGAAAGGATACAATTAAATTTACATGATAAAGTTAGTAATATGTTCATATTACTAATATTATCATTCAATTGTAATATGGACAAGCATAAAAAGTCAGTTAACATAAAATCAGTTAACCTTTTAGCATGCTTTTCATGTGATTGTGTATGATGTCTCATGATTTCACTCCACCAAACCTACACACTGACACTTTCCCAGTATACCGAAGATAGCTTATGTATAGGGCATACGAAAGGGTCAAGCAACCTGCCAGCCCAGTCGCCAGCCCACCACCGCCTCGATATACCACGATCGTGCCCTTGCTAGCATTTGGCAACACGACTGGTTTGGTTACAAGCATGTTCCATTGATAAAGAATCCCATGATCCTTGATCATCTGAATTATGATTGAATCTATGAATGAATTATGGTTGTATTATGGTTGAATTATGTGTGCACTTACTAACAATCGTTAACATGTAGAACTAAATCATATGTGTGCTCTACATTTTCCTTGTTAACCTATGTTAGTAAGTACTAAGCATGTAATCACTTAAGACTACACATAATGATCGTTCACTTGATTGATTCACACACAATGGTTGATTAACACAATGATTGATTTCATACAATGATTTTATCTCAAATGGTTGTATCTCATATGTTTGACAAATGTTCAATGATTCCAGTTGTTCCCGGATTTTCACTTCAAATGCTAACGCCGAATTCCCCCTGTCATACTGAAGTTAGTTTATATATAGGGCATACGTAGGGTCAAGCTAACTGCCTGCCCAGCCGACATCCCACCACCACTTCAGTATGGCAGAGCTTGGTCGCCGTTTGTATTTGAAGCTAGGATCCCAACTCTTGATTGATTATGATTGGGTAAACCATGGTTCTTGATTTACTTGAAATCAAGACCTTAGGTTTTAGTATATGTGTCCTAGGTTAATTAGCCTAGGTTTCCAATACTTACAGTATTGAGTATAATGATCTCCTTGTGTGAACTTCCACTAAAGAACATTGTTTCACAGATTCTAAGTTATGAAGTCCTAATTGTGATGAATACATGATGATGTTATCATGATGAGAATTTCAGATCAAAGATACTAAAAATACAGATCTTTGCCTCTGAGATCCTTTGATGAATATACACGATGAGAATTTCAGACCAAAGATACTAAGAATACAGATCTTTGCCTCTGAAATCCTTTGATGAATATACACGATGAGAATTTCAGACCAAAGATACTAAGAATACAGATCTTTGCCTCTGAAATCCTTTGATGAATATACACGATGAGAATTTCAGACCAAAGATACTAAGAATACAGATCTTTGCCTCTGAAATCCTTTGATGAATATGTCTTGAGAAATTTAGTTCGGTTCCTAAAATTATAGAATTCCGATCCAAATTCCTTGACTCGACATCTAATCTTAGAAAAGTATCCCTAAGATCTTTCAAGCTTAATGTAGACTTAATGCTTACTTAAGTTTACTTAGATCCTAAGTATCCTCAAGCCTATAGCACTTAGTCCTATAGGGTAGCTTAGGTTATAGTCTAGGTCATTAATTATTGGGTTTTTCCTAGTTCTCTACAACCTTGGCTCTGATACCAACCTGTCACACCCCCTGCGCCGCGTGCGGAATCCACGGCGTGGTGACGATCGATGGTTGAATCATGCACAAGTATTGAATAAGAACAACCACAATGCATTACTAAATTTCATAGATATTAGACCATTGTTTTAGTTACAACCAATCTAACCATCTTCACAAAAGAATGACAACTACAGACCCAAAAATATTGTTTACAAAGTAAGACCCAGACAAGACAATTAAACAATCAGGATTTAATGAGTTTCTAATCCTTCCTAGCTTGTTTCTTCATCTTGTTCTATCTTAAAACGGTCTCCTTAGTTGTCCTTTAGAAAGTCTTAAACCTGATTACCTAAAACACGTGAAAAGTAACTGTCAACTACAAAAGTAGTTGGTGAGAACAATAGGTTTAACATTTGTAAATACGAATCTGCATTGTAAGGCATGTGTATAAAGCAATGAATGAAAATACATGGATGGTTGCAACCCAAACTAATATCAAGTAAGAATAATGTGTGCAAACAATCAAAAGACTGTTTACTAGAAAAGCCAACATATAATCAAGTCCCAAACTACGTTTGGAGTCAGAAAATTTGTCAGTAAACGCATCAACAAGAGTTGTACTAACGAGTTTACTCAGAAGACAACTCCGTGTTGACGTAACCCGGTCAATATGACTTGTGCTGGCAAACTTAATTAGCAGCAATTTCATATTACCATAATGCAACCAATTCTGCAGTTAGCTTTTAAAACAAATTTAAAAGCTAACTCCAGCTTTGGTGTAACCAAATGTGTCCCGCTTTCCCTTGTTGTGATCACCCAATACTAACGTTATAAGAATAAGAATATGTGTCTTGATGTGTGTATAAGTTTGTTCACAATGATGAACACCATGCTTTTGAATACTTGGATTTGAAACCTTTGGTTAAATGCCTTATTTGATTACCATGAATTGAAAACCTTGCTTGAATACCATGACTTGAAATCCTTTGATTGAATACCGCCATGAAAACTATTGCTTGAATACCTTGTTTTGAAACCCCTGATTAAATACTAAGAATCGTGTCCTTGTATAATAACAAGGTTTATAAAGTATTATTTATCGAAAACACAAGATTATAGTAAAACGGTTTATAAAACTTATTCTTTAAAAGTGTTTAACATTTATAAAACCATTCGTGTGTAAAACAGTTATAAAAACAGTTTAGAGAATCTTTTATAAAACCTTGTAGTAAAAGATGTTTAACAGTTGATAAAACTCTTAAAACAGTTAATAAATCCTTTAAGGATAATTAAGAAATTCCTTGATGTTATAAAGTGAATCTGTAATGTTTGAATAATAACATGAATTCTGTGTATGAAATAGATTAGTATAAAGAGTGTTTGGTCACGTGTTCCACCCCAAAACAGTTGTAAAACAGTAAAAGAGGGGCTAATGTTCTCACCTGACTGCAGTAGACTCTGAACTAGAACAAGTAACAAGTACCAAACAAAACTTCTAACTGGTTCCTATATCATTGTAATCATACATAGAATATAAGAATTGTGAAATTGTACTCTTTGATTGATTGATTGACTTATGTTAAGCGGTTGACTTATGAAAGGATTGTGTCATGTTCTATTATGCACAACTTGTACACATAAAAGTAACATGTGTTTATGAATGTGATAACCATTGATTAATCATGTGTAAATCGTCCATTGATAGAATCCTTTGAAAGTTAACCTAAGTCATAGTTATGACTTAGGTTTATTGTTTCAAGTTTGTCCTGAATTCTTTTGTATAACTTGTTTTTAACCAATTTGAATCCTAATGAAGATAATTCTTGAATGTTAAATTTGTGTATTATCAAAATGTTGTCATCTTTGTAATGAATACATGATTATTGAAGTTTTAACAAATGGGCCTTATGTTGGCCAACTATCCCATATGAGCCAACTGTAACTGGGCCAAAAGGTTAGTCATGGGCCCAACAAGTTCTCATGGGCCACGTGGGATTAAGGTCAGGCTCAAATGATTTACGCATGGGCCTATTGGGCCATGATGATCCCATTCTATTTATTAAGCAATTTCGAATGTCGTGGGCCAATCAATTGGGCCGAGTGTTTATCCGGGTCGTACAGGGAAAACGTGGGCTGCTTTAATTCCTATTGGGCCGGAAATAACCGACTTGGGCCAGATGAGACATGTGGGCTGCTGTAAGGGTTGGACCAAAGAAAAGACTCGGCCGAAGGTTGTTAGGCCGACACACCTTGTTGTTCATCGAACCTATCACCAAAATCCATAGGTTCGGCTGGTTTTCAAGAGGGTAGGTGCATGGTGTTTAATCCAAGGTTCGGCCAAAGGAGTCTCTCACAAGGTTCGGCTGAAGATTAGCTCGTCATCAAAGTTCGGCTCGCATGGTTTGTGAGCTGCAACTCTCATAGGTTCGTGGCCATGCGAGGTTTGTCTGACCCATCATGGGTTCGCCCGAAACCAAAGGTTCGTCTGGAAGGGTTCGCCGGTGTCCAATGGTTCGGCATATGGTGGGTTTCGGCTGTATGCATTGGTTCGCCTAGGGTTCGGTCAGGATTTCACATGCAAGGTTCGTGACACATCTGCTGGTTAGTTCATCATGAGGCTTCGGGAGTGGTTGGGTTCAGCCAAGAAGGTTCGCTAGTCACAGGAGGGTTTATCTAGGGCTTCTGGCTCATGGTTCGTGGCTCCTGACTAAAGGTTCGGCTAGTAGCTTTGCTCAGAAGGTTCGGCCGTGGACGTTTGTTTCGCACAGGTTCGTCCGAACCTGTAATCTCACCATCATCATCCTTGGTTCTAAGGTTGTTGGCTCTAGCTTTTGATGTTCATCAGTAGATGTGAGATGTTCTCGAGTGTGTTAGGGTCGCGGAGGTGGTCTAGAACCGGCTAAAACTTGAGGTTGAACAAACACACACAAAACCCTATTTTTTATGATTTTCTCTTGATCATACCTTGATTTCTAGTGGCTAACTTTCCAGATCAGTTGTACTGCCTTGTAGTACTCGTTGAGAGCTTCGTTGGACACCAAGAACGCCCAATTTCGTGAAGAAACGAAGGAGATATGAATCTTGGAAGATTGAAAATGGTGGTTTTCTCTTCTAGAGAGAGAAAATGACGATGGAAGCCTGTAGAGAGAGAGAGTGTTGGTTGAAAATGAGGAAAATGCCTTCTTTAAGGCTTTTATACTACGGGTGGTATTCGGGTTCGTTTCGGTTGATCGATTCGCGTTTTCGTCGCGTAATGCGCATTTTACGCTTTTTAAAATAAAAGAGTTGTTATTTTCAATATTTTGATGAGTTTCAAAATTGTAAAATGTAAAATAAAATATTTTACTTATTTTTACCTTTCGTTCGCTGCCAGATCGTTAAACGAATATAATTACGTGTATACCCGCAATTGCGTACGTTCTTCGGTCGTATTATTTATTTATGGCCGTTTACTCGTAATTATAAGTTCAACATTCGTATCATTATGGATCGTCACCCATAATTATACTCAGTCTCGCTTACGTATTACGATTTTTGTTTGATTAATTTGTTTGTCATACTATTCGTCATAACACTACGCACTAACACTATCCTATTACACCGAACGCAGTATATGTATAGGGCATACCCAGAGTCCAGCTAACTGCCTTATCTACGCCAGCCCACCACTGTTTCGGTATAATACAATATTGTTCCTGCCTAGCGTAATCGACTGTAAATAAATAATACATACTTGTTTCTAATTAAATATGATCCTATAACACACAAACACAAACATGAACACATGAATAACATTGACAGATTGAATATAATTACACATTGTTCCATCACTGTTTATGATTACCATGACTAAATGCACAGATGTTACATGCAATGTCCTATTCCCAAAGATGTGATGCTTGCCAAAGACACAGCAATATCCTTCACCAACCAGCTGAACCTTTATATCCAATAGTCTCATCATAGCCATTCATGAAATGGGGAATGGATATAGTAGGAAAACTACCAAAAACACCACGAGGAAAAGTATTCATGCTTGCCATGACTGATTATTTTTCAAATTGGATTGAAGCTGAAGCCTTTGTACAAGTAAGAGAAAAGGAAGTAATATCCTTCATAAAAAGAAATATCCTGACCAGATTCGGGATACCTGCTGAGATTACCTGCGACAACGGATCTCAATTTATTGGTAAAAGAACTACCAACTTTTATGAAGCATGGGGGATAAAAATGATTACTTCCACACCAGTACATCCTCAAGCTAACAGCCAAGCAGAATCAAGCAATAAAATTATCATAAACAATCTCAAAAAGAAGTTGGGATCCAAAAAAGGAAAATGGGCTGAAGAACTCCCGTTTGTCCTATGGGCAGATAGAACAACTACAAAAAATGCGATTGGTCAAACACCATTCTCATTAGTATTTGGTCTGAAGCTGTACTCCCAACTGATATGATTATCCCTACTGCAAGAACAAGTCTACAAACTATTGAAGCTAATAACAAAGTATTATCTCAGGATATAGATACTATTGATGAATCTAGGGATCTTGCGAAGATTAGAATGGCTGTCTATCAACAAAAGATAGCTAAATCCTACAATAAGAATATAAGGATCAGAAGATTCCAAGTAGGAGATTTGGTTTTAAGAAAAGCACTCCAGAATACCACCAACCCAACGGATGGAAAGCTTGCCCCAAAATGGGAAGGGCCTTATAAAATTGACTCCGAAGCTGGAAAAGGGGCATATAGATTAATTACTATGGACGATGAACCTCTTCCAAGAGCATGGAATGCCATTCATCTCAAAACTTATGATGTCAGGCGGTAGCATAATTAAAAACACATAAAAATCACAACTATCCTAGACACTAAGTAATACTCTAGACTCTCTAAAACTAAACTACTGACAGACAAGTGTACCTATCGGAGATAGTATAGCCTAAGCAAGTCCGGATATCGAACCCACAGACTTCTATAGAAAATGCAAAATAGACTCAAGGACTTATCTATACAAATTTACTTAATTAAAAAGAATGATTTAAAAGGGGGTTTTTACAAACAACTAAAAATGACTTAAATGGAGGAAAAACTAAAACGAGAACAAACGGCGGACAAAGAAGAGAATCAGATGGACAAAACACTACCTCGGCTCGAATCATATACATGCTTGACAAGGTTATATCGGTAATGGAACTGATATGCTACCGAAATCTTAAAATACTAAACTCAAAGGAAACTTAGAGCACCCTCGACCCTTCTCAAGGATAGTCAACTAAAACTCCTAAAAGCCGTAAAACCACCGGTTAAATGGATTTCCCTCACAGGTCATCCAAGTGTTTTATGAAATACCCGCTAGACAATCTACTTCACAGCGCGATCGTCTCAATACACATAAGATAAAATTTTACGAACTATCTACCTCACGGTGCGACAGTTTTAAGACACCTAAATGCACGAGGTAACCTGGAATTTCCTATTGGATTCAATAAACAAGGTTTGCAAGATGACCTAGACCGATCTTCTCACGAAGCCTCTAACCTAGCAATCTAACAACCAAGACTTATTGACAACTTCTCACCTCACAGCTATTGAAGTTGGTTGCACATCTTAATCGTCTAATTCATAATAAAACACTCCTATGAATTACCTGATCACAATAATTCACCCATTAATCAAAAATACACAGTCATTGACCTAGCATGCGCCTATTATATGAAAGACAATCATCAAGACTCATGAGGAGTGAGAAATCAATCGTAAGACAATCAAAGATACACATACACATCCAATATTCCAAACCAAGTCTTTAAATCATAAATCAATCACATCAATATGTTCCAAAACCAAAACAAACCCCAATCAATCACATATAATCATCTACCCTAGGTAGCTTTATGTGTTTAGCCACTAAACATAGTCATAAACATAATCATAACATATGCAAAGTCTGAAATACACATAAGAATCAACAAAGTAACGAGAAACGATAAACCGAATGTTTGGATAACTCCAACAATGATCCAAAACTCTCGAATCTTCAATCCGATGCTTCCCAGACCTTGAAATCGCCTCTAATCGCCTCCAGCCGTTCTCTTGGATCGTATATTTTTTTAATTTTTTTCTCCCCAGCCGTTTTTAATCGAGCAAAACGAAATTCTGACATTTAAACCACGTCGCGTACCGCGACAATTACCCAGAAACCCCTCGCGCTACGCGAGGGACCTCGCTACCCGACAAAACAATCGGGTCAACCCGCAATGATTAATGAAGGGCAATTTGGTCATTTTCCCCTGTCGCGTACCGCGACAGGGTTTCAGAAGTTCTTCGCGATACGCGAAGGGTTTAGAAATCCAGCTTTTTTTCTTTTCTGTTTCCAGGTCCGTCCTCGCCCAACCGTGAGCTCGTTTCTTTGAACTTTTATGCCAAATATACGTGTTTATGACCTGCAAGCATCAAATTACAGAAATGTGAAGCACCAGCTTAAATCAACTCTAAAACAGAAAAGAACTGTATAGAAACTAACAAAAATAGAATGGAAAAACAGATGTGTTTTACAACACATCAACTTACTTTATATAATTGATTATAAAACATCTACAATTTAAATATTCTCGTATTCCTGAATATCTCTACTGATATATCCTGATATATTCTTAAAATATCTTGACACTAACTTAAGCATTGGAGAGGCTTAGGGATCCTTGATGCCTACCTTTGCGAAAATATTTTTATGTTTTACAGGAATAGCTGGAGAAGATACGAGGCTATATGTCTCAACCCAAGTTTTGACCTGAAATCAAAATTTGATCAAGATCCCCGCAAAGACTATATGTCTGGTTGCGAAGTTTTGACCTGACATCAAAACTATGTCGAAGACCCATGCAGAGACTTCATGTCTAGTTGCACAAGAAAAGTTTTGACCTGAAATCAAAACTCAAGAGACATTTGTCTCTCATGAAGACTTAGGGTTCATACCCTCTCCACTAGCACATGTATATCCTGCTATAATCCAAGATAATGGGACCAGTACACGCATGAGTGGCTGACAATTTCATTATCGAGGGTTATAACTATGGATCCTCCGTAATATCCCGGTATAATTGGAGATTTTGGGACCAGTACACGAATGAGTGGCTAACAATTTCATTTTCGAAACTATAACCAGGAATCCACCGAATTGTGGCCTAGTCGCCAGTATCCCGGCCTTAGTCGCCACTATCCACAATAAGGATTTAACCCTTCCCGACAAAGTTATACCGACATCAAAAGTTGTCAGTAATATCTTGTCTTTCCTGACGACAAAACAAATAGTATGATATGATGATCTCTACCGGTTTTGTTATAAGGCCAAGACTATAATGATAATAGTATATTGGGTGAATGATATAGGTATTTATTATTTGGAACAAATTCAACTTACTTGAAAGTTGAAACAAACCGAATTTAAAATTTTGAATTATGAGATGATTTTTATAATTTGTTTATAATTCAAACTCACGTTACGAAAATTAAAACTCAAATTTTTAAGTGTTTAAAAGCTTATCGTTTTCTTAGTTTTATAAAAGTTTAGTAGGTATAGTACAAAGAAATATTATAATTGAGCATATGCCACATGATGGTTGGCAGTGACGAACTCATAAACTTTTTTATAAGGGCGAAAATTTTTTATGCTCGTTTGAATATTGTAATATAATAAGTTTTTTTCTCTTCTATTAAGGTTTGATTAGGTGGAATTGGATCGGGTCATTTCAAAAAAGACAATCAAACTAAATTTCATATATAAAAGCACAATAAAAATACAATATGTTTAAAGTTGTTTTCAATGAGATTTTATTCTATAAAATATATTCATAAAAACATCTATTGATACTTTTTAAGTAATTATTTCTTCAAAAAACAAGTATAGTTATCACTTTAATTCTTATCACAATTTCGATTATGCAAATTTAAGGGAACGATTGCCAAATTTAGAAGGATCGGTATAATTTTAGCACGTATGTACTACCGAAAAAAACTCAGCTCACTGGTCCGGAACTCGTACATGAAACAACCAAGAAGATAGTATAGATCAGAAACTGCATGGCAGCAGCCCGCGATCGTCAAAAGAGCTATGCCGACAAACGTCGGAAACCTTTGGAATTTCAGGTAGGAGATAAAGTCCTTCTGAAAGAAACACCATGGAAAGGCGTTATACGTTTTGGGAAAAGAGGCAAACTGAATCCACGGTATATTGGGCCATTCGAAATCCTGAAGCGGATTGGCCCAGTGGCATACCAACTCAACTTACCCTCCGAACTCGATGGAGTTCACGATGTGTTTCATGTCTCAAACCTGAAGAAATGTTTATCCGATGAGACACTTGTAATTCCACTGGATGAGATCCAGGTGGATGAACAACTACGGTTCGTGGAAGAACCGGTAGAGATCATGGACCGAGTGGTCAAACAACTCAAGCAAAGTCGGATTCCGATTGTCAGAGTCCGATTGAACTCGAAACGTGGACCTGAATTCACGTGGGAACAACTTTGGTTGAAAAGAGACCTTCAAAATTCTTCAACTGGGGTGCAATCATTCTATATAAAATGTTCCAAAATGCCAAAATCAAGTAATATATGGGATTGATATTCATGTAGAAAAGGAACAAAATAAAAAAAAGGTAAAAAATACTGATTTTTGGGATTATTTTTTACTTTTTTTTATGTCTGCTTCCCTACGACCGAGTTTTGGAGTGTCAGCAGTTAAAAGAATAGCTTTGAATCCATTCCCTATCTATCATATCTATTATCTATTTATCAGCCTTATCCTCATATTCAGCTTTACAAATAGATTTAGTGAACTGAATTGATAGATTCTGATTTATGAATTTTATTTATTATTATGTCTTTCTTTCAGATCCTTCTCATAATGTTTCTACCATAATATGACTACAATTTCATAGACCTAGCTATGCTACATTGTTGTCATGTGATTTCTCAATTCATTCCTAGTCATTAGGAATTTATTTGAGATTAGTAATGAGCACTTTCATTATAAGCATTATAATGTGTTTATTTGTGTTCTCTAACCTTTAGTGAACACTTCATGCTTTGACATAGAAAATTTGCATGTGACTCTTCATCTTATGCAAAATTTATCTAAGATTTCTTTTCAATCTCTATTGAAAATTTCATTGGATAATTCATATATTAACCATTAATATATATTCAGTTTTATCAAATAAAATTGTTACTTATTTCGTTTAACATCATATGTTAAAGTTTATGTCTTTATTATAGAAACTTCTTTTCTATAATTAGTATGTCATCTACATACTTACATAATGTTGTCATTAGAATTTACTGCCACTGGCCTTGACATATATATATATATATATATATGTAGAACATCTTTGTCCTTTAGGTAAAACTAACACCTTAGTTTCTTACCATGACAAAGATTCCCACTTGAGATGCTTTTATCAACCATGGATTTAACGCAACAAATTTTCCTTATTAGGATTTCAAAACTTTCTAATTACTTATAAGAATACTCGGTTAAGATGTTCTTATGGTAATTCAGTTTTGATATTTAACTACTTATCTGTCAAAAAACTCTTGCTTACATGATTTGTAGTATCCTAATACATCCATGTTGATCTTGTCATTGAAATTCTCTAATTTCATCTACACAACATCTAAATGTTGTTAAACAAGTCTCTTACCTTGTTTTATTGCATCTTTAGTGTTTATGGTTCCAAACCATATATTACATTTATCAATCAACAGTTACAATTCTGCAAGTTGTGGGTTCACAGTGTTCCCGTGAGCTTCTGCAGATGTCATGTGTAACAATTGGTTCTTAAACTCATTTAAGATCCATTCAAACACTTTGTGTTGATTGAAACATATATATATATATATATATATCATGTCTTTGTAGAATTGAACTCTTTCAATCTACATTATCTAATTTTCAACAATACAGCTCCTTGCCTTAGGAAGAAACTAATGAAAATTCTCTCTATTATATTTTGGGGATTTATGATAACTATCCTTATCATTAATGAGGATCCAATTTTAAATAAATGGTTAACAACTCTTTGTTAAATCCTCAAACCCCAAATAGGAATTTATACAGGTTTATTTTATAACTTTTTATATTTACATGTAATTAAGCTAGCGTAGTAATTCATATTTAAATATTGCTTATAGAGCTCTACACGAATCCAATCATCCGATGCCGAAGGATGTATGACCGTATGGTACATAACTTTAGTACCAACGGTCATCATGGCATCGGATAGATACGGAACAATCCCTCGTCCGTACTCATCATCTTCATAAACAAACACAAGTTCCCTCCAGTTAAAGTACTTGATCATCTCTGCAACCGGTTCGAGCTGCGAGGTCCAGTCATGGGCAGCTCGAATGAAGTAAACGTTGTCGTTCGGCGAGAGTGACGGGCTCGTTGCAGGAGATATGACCGGCACCTTCGATTTGTTACCAATTTCGATCACGAAATCGGCTAGTGCGGATGTCGTGGGTCCGAGGATCGCCATGATCGGAACGTTTTTCAACAGGTCGATTGCTGCAGCAGTTGCTTGAAAGTATTGTAATAAATAATTTAAATTATTTTAAGTACCTCATCTAAGAGAAATTTGTGAACCTTCCTAGAGCTCTCCTAATCCATCCTAATCATACACACTAAACGGAAACCCGGTCAGATTCGTCTCAAGCATCATGTTTGGAATCAACAACGCATTCACTGGATTCACATGTTCCGTCTAATCCTATGTCTTTATTAACTGATTTCGTATACACGTGTTTATGATCATAGGAATCGAATCAACATGTTGATAATTTTAAAATTTATATACATAATATAATATATATAATTTTGATAATTTCGTCATAATCTCATAAACATTAATAATTGATACATATATAATATCAATTATAATTTATATATAAATAACAAACTTATTTAGATTTGGTACTCGAGCAGTCGAGCTCAAAAACTGAATCTTGGGCTTGAGCTTCTATATTAAGTTAGCTTTAATAAAAGCAGTGAGGAAATTTATCACCAACAAAAGTAGTGAATGAGCTAGGGCTGTTCAAAATGCTTGTCGCTCGCTCGGAAAAAGCTCGTTCAAATTTCACTCGGATTTAAACGAGCCGAGCACGCTCGGTTCGGTTTCAAAACGAACTGAGCACGAGCCAAGGTAAGCTCGCTCGCCGCTCGGATAGTTACTCATTTGGCTCGCTCGGTTGGCTCGCTCGTTTAGGCTTGTTTAAGTATAACTAAATTATATATATATATAGGGAAAGGTTCCAATGGTAACCCACTCTAAGTGTGGTAACCTATTAACTCATTTTCATTGGTTGATAAAATAAAAACTTTTGAAATGAGTGATCCATATTCAATCTGAAAAAAGTTAAAAAAACATGTGGATGAGATTTGTTTAAGGGCATTTTTGACATTTGGTGGGGTGTACTTGATTCCTTTTTAAAAAAAAGTTTACCCCTCATTTGTTTAAACACTCATAACTTTTATATACATTATTATTTTTTTATAAAAATTTCACCATTAAATTTGTCACTTTTTTATCTTTAATTCAAGTATAATTTTTTCAAATTTTTTTAAAATTTTCATAATTTGCACTGATGCATCGACATTTTACACTGATGCAGCGACATTTTACACTGATGCAACGACGTTTTACACTGACGTAACGAAATGCTTTTTTTTACACTGATTTGACATTTGGTGGGGTGTACTTGATTTGTTTTTTAAAAAAAGTTTACCCCCCAATTTTTTAAACACTCGTAACTTTTATATTCATTATTATTTTTTTATAAAAATTTCACCATTAAATTTGTCACTTTTTTATCTTTAATTCAAGTATAATTTTGTCAAATTTTTTAAAAATTTTCGTAATTTGCACTGATGCAGCGACGTTTTACACTGATGCAATGACATTTTGCACTGACGTAACGAAATGCATTTTTTTACACCGATGTAATCACAATGATGTAACGAGCTGAATTTTTACAAAGTTTTCGTAATTACACATATGTAAGGATCTGGATTTTTTCAAAGTGTTCTTAATTTTTTAAAATATGAATGAACTAATTTTTGTAATAAAAAATAATTTGTAACAAGATGGAAAGATTTTACGTTGGTGTAATTGCAAACGCTCGAAAAAATGAGAAAATTACGAACGCTCAAAAAAACATGTTAAACGATATTTTGAAACATTTTAAACGAAAAAATGAGATAAAATTACGAACGCTCGAAAAAACATGTTAAACGAAAAAATGAGAGAAAATTACGAACGCTCGAAAACATTTTAAAGATGGAAAGATTTTGAAAAAACGAGAGAAAATTATCATATTTATTGTTCATTACGTTGGTGTAATTACGAACGCTCGAAAAAAATTCAAAAAAAAATTGGCATGACTATTATGGAATTAACGAGAAAAATATAACAAGTTTAATGATGTAATTTTTATAAAAAAAATAACATAGTATAAAAAAGTTATAAATGTATAAAAATCAAGGGGAAACTTTGATTTAAAAAAAGAAAAATGAATATATTTTTATGATGTGGATGAATCTGATTGGCTTAAATGGGTTAATAAAAAGTCCATAATACCCTTATTAAAGCAAAAGTGAATCTATGATGTGGGTGAATCTGATTAGATTAAATGGGTTAATAGGTTACCACAAATATGGTGGGTTCTTATTTGAACCAAATCCTATATATATATATATAGGGTAAGGTTCAAATGGTAACCCACTCCAAGTGTGTAAACCTATTAACTCATTTTCATTGATTGTTAAAATAAAGCTTTTTGAAATGAGTGGTCCATATTCAATCTGAAAAAGTCAAAAAAACATGTGGATGAGATTTGTTTAAGGGCATTTTTGACATTTGGTGAGGTGTACTTGATTCCTTTTTTAAAAAAAGTTTACCCCCCAATTTTTTAAACACTCATAACTTTTATATACATTATTTTTTTATAAACATTTCACCATTAAATTTGTCACTTTTTTATCTTTAATTCAAGTATAATTTTTTCAAATTTTTTTAAAATTTTCGTAATTTGCACTGATGCAGCGACATTTTACACTGATGCAACGATGTTTTACACTGATGTAACGAAATGCATTTTTTTACACTGATTTGACATTTGGTGGGTGTACTTGATTTCTTTTTTAAAAAAAGTTTACCCCACAATTTTTTAAACACTCATAACTTTTATATACATTATTATTTTTTTATAAAAATTTCACCATTAAATTTGTCACTTTTTTATCTTTAATTCAAGTATAATTTTGTCAATTTTTTTTAAAATTTTCGTAATTTACACTGATGCAACGACGTTATACACTGATGCAACGACATTTTGCACTGACGTAACGAAATGCATTTTTTTACACTGATGTAATCACAATGATGTAACGAGCTGAATTTTTACAAAGTTTTCGTAATTACACTGATGTAAGGATCTGGATTTTTTCAAAGTGTTTTTAATTTTATAAAATATTAATGAACTAATTTTTGTAGTAAAAAATAATTTGTAACAAGATGAAAAGATTTTACGTTGGTGTAATTGCAAACGCTCGAAAAAAAGAGAGAAAATTACGAACGCTCATAAAAACATGTTAAACGAGATTTTGAAACATTTTAAACGAAAAAATGAGAGAAAATTACGAACGCTCGAAAACATTTTAAAGATGTTAAACATGTTAAACGAGATTTTGAAACATTTTAAACGAAAAAATGAGATAAAATTACGAACGCTCGAAAAAACATGTTAAACAAAAAATGAGAGAAAATTACGAACGCTCGAAAACATTTTGAAGATGGAAAGATTTTGAAAAAACAAGAGAAAATTATTATATTTATTGTTCGTTACGTTGGTGTAATTACAAACGCTCGAAAAAAATTCAAAAAAAAATTGGCATGACTATTATGGAATTAACGAGAAAAATATAATGAGTTTAATGATGTAATTTTTATAAAAAAATAACATAGTATAAAAAAGTTATAAGTGTATAAAAAACAATGGGGAAACTTTGATTTAAAAAAGGAAAATAGATATTATATTTATGATGTGGGTGAATCTGATTGCCTTAAATGGGTTAATAAATTGTCCATAATACTCTCATAAAATCAAAAAGGAATCTATGATGTGTATGAATCTGATTGGCTCAAATGGGTTAATAGGTTACCACAAAAATGGTGGGTTCTTATTTGAATCAAATCCTATATATATATATATATATATATATATATATATATATATATATATAGGGATTGAATCCTTTGAAAACCCAACCTTAGAGAGAAACCCTTAAACCTTATGTGAGCCACTCATTTGGAATATTGAAAATAAATATGTGGTCCACATTAAACCTGAATAAAAAATTAGGTTTTGAATAAACAAATTATTTTTAATGTGGGTTAATGTGGACCACATATTTATTTTCAAGATTCCAAATGAGTGGCTTACATAGGGTTTAAGGGTTTTCTTTCTAAGGTTGGGTTTACATTGGATTCAATTCCTATATATATATATATATATATATATATATATATATATATTGAGTAATATTAAAAAAAATTATTAACACTAAAATGTTACAAAGTTTCAACAATGAATGATGATGTTGGTATATTCGAACTAATGATTAATTATGTTGATAATGTATTCAAATATTTTGAACTTTTTTATGTTTGTGTTATTCGTAGTATGACAATTTGTAATTTATGTAATTTATTTTTGTTTTGGATTTGTATATTAGTGAACTTATTGTTTTTTAATTATTGAGTTTGAAATTGATATCTAAATATTTTAAATTTGCATTAAATTTTATTTTGAAACCAAGCCAAACCGAACCAAGCCGAGCCGCTCGGTTTTAAAACAAGCCGAACAACGAGCACAACATTTGGCTCGATTTTACAACCAGCACCAGCAAAGGTGTTCACCGCCACACAATCTGACGCTCAAGGCAAGGGGGATATCGGGGCAACAGCCCCAAATGCAACAACTGCTCTTTATCATCACTTTGGCTCGTGCAAAAGAGTCAAGTGCACCAACTGTGAGCGTAATGGACATCTAACCAAGGACTGCCACTCAAACCCGAACCCGAACCCCAACGCAAACAAGAATGATACTTTAAGGGGATGTTTTACCTGCGGAAAGCCGGGGCACATGCGCCGAGATTGTCCACAAAACAAGAACGCTGGACGCAACCCAGCAAGGGGCAGAGCATTCGTCATTGGATCTGATGAAGCTAAAGATGACCCCCACATCGTTACCGGTACGTTCCTTTTAAATAATGTCTACGTTAGCATATTATTTGATATCGGTGCCGATAGGAGTTTTATTTCTATCGATTTTAGTAAACTGCTTAATATGACCCCAACACCACTGGACTATAAATACACCGTAGAGTTAGCTGATGGCAAGCTGATTGAGATGCAACACATCTTCAAAGGGTGCATCTTGATACTGGCAGATCGCGAACTGGAAATCAACCTAATGCCGGTAATTCTTGGGAGCTTTGACGTGGTGGTTGGAATGGATTAGTTATCTGCTAACCAAGCCGAGATTGTGTGCAAATAGAAGATAGTTCGACTTATGTTACCGAGTGGAAACCAAATCTCTATACAAGGGGAATGACGGGGAATATCGCTTAATATCATGTCATGCATGAAAGCTAGCAAATATCTGCACAAGGGATATCCCGCGATATTAGCTCTCATCACGGAACAACCAAAGAAGGAGAGAAAGATAGAAGACATTGACGTTGTCCGTGATTTCTGACCGACGTCGAAGTACCGATCAAATAAGAGTTAATGAGTGTGTTCCTAGCTACCTTAACTAGTAGGGTAAGCAGGATGTCGAACCACGAAGAGTTTAGGTGGATGGTGTATTGTTATTTGATTTAACCTAATTTAACTAAACGAGAATTGTAAAATCAATTGATGGGTGTTTAAACTTTAGTAAAAAACTGATTTTATAGCAAATTAACAATGAAAGCAAATGGATTGTAATTTAATTATGAAAACGAATCACACCCGGGATTTGAATTAGAAGGAAAGTAGGAACCTTTATGATTTAATCACATAGACATGACTTGTTACTTTTCGTGTGAACGGACATTTATAATTGGAAAACCTAATTTTAGTAATTAATTGATGAAAACCAACTAATGTTAATCCTAAGATACCAATTACCAATATCAATTTGAAAGTGACTAGTCGGAAACCCGCGCGATGCGGCGGCGGTTATTATAATTTACAGAACGGTGTCATCAATATCCGATTCATTTCGAATTAATTTTGAGAATATCTTAAACCGAGTCAGAAATCAAACCCAATAGTATATTCTTCTAAAATTATAATACGCTTCTAATTCCAACCAAAAAATTCCTTAGTTTTTACCATTAACTATTGATAAAATACTTGAATTTAAACATGAGAACTAACCTATTTGACATATAGATTTGTTGCTCCTGAATTTAGTCATTGCTTGTTTTGTCAAGCTTGATTCTTATATCTTTGTAAAACCCATATTGAAAAAGTATGACCTTTTTTGTAATTCTTTGGTTGGGTCGATGTTGATTTTGTTGCTGATTAAACGAATACTGCTAAGCCTGCATATTGAAATGTCTTCGGTGTGTAAAAGCCTATTTACCTAGTTAGTTTTTATGCATATTCAAAGCTACTATCCATGTAAATATGCAACCTTTGATGCTTTGTGTTGCTCACATTTTAAATTTTTTAACTTTGCCATCTGCATATCAAATAAATCACACGTGTTACTTTAGTTGAACATATATGGATGTAAACAATTATTTTTGCACGCTAATTAGAAGTAATTTAACCTTTCGATAGTCAAATATCATATAATAATCTCATCATCATCGTACTCAGTATATCCCATCATTTGCAAAGCTAAGGTAGGGTCTGAGGACGGTAAGATGTAGACAGCCTTGCCTTTACCCCGTAGGAATAGAGAGACTGCTTCCAATCAGACCGCCGACTCATGATGCCTTATTAACCGACCAACCCAATGGTTTTAACGTTATTTTCATAAAAATAAAGTAAAATAACGTTAAAATTAGTGCAACTTTACTTTTGTCCCTTAAGGGCCGACACACATATATATATATATATATTATATGCGCACACCGAACGGGGCCGACACATATATATAATCTAAATTTGATTTTTTTTTGACATAAATACAAGAAACCAAACAAACACCACATTAAATTAACAACATACATGGATGCATGCAGAACTGCATAAATATATATATAAATTTATCACTTGGGAGTGTTGTATAATCTACTACCAGGGGTGCAAATTTGGGCTTATAGAAAACATCTGCACATATTACAGACCTGCACAGGTACACTTATCCACTGCATACATACACACAAAAGTACATAAAAACAAAAGGACATATAAACAAAAGTACAAAAATCACAAACGTCTACATACAGAACTGTATAAGCATGTTTTACAATAAATTTTAAAAGAAATACCTGCCATTTCCAAGTAGTTTGAATCAGAAATGGCACTTTGAGCTCTCTTTTTGTCAAACAATCCTGCTTTGTAATTTCTTTCAATGCTAGAAAATAAGGCAATTGCCACCATAATTTGCCGCCAAAATAAATAGTAGCATATTCACCTACCAATTTCCCACCAAATACATATTAAGTGCATTTTTTGTAGTATGGTAGCTAAATGGTGGAAAAATTTACCTTAATATATTTTTGGTGGCAAATTGGTTGGAGAACTTTAAACAAAAAAAAAATCTAAACATAATTTAATTAAAAAAACCTATATGATTTCTCAAGCTGGTCCGATCATCAGTCTTTCAGCCTAAAAACTAGATTTAGAAGTTTTTTCCCCAAATTAATTAGTTTAACCCTAAAAACTAGATTGAGCCTCAAATCCCGCCATTCGTCTTTCCGCCTCGCCTCATATCGGTGCTGCTGCGACTTCACACTATCTCAAGCTGGTCGATCGATGCTTCTCAAGCTGGTCCGATCGGTGCTTCTCAAGCTTGCTTGTTGTGTTTCAGATTGTTGCGCAGGTACCTTCTCCCAAACTCTACTTTTATTGCGTAGCGATTTCATGATTTTCTAAGCATGTCGTATGTTTGTTTTGGTACTTGCATCTGATGTTCAATTGCAGAGACAAGAATAGTCAATCGACAGATTTGGCTAGGAAATTTTAGGAGAAGCTAATTGTAGGTTTCTTTCTTCTTAGAATAACAGAATCCTTATGTTCATGATCGCACTGAATTTTGAAGACAAACATGGTTTGTGACATACTTATCCATAACTTCTATTTGAAACTAGAATTTTCTTTTAAATTATTTGATAAAATTTTGAAACCTACAAAGAATTTATGACAACACAAACCATGTTATATTTACATAAAAAGAAAGTAAACAACAGAAGTTTAATGCTTAAAGAATTTCCGTTTAGGCTTAACAAAGTGATCTAATAAGAATTGGTATATCTAGTTAAGATAAATAATCATACTCAAGCAAAATTGATTTAAACTATAGGCAGATTTATGAAATCAGGAATTATAAATTACCTCAAGAACACGATTTGTATTGCAGGGTAGTTAGCTAGGAGGTTGTTTGGGTTTTAGTTGGCTTGCTCTGGTATGTTGGTAGTTTTATCTGTCATCTTCAGGTTCTCAAAGTGGCCTTCCTGTTTGCTGGTATGGACATGCGGCCTATTGGTATGCCTGTCAAATCTATACACCAAGAAACAACCAAAAGCAAAGTGAAGTTAATGTCCCAAGGAAAACCTAAAACAAAGTTTATCTGCTAGTTTTCTCCTGCATTGTGACAGCTTCCAAAATTCTTAATAGCATTTTATTTAGACAATGTTTGTTTGATATTGTATACCACTTAGTTGAAAAGAATTTACCAATATCATTCGGCCGAAAGGTCTCTTGACCACATGATATAGTTAAGCCAGGCTCTAGTTTGCCTACACAAAATCGGTATATAATATCAAATAAACATTGCTTATATAGGCTCTAGTTTACCTTTACATAAGTTAGTGTTTGAAGTCTTTAAATCAAACATGTGGTGTTTTCACAGATTTTAAGACTTGCTCGTGGGCTTGGAAATTTTTTACTTGTTGGGATTCACACAGATCAAATTGTGACGTATGACAATGCAACCTCTATCTCTCTATACACACACACACACATGTACATGGTATGTGATAAATGAGAAGTTAAATATCTGTGAGATATGTGTGTAGACTTTGATTAAATTTAATTTGTACATTCGGTTTACAATTATTTATAAGTGACCTTTTCAATATGCCTGGCAAAATGGGCGGGTTGGATTGGGTAACAGGTTAGAATGTGTTCGGGTCAGGACGGGTTTTAAGCAAAATAAGTTCGGGTCTTAATGGATTGTTATTAAAAAACATCAATTTCGTTTAACTTAAGATGTGTTATAAGTAAACAAATAGTCTATTTGGATAATTTTTTGTGATTTTTTCATCAAATATGTTATTAATCATTCTTAAATTACTGATGGTGTTGATAGCTCTCAAGAAGATTTAATACTTCTTGGCTATGTCTGGTGTCCTTGGTTTTGATTATGGAATTAAATTTTTTACCTTATTACTTTTCTTCGATGATGCGTCATCTTGAAGAGTATGATACTCATTATCCCAAAGGACATTGCTCTACTGTATTGCCAATATAAATTGTGTTTTGCAGCATCTTTCTAGGGAATAGTCCTGTCCTATTTGAGTAGAAAACATGTCTTCAGATTAACTTTATTATATTTATTTGTCCATGTTTGTTTTAGTTTTTTCTCTAATGGTCCGCTGTTGACAAAACTGACAAAATGTATAGATTTCTTTAATCTGTAGTCAACTAAAATTATAGCCATTGTGTTGACACATGATTTCATTTTTTCTGTTTTGTATCCTTTTGTTCCTTTTATAAACTGCATAATTCATTTTGTAATGATTTACAATACTACTGATTCCAAGTATTGCATACTTGCAGGAAATAGTTTCAAATACTTTTACATTTTCTTTTATCTCAAATATCATGTCTAGTTTCTGCTTAGTTTTAAACCTGCTTTTATATTATTACGTCTGATAATTGACTTATGTAGTAAAATTTTCTTTTTTTCTTCAAAATGTTTCTTTTGTAGTGTGTAGCTTCACATCCAGACACTTCAATGCTATTCTTGAATGGTAACATTTAAGTTCTTATAACATTTTTTTTTCTTTTTCTTTTCTTGTCCTGCATTTGACCCAAGTTTATCATTCCAAAACTCAAGATGATTATAATTATGTGTTTATGAAAGCAACATAATTATTGATCACAACTTACGTGGACAGGTTTATCATTCTTTAGCTTGAAATCTTATCTATTCCTTGTTAATTGGTTTATCAATTGATTTCATTAGAAATTCTCAAATGCTATACAAATTCAAATAATGTGATTATGTATTTATTTGAATAGGATAAATATGATGGATATCTTGTGGAGAAGTGTGGGGATGAACGTAGCAAACATCTCAGATTTGACGAAGACTTGTGGTCACGAGCTGCCGGTAGCAAGAATAAAGGAAAAGTGTACGGATTAAGTAACGTTAATGACTTTAACACACTTGGCAAGAAAGACCCCAAGGTATGTTAATTTTATTATTTTTATGAATAATAAGTTTGAGTTTGATTCCATATGAGACTATGATTGGTGTTATTATTTGCTTAGTTTTATAAGTTAAGTATTCTAGTGAGATATGAACCGATGTCATTACCAACATCATGTTCACCAAATGAACTTGACCTATTATGAATTTTATTTGTAACTTAAACTGAATTTGACCCTTATAATTTTTTATTGATTGTTTTGTAGAATGAAAAGTTGAATGAGATTATTAAGGAGATTTTGAAGGAAAAAGAAGAAAAAGAAAGATTAAATGGAATTATTGCTGAGTTGGACGCTGAAAAGGAAAATCATTAGGCAGAGAAGGATGCTATGAACAGTCGAATGTCAAAAATTAAAGATATGTTGAAAACCTTGATTCGGAAATAGACTATAAAATACTTTTAATTCTTGTTTAGACTTTTAATATGTTTGGATAGTTTGTATTATGTTTGATGTTTAATTTTTTTCTATTTCTTGAGTTATTTTGTTTAGAATTTTATTATGTTTGGTTATTTTGAAATTTATACAAGTCTAAGTTCTGAGATTTAGGGCAACACTATATATGAGATTGATGAGAAATTGGTAGCTATAATAATATTTATATATGGGATTGGTAAGAAAATGGTGGCTATAGATCCCAACAAAATGGTAGAAAAATTGTAGCAATTATATTGGTAGCAAAATGATAGCAAGAAAAATGGTAGCAAAAAAAAATGGTAGCAAGCAAAAATGGTAGCAAAATGGTGGCAACATCTTTGACCATTTTCTGGTCGCTAGCAAAAAATAAAATGGTGGCAAAATCGTGGCAATAGATCATTTGCCATCAGAGATTTTCTCACCGCCTTTATGGTAGCAAATTGGTCTCAAACAAAATACTGGAAGCAAATCCCTTGTTTTGTAGTAGTGTTTACATCACTACATAAACTGCATACATATATAAAACACTGCACAAAAAGAAACCAACTGTATAATTAAATGCATATACATTCAATTAAATGTTAAGCAAAAAAAAACATCATTCAGAATTGCATGCATACACAAATATTTTACATACATATACAAAAAAAACTAACTTGAATACATCTATAAGAAACCTAACTGTATAAACTACATACATACACACACATGAACCTGCATAAATACATTTAATTAAATGTTTTAATTAGAATTTAAGCAAAGAACATCATTTAATTAAATGTTTTAACTAGAATCTAAATTGAGCTTTGTTGATAGCAGTCTTGCAGAAACGAAGGAAAAAAGAATTAGCTTACCTGAGAGACCCAAATTCAAACGCTTGCATCAGAAATGCTTACAAACTTTTAACTCTAATCTTAATTAAATTTTATAAACCTTAAAACATGCCAGATCGATTACATGCCAGATCATTAGGAATAAACAAAGTTAATTCTATCATTTTAAATATAGAAAAAGTTTGATCATTCATATAATTGCAGTTGTAGCTTCATATTAAACAAAACAGGTTTTGGTTAACTATTTAATAACATAATTGAATTAATTTGTAATCATGTTTAACACATTCAAATTCTTACAAAAAATTTGGACAAAATAAGAAAGATCACATTGTACTTTGCATGTCTAGATGTCAAACGCTTGTTTTGGCGGTTTCTCTGGGTACTGGAACCTTAATCACAACTCCAAGTGCAAACATTTTTGCACCAAAAATACTCTTTACCCGTAAGTTAAGTCATAATTTAGATGTTTTAAAAGAGGTGACAATTTCTTCCCAATTAATTATTGTGGGTTATTTGAATCATGTTATATCTCTAGTGGGTTAAACGAGTCAAAGTCATCCCAGGTAAATATTTTAAAAATAGAAAATTCTAGATTATTTAGGAAATTAGAGAAGCATTAAAAATATTGTTGTAAACGTATTTGATGCACTCGTTATTGTATTAAATTAACCAAATTCAAATCAAAAAAGTGTTTTAGGTCAACCAATTTTGACTAATTACCTAAGCTGCTCATTTTACCATCTTTGTTGTTCACAAACCTTCACGTTAAATTCAATGTGTGTCCTGCCCAATTCTTTGTTGTTCACAAACCTTCACGTCAATTGGTAATCCTAAGAAATGCAAGTTCAGTAATTATGGTTAATATTTCATACGGAAAGAAAGTTTCAAATTCTTTAAAATAATCAGATAGAACCCTCTCCACAATTTGACTCAAAGAAGAGTTTGACATCTTCCTAAGTAATCTTTCTATCAATGTTGACACAATAAATGGTTTTCGTACACATTTCCTTCACTCTCATACTAAAAAAAAAATTGAAAGATAATAAAATTAGTACAACAATACATACATAACTTATTCAACTTCTCCAGTTTTAGTTAAAGTACTAAAAATCTCACTTGAGATCGTAAGGTTGGATTTAAGGTAGCAATTGCAGGTTTTGAAGGCATCACCTTAAATGGGTAATACCCGAGCACTGTTACAGCAAGACTCTAGTATTCTTTGCCTCTTCTGCATAAGGTTGTTGCAAAATAATTTCACTCTCAGCAGTGTATGCACAAAACCTACACCAACCAGACCAGTGAGATAAACATAATCATTATATAATATCAAAATAATACCATTTGTATTAATTTCTTCATGTAGTAACTTGCATAATCCAGCAATAACAGTTGAGACTTTAGTATCCTGTATGAACTCACCTAAATTATTTGAACCTTCTTATTTGAGCCTCCTTGCATAATCCAGCACATCCAACTGCAGTTTTTAAGCCTATAATGAGATTAATATTGTTAACATCCCAAATTCACCAAAATTAACTTCCAAAATATTCATTTAACCAAATTACCTAATAAACATCAATGCTTATCAAAGCATCGAAAAAGTCAACGTTTTTACAGCTTGGATATCTTGGTCCAAAAAATATTAAAGATTATTACCTCTCCCACAACTTATCTTCAAAGATTCCATTCAATAACACCATATATCCCATCCTCGCATTGTGACATATCTTCAACTTCATCTGAATGATACAACCACTCTGTTAACTCAAATTCAAGAAGAAAATGCACATTTCTTAAAGTCACAAAACATTTAGTTTCTGATAAAACATGTATGACAAAACAATTGAGCCACAAACGTAGAGAGATGAACAAAACCTGTAATATCACTTTCAAGTTACAATAGACGACATCATCGTGAAATGAAAAATTAGATCAAAGTTCATACTCATTCAAACCAAGATCAGATGCCATGGCAGAACCCTAGCCTTCATTGTTGTCCATGGTGGAACCCTAGCCACCGGAAAAACAAACTATCATATCCCTACCTTAAACCGTTGATGTCGTATCCCGTATTCAATAACATCTTTCCTCTTCTCTTCAGAATCCAAATTTGAGTGTAAGTAATTCAACACTTCCTGACCTGGATCTTCAGCTAACGCCCAAATTTCAGCATCGTCAAATCAAAATCGCAAAAGAAAGGATACAGATCCGATCGTTCTTCTGATTTCTCACCAACGATAGATGGCAAAACAGGAGAGCCGAGGAGAATCGGTGATGGCCGGAGAAGGCATGAGCGATCGTTTATGCTGAAGCAGTCTTCTAGGAGAAAAATGAGAGAAATGTATGGTTTGAATTTTGAAATGAGTTTTGAGGGTTTTGAAATAGTTGGTTTGTCTGCTCATTTGTTTCAGACACAAACCTTGCAATGTTGGTGGTACAATAGGCTTAAAAAGTTATACATTTCTTAAATTTAAGACATTATACTTTCTCTCTCATATATGCATTATAAAGGAGTATAGATAATTCAATTGACATTCAATGTTTCACAATTGTAAACTGAAAAATGATGAACAATCAATCGAATCAGAAAAGTCAAATCGTTTGAATCAATACGAAAAGCAACATACAAACAATTAGAAAGATAGAAACCCAGTATTGTTTGTAGTCAAATACAATTAGAATCATAGAAATCCCTAAACCTAACTAACCATTCACCCGGGCGTGATTTCAACGGAATTAGCCTTGCATCTTCATTCGGTCGTGTGCTAACATCAATTCGGGAATTTCTGAGGTGTTTGGAATGTTAATTGATGAATTCCTAGGCCTTGGAAACCCCCTAAAACCTCCAAAAGTCGTCAAAGTCGAAGATAGGTCGAAACCCTAGGTTCTTGGGCTTAAATAGGTGGCAAAACGGGAAAAATCCGCAAGTTGGGGGCCCCCCGACGTATGATACGCCTCCCACTGGCGTATCATACGCCAGCTGTGAATTCTCGGGTAGTTTGGCTTTGTGATACGCCACAAATACGCCATTTTGATACGCCATTTCATGAAAACCTTCATTTTTGGATATTTTGGCCTTCCAAACACCATTCCTTAGCCACCCTTTGATTCTTGGACATCAAACACTTATATTCCTCGCCCGAAAACCTGCAAATCATCAAAATACACAAACAATCACCACATTCCATGTATTTAACTCACAATAATGCATCATTACGCACCTAAATCACATGAAATTACCCAAACCATCACATCCCCACATTTGCCCTTTGCTTGCCCCAAGCAAAGTCTCGTGCACAATCAAACAATGATTATTCAACGAGTGAGTTATCCATAACCTCCCCAATAACCAAGAGATTCAAAAATCATGATCAATCCCCAAGACTTACAACGTGTAATAGATTTACATCTATCGAGCAATCCACAAGTTCTAACACACTACACAGCTACATTTATTCCATTTCGAATGAATCATTACATTTGTTCACATCTCTTACAATGCATACTCCACTCGATTTCATATATGGACTAGTATTTATGACTAGTATATTTATGACACTCATTCCTGTAGTGAAACACCCTTAGCATAAGCTTGTAAGGTAATCAACTCTCCACCACTAATTACTAAGTAATGCACAGATCAAGAGGACTTTTCGGGTTGGCTGTGGCTAGGGAAGGTATGGTTGGTTGTTATGACGGGTGACAATGGATGAATCCAACTAGATAGTGCAACACTTTGACATACTTAACTTGTGCACATGCATTGTATTGTGCTTGCTTCTTTGCTTATATTCTTTCTTTTGCACAATCGTTATTCGTGTTATTTCCTTTTCTTTTCTTTCTCTCTGTTTTTTTTCATATCAGAACATTAACACATCTCTCGTTGAACTCACCACATGGGTTAAAATTGTAAATAGCTAACGAGGCTAACTGTGGCTAAATTCATGGGTTAGCAAACTAATAGGTATTTGGCTCAACAGGGCGACTAGGGGATTTTGTTATGGGTTGGTAAAACAAACAACACAGGCTAACAAACTGGGTTTTCCTACTGCCCCTATCATTTCTATGCATACCTTAGGTTGTGGTCTCAAATTGCATTAATCGTACAAATTCTACTTTAGATGTTCACTATGGTCATCACACATCAAAGAAAATGAGCATGTATTATTTCTTGCTCAACATAGGCTCAATTCCTCACGAAAACAGTGGTTAAAGGTTAACATGTGACACATCTAACAACTTATTCTCCACTTCCTATCCTTAGTCATGTATTGCTACTAGCACTTATGGATTGCTTGTCAAGAAGACTTTATTCCGCAACTTAAAAGATTAATCACAACTTAAGAATTTGCTTCATTAATTGGTTTGCTCATGTTTTCCCCATTTTGTTTTCAAATCATGTTTTCATGCACATATCAACTTGCATTGGAAACAGTTTGCAAAATTTTTGAAAATTACCCAATTTTCCCCCATCCCCACATTTAGTCTTACATTGTCCCCAATGTAATCATTTTTTCCATCACAAGTGTAAGATGAGAGCTATGCATTAGTACCCTAGTTTCATTCCCAAATCAAACCAACCCATCACAACAGCAGTTTTCAAGTTTAGTACTACAGCACACCACAGTTTAATTGTTTAATCATCATGACAAGTTTAAAGGAGAGAGCACATGGACCTGATCACATGTGATCAGTGAGTGCTATGGAACTCATCATCATATGGAGGTTTAGGCATTGGTGGCCCAAACCATCTTCCCATCAGGCTCTCTTGGATGGATTGCATATTGAAAGGATATGTGCCTCCAGAAGTGCTAGATCCTTGGTCCCCGGGTTGTTGATACGGAACCCATGGAGATGGGTTGAAAAGCTGTGGGTACCTCGGGGGTTGATCTCCTTGCACATATGGCGGTAAGCTTGGGTAGTCCACTTGCATCGGTCGGACTTGAGAGTTGTACCCGGCCAGATAATCAGTGCGTTGGCGCACAGCTTCCTCCTGCAAAAAATAGTCATTACGAAATTCCTCTAACCTGTAGGCCACAGCTCTGGCATAAATCTCTGTTTGTTCCGCCTGATCCCTCCATTCTCGTCTGAGTTCTTCTTCGTATTGCCTTTGTGTTTCTCTGTAACGGATGTCTTCTTCCCTCCATGTTGTCATCTGGTCCCAACTGGCCCGTGCATCTTCGGGCCACCGTGTAAATCCCGAGGGTCTCCCATGTAAAATGGACTCAGTATAGGATGCTGAGTCATATGCCAACTGATGGGGTTGATGGGATCCCCCCTGCTCCTTCGGGCTCTTCTTCCTTAGTCTGGGTCACTCCTTCCTTCGGTACAACAAGCTGCCTTTTGGTCTTGTAATCAATTACCACATGTTCGGTTGGTCTTTCCCGGTAGATCCAACCAAAAGCAGTTAACCGATAAAATCGGAAGTACCTTTGTGTCAGCTTCTCGAATGGGGTGGTAGCGGTGACCACCTTTTGTTTCACCATCAAGCTGGACAACAACCTGCAGTGGGGTAACAGACACCTTGTCCTGCTTACCCGACTTTCCCAGACATTCAACAAAACCAGGTGACAAAACGATAATTTGGGGTGGCCTGTCACTAGGGCATGCAGTACCCTAACCTCAAAATTCCAGATGAATAACTTATCCCCTAGCCTTGGTATCACATTAAATCCATAAATCAAAGAGAGGAGTTTTGGAAGAACTTTCAGATCACTTCTCAACAATTTCCTTGCCATGTCCTCTGGCGGTTTGGCGAATAATACTCGCACCATGTCCTTCCATTGCTCATCTGCTGTGGATTCACCCAGAATCTGCTGCCTATCGGGATACACATATTCCCTTTGTGGCTTGGTATCAAACTTCATTACTTTGTTCATTGTCTCAAACGAGAGTATCATGTCCTTCCCATTCACTGTCCCTATCAATCGAGTGGTCTTAGGTGGGTTGTTGCCTTCATCCTTCCTTAGAGTGGCCATCCACTCTACAATTTCCTTCATGTAGACATTATCCAGATTATAGTTATTCAACTTCAAAGCATTCCCCCCCCCCCGAGATTCTCAAAGCATTGCACTACCCCAAAGATGCTGAATTGGTCAATTTGTACTGCCCTCTCACATACAAGGACCTTCTTGATGCTTGTAAGAGTTTGCATCTTCTTCCTGTATAGTATGGGTTGCCATACAGGATAAAAAGTGCTCAGTGGGACGTTTTCAATCCATTGGGGCTGATCCCCCACCATAATGTCTTCATCCTCATCATACATTGTCATATCTTCCATCTTGAAGTCTGAATCTGAATCCTGTTCGGAAAGCCTTTGTCGCTTTGATGGCGTGGAAGATGAAGCAACCTCCTTTCCGTTTGAGCTTGTAGCCTTTGTGCAACCCATGTCCTGCAAAACAACCAATACATAGTGAGTAACTGGTAAACCAATGAAGCCAACAAACTACAACACTCACAACTATGTCTATCAACACCCATCACAAGCGATACACAACTCAAGATAATGGTTCATCTAGGTGTGGTAATTCAATCATATAATTCAAGCAACCATTGTTTCCCCCCATCCCCACATTTACTTCCCACTCATCTTTAAAATATGATACCTTAGCCCAACTCAACTTATCCATTAACACAATCTCAAACCCATGCTTTTCCATCCTAACCTTTTTCTTTGAGTATCATGCAATTCCCATTAGCATCATCACATTTTAAAACAAAACCCATTTATAATTTAAAGTGTCCATTATGACATCTCACTAATTTCAAGCAAAGCCCATGTTTCAAGTTAACTCAATCACTAGGCATATCCCATTTCACCATGAAAGCTTCAAAGTACTAAAGTAAGCATGCATATCTCAAATTAACATTCTACTTGCTGCAATAGAAGTGAAATAACATACCTTTGCCTTGTGGAATGAGAGATTTGAAGTTTGGAGAAAAGAATGATGCAAAACCCAACAAACCTTAAAAGTTCGTCACTTTTAGGTCACTAGATCTAACAAACCAGGAGGAATCTCAAAATTCTGGGTGGATAATCATGTTCCCCTCGAAAAATCACTCAAAATGCATATAAGGTTTGTAAGGATTGGTGGAGAAATGAGGAAGTTAGGATCTAGGGTTCGTTTGGGTGTTCTTGGTGGACGAGAGGAGAAAGAGATGAAATTTTGGAAGGAAATGGGGTGGGAATCATGAGGGATCCCGTATTTGTTGTATGTGGGTCAAATTCTGGGTCGTGGGGTGAAAAAATGTGGGTCAAAGTGGTCAAAACGGGTCAAAATCGGGCCGAAGGGGTACCCGACGTATGATACGCCTCTCCCTGGCGTATCATACGCCAACATAGCTGAAAAGTGGCGTATTAGGGGCTTAGAATGTGGCGTATGGCAGAGGTTTGTGGCTCCCCGACGTATCATACGCCCCTGCCAGCGTATGATATGCCCACTACCTTTTTTTTTTAAATTTTCTTAATGAAATTTTAATAAAAAGGACATTAATAAAATAAAAGAAAAGAAAAAAGAAATTAAAACAAAAGAAAAAGACATTAAAATGAATTAACTATCCTAACCTATCTTATAGTTAAAATTAAGTAGCCACAAATGTATACGCCACATATACGCCATATGATGAACGTCCGACAACTCCTTAGATTTTCAGTGCCTCGCCCCGAGGTGCATAAAACCACCCAAAGCGAAAGATTAACCTAGACCTCACTTTCGTAGGTACACGGTTGCATTTAGCGTATGCAACAAGCCTTTTAAACCTCCTGGTAGCCCGGTTGGACGAGTGGAGTGTCGTGAGGGTTTCCAGTGAACATACCCATAAAGTTCTCGGGTTGCCTCCCGCAAGCGCTAAGTTTAATGTCGTTAGCTCGACATGGTCGTACCTGATTTAGTCCCTTGCATATGTTGGTGAATCTACAAGGAAATTCACCGAATCCATTTGCACTTTGTTGATTGCACTTGCTTCCAAATATGGTTTGAGACGATGTCCATTCACCACACGGCGTGTCTTGTCTTTCATGTCACACCCCCAATTTTCAACTAACGGAATCATACCGTTTGGGACGTGACAAACCAGGATCTCAGATCATTAGACATAACGAAGACCTCTATATGATTTTCAAAACATACTTTGGTCTAAAACTGTAATATCAAAGTTCTACGTTGCGGAAGCGTTTTTAAAACATAAACAATCCTAACAGTTTGAAAACTGTAAATTACAAACAAAGTTTCAAATGTTCAAATCCGAATGACAGAAATGTAAAAACATGCATGCGACTCGATCTCCTAGTCCATGCCTGCTTTCTTGTGCACCTTAGCGTCCTGAGAAAACATGTAAATCAAGTCAACACAAAGGTTGGTGCATTACACAGGTTTAAGCATTCACAAATGTTGAAACCACAGTTTGAATATAAAGTTTGCAGATAACATAATCACACATGCATAGTCATGATAGCTAGTCATTTATACTATTTACATAAGTGGTCGACACCGAAGCTGACTAGTGCATGCTATCGCATGTTTTGCCTTGCCACTATTGTCTAGCACAAACAATAGTAATGAGTGTTTGGTCAGTCAAACACCTGCGTAGATCCCATCTACCAAGTGAGGTTTGTCAAACCTAATAGATCTATTTCCAACTACCACGCTTTGCGCTACGGCAAACTAAACGGTTCGAAGTGTAAGGACTTGTAAATGCTATGTTGTCACATAATGTAAACAGCTAACTCATGCAAGTGATATGTATCTAAAAATGTTTGTTGCACATGTTTTCTCCCCCAAAACAGTTAAAATAAGAAAGGGGCCGTGTACGCACCTTTGATTGTTGCAGAATGATCAAACACACTTAAACTCGTGTAGAGAGTACTCCTATGAAGAACCTGTGTTTTAACAATAACCTAGTGTTATTTGGAATGTCGTTTTGTGCTTGAAATCACATACGTTTCAACACATATATGTTAGACTCCTTAGAAACGTGCATACGTAAGTACGCGTGACTTTAAAGTCGTTTAAATAAACGTAATTATACGTGATTACGTTTCGATCAGAAATGTGAATTTTATTATTCAAATATGTTCGGGATAGAATTTTGGTTCTAACGCAATTCGAACGAGTCGAGTCGGAGTTAAAACGAATGAGATATGATTAAAATACTAAAATAGTTCAAAAATCAAAAATAGGTGGAGGCCGGGTTCGAACCCGTGACCTCCAAGTCCAAACACACAACTCCAACCAGTCACTCTACCTTACTTTTTAGCAATGGATTTGATTTCTAATTGGTTTTAAGCAATAACAGACCGGATCCCCTTTGTTTAACACTATCCGAACCATATGGTTCAATAGACTCGCGATTCGAACCCAATTGATCTCAGAAACATGGGGCTTTGCTTGAACATATCTAATCGAGTTCATTCATAGTTTCAATTTGATTATCAACCAATTCCAACATTCAAAAATCAAGCCCGAATGAATCCGGTTTTAACCGATCCAATCTCCAATCGAATTGGGCTTAATTCGTAATTGTCAAACTCTAAAACCATAGGGCTTTTCTTTAACAAAGTATTTCGAAAGTATCTGTGTGGTTTAATTTGATTAACAAACCCGTCTAGTTCGGAACCCCTAAAAATTTCTTTAACTCAACTGCTCACAATCGGTTTGCATCAAATTCGATATTGTTTAAGAGAATTGACATAGGGATTTTGTTATTCGGACCATTATGAAGCTCATGGTGTAAATTAATTTGATTTTTCCGCTCATTTAATTAGAATCCCCAATTCTTTCTATCTCAAGAACCCTAAAATATGAAATCCTTCAATTCGTGGTTGTATTCTAAAATTGACATAGGTTTTTCAGTACATAAAGAATTTCGAAACTATCTGTAGTGTTTAATTAAGTTATCAAACTCGTTTGAATAGAAAACCTCAAAACCGTTTGTCATAAGAACCCTAGATCTTGATCTTAATCAATTCGTTATAATGTGATGAAATTGATTTATGGATTTTGTAAATCGGCATGTTCAGTAACTTGTAGCATAGTTTAATTTAAATTTTGATCTCGTTTGCACTAAAACCCCCAAACCGTTCATAATGATGAACCCTAGACTTAGGATTAATAAAATTAAATGTTTGTACACGATCTAAGCATAGGGCTATGCTTAGTCGGCTAGGTTAGGTTGTGTAGAAGCGATTTCTTACCTGATTTGATTTAGAATTGATGGAGATCGACTAAAGGGCTAAGTTTCGGCCGGCTCCCACTCGAAATCTTCTGCCCGATGCTTCTTGATTCGAATTGATGTATGAACCACTCTCTAAGGATGCCGACTTAGATGTTTAGGTGTTCAATTTTGTGATATTCGATCAAATTTTGAGGTATTGATGTGCATGTGTAACGGTTTCAACATTTTTGAATCGTTTCATGATTAATTCGATGCATTAATGGATTAAAACGTATGCAAACGGTTTATGATCATTATTACAATGATTATGGATGATAAATTCGCAATTACAATTTCGAATTTGATTAATTTCGAATTTTTTCTTATTTTCTACACGAATTTTGACTATTAAAAGTCAAAATTGTGTATTATATGATAAATTCTTATAATTTAAGTGTTTGTACACTTGTTTTGGTTAATTCCAACCTTTGAAGTTTGTTCTCCTATGATTTCCTTAGCTTTCGATTAACAAAATTAAACCAAATTCCCGAATTGACACTAATTGGGCCAATTAGAACGTTATTGGGCTAGGTTAATTCATTTGGGCCTCATAAAACAAAATTGGGCCTACCATCTATCCAGCCCAATAAACCTTCTGTGATTTCGTTACTTTCGGTTAACGGGTTAATTCGAAAATACCGGATTGTCACATTTCACATCCTCAATTTCAATGTCACCAAAGCTTCCAATACGTGTGACAACGTGTGGTCCCGACCATTTGCTTTTCAACTTTCCAGGAAAGAATTTCAACTTAGAATTATACAGCCATACCTTTTGATTGAGTTCAAAGACCTTGCTTCGGATTTTGGCATCGTGCACTTGCTTAATCTTGTCCTTGTACGCTGATGCACATTCGTATGCTTCATTCCTCAATTCCTCCAATTCGCACAACTGCAATTTTCTCTCTTTACCTGCATCATCATAGTCCATGTTAACTGATTTCACCACCCATAGAGCACGATGAGCAACTTCCACCGGTAAGTGACATCCTTTCCCATTAACTAACCGGTAAGGTGTGGTTCCAATAGGCGTTTTAAAAGCAGTTCGGTAGGCCCATAATGCATCATTCAATCGTAAGGACCAATCCTTACGATCTGGGCAAACCGTTTTTTGGAGAATTTCCTTAATTTGTCTATTGGAAACCTCAACTTGCCCCCTAGTTTGCGGGTGGCAAGGAGTAGCTATACGGTGATTGACACCATACCGTTTAAGCAATTTACAAAAGTTAAAGTTTTTGAAATGAGATCCCCCATCACTTATGATCACACGGGGAATGCCAAATCTTGAAAAAATGTTGGATTGCACAAATTTGCACACAACGGTATGGTCATTTGTTTTGGTGGCAATGGCTTCAATCCATTTAGACACGTAATCGACTGCCACCAAAACATAGTAGTTACCATGAGAATTCAGGAAGTGTCCCATGAAATCAATTCCCCATACGTCGAAGATATCGACTACAAGGATTGGTTTCATGGGCATCTCATCCCGTCTTGAGATGCTACCAAGTTGTTGGCATCTCAAGCATTGTTTAGCAAACACAGACGCGTCTCTAAATACAGTAGGCCAAAATAGACCACAAGATAGAACCCGATGACCCGTCTTTTGGCCACTGAAGTGTCCTCCGCATGCAGAAGCATGTGTCAATGATAGAACTTCCTGCACTTCCTCTTCAGGTATGCACATTCTGATTATCTGATCCGAACCCACCTTGAAAAGATCGGGTTCATCCCAAATGTAATACCTTACCTGAGCTAGAAATTGTTGCCTCTTCCTCTTTGTCCAATGCTCGGGTAGTACACCTGCAGCCAAGTAATTTACAATGTCAGCAAACCAAGGTAATTTAGAAACAGACAATAAGTATTCATCAGGGAAGGTTTCATTGATATCATTGGACTCCTCATCACTGTTAGCTCCAATCCTTGAAAGGTGATCTGCAACTACATTATCACTTCCTTTCTTGTCCCGAATCTCCAAATCAAACTTTTGTAACAAGAGTATCCACCGGATGAGCCTTGGTTTCGCATCCTTCTTTTCCATGAGGTATCTCACCGCACTGTGATCTGAGTAGATCACCACCTTGCTCCCCCAAATGCAAGACCTGAACTTATCTAGAGCATAAACTACAGCAAGCAATTCCTTTTCAGTAGTAGTATAATTCAGTTGAGCATTAGATAAAGTCTTACTTGCATAATAAATAGCCACTGGTTCCCTGTCAATCCTTTGACCCAAAAACGCCCCAACTGCATAGTCACTAGCATCACACATGATTTCAAATGGTAGTGACCAATTGGGCGCTTGTAGGATAGGGGCGTCAACTAACTTGTCTTTTAAAGTGTTAAAAGCAGTTAGACATTCATTATCAAAAACAAATGGGACATATTTTAACAAAAAATTACATAGAGGTTTAGTGATTGTACTAAATTCTTTAACGAACCGTCTATAAAACCCCGCATGTCCCAAAAACGACCTTATCCCTTTAACATTTGTGGGTGGTGGTAAAGTAGAAATAACTTTGATTTTTGCATGATCTACCTCCATCCCATGTTTTGAAACCACATGACCTAAAACAATACCCTCTTGCACCATAAAGTGATTTTTTTCCCAACTTAACACTAAATTTGTTTCAACACATCTTTTTAAAACTTTAGTTAGTTGAGTACGACAAGCATCAAAAGAATGACCAAAGATTGAAAAATCATCCATGAAAATTTCTAAGGAATCCCCAACCATATCTGAAAAGATACTCATCATGCACCTTTGAAAGGTGGCTGGGGCATTACACAACCCAAATGGCATTCGCCTGAATGCGAAAGTGCCATATGGGCATGTGAATGTGGTCTTTTGTTGGTCATCTGGATGAATTGCAATCTGATTGTAACCAGAATAGCCATCTAAGAAACAATAAAATTCCTGACCTGATAATTTTTCAATGATCCGATCAATGAAGGGTAAAGGAAAGTGATCCTTGGAGGTAGCAGTGTTTAGCCTCCTATAATCGATACATACCCTCCATCCTGTGACAGTTCGTGTTGTTACCTGTTCCCCATGCTCATCGGTGACTGTTTGGATTCCTGCCTTCTTAGGTACTGTTTGTGTTGGACTCACCCATGTGCTGTTTGAGATGGGATAGATAATCCCTGCATCCAACCACTTCAAAACTTATTTCTTGACTACTTCCCTCATATTAGGGTTCAACCTCCTTTGAGTGTCTCTCACCGGCTTGACATCTTGATCGGTTATAATCTTGTGCATCATAATAGCCGGACTAATTCCCTTCAAATATGCTATGGTCCAACCGATAGCTGCTTTATTCTCCCTTAACACTTTCATCAACTCTTGTTCTTGACTGTCGGTTAGATTTGCTGCAATGATCACCGGTAATGTGTGATCTTCACCCAAGAAAGCATACTTCAAGTGCTTGGGTAACTCCTTCAACTCCACCTTTAGTGGGACTTCCAATGAGGTCTTCAGTTGAGTGTCTATGTGGTCCGGTAAACTTTCAATTTGGTGTGTCCGCATAGGTTTGCCCTCTTGTATTGCCAACACTTCACATTTCTTTTCAGCTTCAAGCAGCTTTTGAGCACACTTAACTTCAATCTTGTCACAAAGAACACACAACTCTGTGGTGTCTTTCACATTTTCATGAGAATGACACCCGTCAATGATGTCCGCCATGAAGCATTCATCATTGACCAGAGGGTTAGATGTATGGGAAAAAACATTCAATCTTAATCTTCTATTCCCAAAAGCCATATCCACTGTCCCGGTCATGCAATTTATCAAACATTGGACCGTTTTCAAAAATGGTCTACCTAAGATAACATTAGGTGGTGTGAAGCTAGTAGGAGATGCATAATCTAGTACCAAAAAATCAACTGGATAGTAAAAATCTTCCACTTTTACAATGACATCAGTTAATATACCACGTGGAAGTTTAAGTGTCAAATCTGCCAAAACCATGGTGGTTTCGGCTTTTTGCAATGGTCCAAACTCGTATTGATCATATAAACTTCCCGGTAATATACTAACACTTGCTCCAAGATAAAGGAGTGCCTTATTAATTTTAAATTCCCCAATTTGAGTTGAAAGCAGAGGAGCTCCAGGAACTTGAAGTTTTGGTGGAAGGGCACCCGACAAAACAGCACTCACATTATCAGTCAAATCAAGTTTTTTAGGAATATTGTGGTGTCTTTTTGGGTGCACATGTCTTTCAAATACCGAGCATATGAAGGAACTTGTTTGATTGCATCAATTAAGGGTAGATTGATTTTAACTTGTTTAAAAATTTCCCACATCTCATCTTGTTGTGGGCCCCTTTTATTAATGTTAGAATTAGGTGAATTCAAAGCAGACGGGTAAGGAATGGTGGTTTTATCCTCCACATCCTTTCCCTTGGATGTTTCTACATCCGAGTTCAAAACTTTTTCAATTGGTTCTTTAAAAGATACTTTCTTTTTAGACTCAGATGGAGCAAGTTCCTGTTCGGTATCACTCTCCTCACTTTCATTCACATCTTCCACCATTCCTTCTATCAAGTGTGGTGGAAGGACAACCTTGTTGTCATAAGATTTACCAGTTCTTAAAGTTGTTACATGACTTACCTGAGCATTCTTGCTCTTTGATCCCAAGGGTTGATGTTGAGGATTGAGTGTGGTGTCACTTGGCAGTTTTGCTTTGCATCTTGCAGCTAGTTGTTCAGCCAATTGCTCCAATTGCTTTGCATGGGACTCATTTGTCTTCTGTTGGAGCTCTTGTTTCTGCATCACTCCAGTTAGCATTAGCCTCATATCGTTGATTTTATTGGCTATGTCTTCCATTGAAACATTTGCTCCTTGTTGACCACCTTGAAATTGACTTTGACTTCCTTGGTTTTGTTCAAAGTTCCTTGATTGTCCTTAATTATAGCCACCTTGTCCACTTCCTTGACCACCTTGGTTGTAATTTCCTTTTTGGTAGTTACCTTGATTGCAACTCTGTTGTCGATTTTGGTATGAAGACCCTTGATTTCCACCTTGTTGGTTGCTACCCTGAAAATTAGGATTCAATTGATTAGATGAATTACCATACCTAAAATTAGGGTGATTACGCAAACCCGGGTGATATGTGTTGGAGTTCATGTCATTGTTTCTCTTGTCATTCTGGAACGAGCCTTGGACTTGGTTCACCTCCTCATTCCTGTTCATGTTCATCATGCACTCCGACTCCAAATGACCTATATCACCACAAAAATTGTAAACATCATAAACATTAGCCACATTAGAATTGTTCTTACCTGAGGTTCTATTGAAGTTTGCTATTTGTCTCTCGAGGGCTTCAAATCTCTCTTTTGTCACATACTCCCCTCCTGGCTTCCCAATAACATGCTTTGCCTTCCTGCTTGCTGAAGCTTGTGTCTTTGAGCCTTTACTTAACCTTTCAATAAATTCCCAATCATCATCCTCTGAGTTGGTTAAGAATGTTCCACTACTGCTATAACTGACAAACTTCAGGTCTTCTGGTGTTAACCCATCATAGAAGGCTTTGATCAACTCCCACTTTGGAATCTGGTGATGTGGGAAAAATCTAAGCAACTCCTTGAATCGAGTGAATGCTTCATGTAGCAATTCACCCGATTGTTGTTGGAAGGTTCTGATGGCATTTCTGGCTTCACTTGTCTTGCTCATGGGATAGTACTCATCCAAAAACAATTGATGCATCTCCTCCCATGTGTAGATACTACCAGAGGGTAGTGTGTGAAACCATTCCTTAGCTCTCTCCTTTAAAGAAAACTGAAATAGATTCAGCTTGACTTCATCTGGGGTGAATCCTTGGCCACTAATGGTGCTACAGATGGCACCAAACTCAGAGAGATGGACATATGGCTCTTCTGTTGCTGTCCTTCTAAAATTTGGAATAATGGCCAAGTATTGTGGCCTTATCTCAAATGATCTTCCTCGCAGCAGTGGAGGTACAATTGGTGAAGGATTTTGAGTCACCGTTGGTCTGAATTGACTGTCAACTCCTTGAACAGGAGCTCTATGGTGCCATCCTTGACCAAGGTTATGGTAACCCCATCTCCCATTGTATTTGTTCATGGGTGGTTGCCTATTCCACCCGCCTTGTCTGTTCCGTCCACCATGCCCATAGTTGTTATGAACTGACTGATTCGGTGGGCCTTGTGGTTGCCAATTCTCATCATGATAGTCCCCATGAGGTGGGTAGTTGTTGTTGTCTTCCTTTTCGTGCGATTCCTCATGCCAAGATCCATGTTCCCCCGAATTCTCCCGCCACCTGAAATGTGATCTTCTTCATGAAGGTTATTTCCTAGATTAACTCCCTGGTTTGGATTGTTGAACAGTGGGTTTTGTGCCATTCTAAGATTAGGCATGGCATTGGCTGGTATGTTTGGTGGTGGGTTGTTTTGGTTGAACGGATTTGGTGGGATAACTGGGTTTGGGTTTGGTGGTGGCATGTGAGCGTACTGATTAAATGGTGGAATTGGCGGTGGTAGTGGTGGGTTTTGGTTGTTCTGATCAGCCATAGGGACAGACTGATTTGAACTCTCTTCGGTATGATTGGTGTTTCTTGAACCCGGAGTAACTATTCTGTCTAGTCTTTGTAATGTCCGATTTATCCTCGCAGTTTTCTCGATCTCTGGATCAAATTCCAAAGGAGATTCACGACCTGAAAACCGAGTATGCATGCAATCAACCTGATACTGGCAGATCGCGAATTGGAAATCAACCTAATGCCGGTAATTCTCGGGAGCTTTGACGTGGTGGTTGGAATGGATTGGTTATCTGCTAACCAAGCCGAGATTGTGTGCAACGAGAAGATAGTTTGACTTACGTTACCGAGTGGAAACCAAATCTCTATACAAGGGGAATGACGGGGAATACCGCTTAATATCATGTCATGCATGAAAGCTAGCAAATATCTGCACAAGGGATATCCCGTGATATTAGCTCTCATCACGAAACAACCAAAGAAGGAGAGAAAGATAGAAGACATTGACGTTGTCCGTGATTTCTGACCGACGTCGAAGTACCGATCAAATAAGAGTTAATGAGTGTGTTCCTAGCTACCTTAACTAGTAGGGTAAGGAGGGTGTCGAACCACGAAGAGTTTAGGTGGATGGTGTATCGTTATTTGATTTAACCTAATTTAACTAAACGAGAATTGTAAAATCTATTGATGGGTGTTTAAACTTTAGTAAAAAACTGATTTTGTAGCAAATTAACAATGAAAGCAAATGGATTGTAATTTAATTATGAAAACGAATCACACCCGGGATTTGAATTAGAAGGAAAGTAGGAACCTTTATGATTTAATTGATCAAGACAATCACATAGACATGACCTGTTACTTCTCGTGTGAACGGACATTTATAATTGGAAAACCTAATTTTAGTAATTAATTGATGAAAACCAACTAATGTTAATCCTAAGATACCAATTACCAATATCAATTTGAAAGTGATAATCCAATTGACATTCAATGTTTCACAATTGTAAACTGAAAAATGACGAACATTCAATCAAATCAGAAAAGTCAAATCATTTGAGTCAATACGAAAAGCAACATACAAACAATTAGAAAGATAGAAACCCAGTATTGTTTGTAGTCAAATACAATTAAAATCATAGAAATCCCTAAACCTAACTAACCATTCACTCGGGCGTGATTTCAACAGAATTAGCCTTGCATCTTCATTCGGTCGTGTGCTAATATCAATTCGGGAATTTTCGAGGTGTTTGGATGTGACAACTCGCAATTTCCAGGTCAGCATTAACTTTATTTTAATAATGATATGTATTATTATTACTTACATGGCACTGGAATTATTAATATTTAGTGTGACACGTGGCACGACAGTCCAAACAAATCGATAATTTGAGGAATTATCGTAAAACGCACGCACGTGTCTTGAATAACGAACGTTGGTGAATTACACAGACCACAGTCCACTTGCACAACACTTAGGTACTAGGGAACCTAAGATAGGAGAAATGATGTTCATATGTCTCGAAACGATGACCGTAATCGAGAAATACGCGAAAAATGGGCCAGAACATGAAAATGGGCCAAATTGGGCCGGATCTAGGGTCCAGGCGGTACGCCTGACCCGAAGCTCCTCACTCTGGCGATGCGCGCGGATGAGGAAGGAACGCCTCTCATCCGGCTGCCTCGCGCGGTACGCCTGGCCTCGATGACCCTCGTGGCGCGATGCGCCTGAGGCCTCTGACAGCTAAAAATCTTGTAAATCTCATGATTACCCTACTATACTCATTTTATACAATCCAATACGCAAAATCTCATATTTAAACCCCAAGACCACCTGCTATTACTCCCATAACACCCATTTGAAGGCATTGGAAGCCATTGTTGAGAGATTTGGAGCTTGGGAAGCTTGTTCTTGAAGATCTTGAAGGTTTGAGGCACAAAGGAGCTCCAAGAACACCACACTTCATTCTTTCTCGTGATCGAAGCTAGCTTAGCCACATTTTGAAGCATTAGAAGGTAGTTCTAGCACCCTTGTAGTCTAAAAACACCATTACACACATGCAAGCTCACACACACACATACAAGTGCATGAGCTTCACATACACGAATTTCTATCACTTTGAATCTGGGTTTGTTGATTTGAGTATGAATATTGATGATCTATGATGTTAGTATGACGTATTTTTACATTCCATGAGGATGTTGTTATGATAGAATGGTCATATTAGACAAAATGATGGTTCTAGCAACATGCATGTATGATCTAGGTGGAGTTACATGAAGTTTGATATTTAAATGTTATTGGATATGATTTATGAGATCTACGATAGCAAGATATGTCAAAATGTGATTATTACTAATTGTGGTAACTTTAATATCATGAAATATTGATTTATGATGAAATGGCCTAATGCATGTGTTTAGATCTATAAGTTATGTTCAAAATGATGTTTAGAAACTAAAAGGATGGTTATTGATGTATTAAAAATTGTTAAAATCACCAAATGTATGATTTTTATGAATATTACTATAAATAGTAACTTTATTTTACAAATTTGTGAATAGGAGCATACTAGTCATAACGATTATGATTAAATGCCTATTTAGAATTAGGATGATGATATTATGAAGAGATTTGCATCTAAACTTTGTGACATATGCTTATTATAGTAACTTTCTAATTATAGAAACTTTTACGCGCTAAGTATGCTAAACCGACTATGTGTAAATATGTGCTTTGTGATAACATGCTCATTTAGGATAAATATGCATGTTAGAATAATCGGATTATGATTTATTGCATGACTTGCCAAATTTGGAAACTTTCCTGAAAAAGAAACTTACTATAAATAGTGAGTTTCCTCATGGAAATGATTATTAGTATATGCACACTTCACACGACACAAAACCGCACGTTACACGAACACTTGAACAAAAACCGTCACCAACGGGTCGTTAGGTCAAACACGGTCAACACAGTCAAACACGGTCAACGCGACCCACAAAACAACTCGGAGTTGTTGAACTCGAACACAGTCCTGTGAGACCCACATATGTGAACACAAACTTATAACACCTATATGATATAGGTAACTACTAGCCGGCGAGCTACACGGTTCCGTACGAACACTCTGCTAAACTCAGGTGAGTTTACAGCCACACTTTTACTGTTACACTGTTTTACTAAATATTGGGGTGAGAATACAATGCAACTGTTTTAGATATATGACTGGTATGTTGTGAATACCATTTTCGAGTGTAACTATTATCGCTTAAAGTCCTCACTTATCCTTACCGTTAGTTGTTACAAACGAGTCGAAATTACGTAGTACTACTGGGTTTGACTAACCCCACTCGGCACCAATGTTGACTGGAGGTCATAACGAGTGTAATTTCGATGTTGATGTCGGGTTCAGCGATGACCCGCGGAGGCAAACGGAAACAGTCGAGTTTCGGTAAGATGAACTGACACACTCTACGGATCGTAGGTCCAACAACTAAACTTAACATACCCAGTATATGTCTGTTTACTATTTCTGTCTGTCTAAACCTGTGAACTCACCAACTTTTTAGTTGACACTTTTCGCATATATTCTCAGGTAACTAATGGAGCACACACTAGGACGCGCACAGGGAAACACTAAGGAGTCTGGCTTGCATATAGACTCGTGTTCTAGGCTGTTGTGTGCATTTGTTATGTTTTGAAAACAATTTAACCATGTAGTGTCTGATACAATTTACTTTCCGCTGCAACTTATTTATTTATGATGTTGAAACACTTTCCGCTGCATATTAAATGAAACTATGTTATTTTGCAAATCTGTGTGATTGTGAAACTCATATAGAGTCGTTCTATATGACCATGAGTTGTGATCCTGGCCACGTCACACCCACGTGTACTGGCACCACGAGTGGGAATTTGGGGGTGTGACAGACTGGTATCAGAGCCTTGGTTATAGGGAACTAGGTTTGCATATAGTGAACTTAGACTATAGCCTTGCTCTACACTAGACACTACACTAGAAATTACACAACAATAATTTTCTGTTATCATATGTTGTTACTTATTTGATTTAAAATGCAGGAATGAACAATAACAAAGACCCGAAAGGGAAGGACACGAGGAAGCGCTCATATGAGTACGAGCTTACCGAGGAGGACAAGCAAAAGATCCAGGATATAGTGGAGCAGGTATATGCTCAAGAGTCTAAGAGGCTTCGACCCTCGAGCAGCAGGGGACCATGGGACTGGTATCCTACTACCCTTGCTGTTTGGGCGAGGGAAGAGAGAGTACCCAAGTTGCCTTTGTTAGGTGACGCATCTACTGGACCACCCCTACCACCGATTGGCATGCCCATGGAACAGGCATTCGCCGCATTGATCTCGCGTTACAGACGAGAATCTTGTCAGCTACTGGTAATGACCGATGGGTTTAGGGATCTCTTGGAGCATAGTCAGCATCTCCAGAGTCGTGTGGAGCATCTAGAGGAGAGGCTCGCACGCGTTGAGGGGACACATGATGGATTAGTCGCTAGGACTCAGGACGCGATCCAGCGGCAGGAGGAGATCGTGGCTGAGGTCACGGACATCCATGACAGGACTACGTTGCTCGAGGAGCAGCAGGATTTCTTAGCCGCAGTGACACATGGACACGCTGGACGATTAGCAGCCGTAGAGGACGCCAACGAGGAGAATCGTGCCATGATCCAGGAAAGCGACGCCATGCTAAATGCATGGGTCGGACAGTTCATAGTGGAGCCACAGCCTGAGCCAGAACCCCAATTCGAGGCGGAAGATCTCGAAGAGGGAGATTTTGACGAGGATCCAGACGAGGATCCTAATGAGGAGGACGATGATGGCCCTGCCGATAGTGGAGATTCACACTCCACGATTTTCTAGTTAGGATTTCTATTTCAGTATTCTACTTTTGTATTACTTAGCCGAGCGGGATGTGCTCGTGCGAATTTTGTAGTATCTCTTTTGAAAATCATTGTACTCAAAACTATTATTATTAATGAGAATGACGTCTTGCTTATTTATTGTATTGTATTGTGACCATGGTTGATGGCTAACATGACATTTGACTTGACTTCTGACATGACAATTGGCTAACACTCTAACTCATGCTAACTAACGTTCTCACCTTTCCATACAGAACCATGTCTGGAAAGGGACCCTATGTTCGCAACCCTAGACGCAAGGCCGAAGCGACAAGAATCAAGTTAATGGTTGACAGACGAGTCAACAAAGTACTTGCAGAGTACGAGGAAAATCGTCTCACCAGCGAGACTAGTGGCACTAATAACGGTACTAACACCTGCCTAACCAGACTAACTTAGTATAGGCAACGTTAACACTAACAACTGATAATCCGTCTCGATACACAGGATCTCATGGGAATGCTGCAAAGGGATGCTCGTTCAAAGCTTTTCTGAGTTGTCATCCACACAAATTTCAAGGAACCGAGGGAGCGGTGGGACTGCTCCGATGGATAGAGAAACTGGAATCCGTTTTCTCCATGTCTGAATGCTAGGAGGATAACCGAGTGAAGTATGCCACCAGAACTCTGGAGGGACCAGCCCTCACCTGGTGGAACACACACGTCCAAACCCTTGGACTTGAAACCGCAAACTCCATTCCATGGGACAACTTCACCAGGATGCTTCACGAAGAATACTGTCCTCGGGATGAAATCAGGAAGCTTGAGGAAGAGTTCTGGGTGCACAAGATGGTGGGATCCGAAATCGAGAAATATTGTACCCGATTTCACGAATTGTGCAAGCTATGCCCGGCGATGATAATGCCGGAGTACAAAAAGATCGAGCAATTCATTAGTGGATTGCCGGAACAAATCCAGAGCACCGTGACCGCATCCGATCACACCACCATCCAACCACTGATTCTCTTGGCTCACAAGTTGACTAACTAGGCAGTAGCTCAAGGGAAACTGCCTAAGAGGGGGGAACACCTGAAACCCCAAGAACCCAAGCGAAAGTGGGAGCCCAGCAATAACCGAACCTTCTCACCCCAGCAACCGACCCAACACCGGCCAGCACCTGCTAAGGTCTTCACTGCCACTCAGCCGAACACTCAAGTCAAGGGGGGATACCAGGGCAACAGCCCAAAATGTAACACCTGTAACTTCCATCACTTCGGCCCATGCAAAAGGGTCAAATGCACTAACTGTGGAAGGAACGGGCACATGGCCAAGGAATGCCGATCAAACCCCAACAACAACAACCAAAACACTCTCAAGGGGTGTTATGAATGTGGCAAACCGGGACACATGCGAAGAGATTGCCCGCAACTGAAAAAGGGGGGAGGAGGTGCAGTGAAGGGACGAGCCTTTGTGATTGGCTCGGGAGAAGCTAAAGATGATCCAAATGTCGTCACCGGTACGTTTCTTTTAAATAATGTCTATGCTAGTATATTATTTGATACCGGTGCCGATAGGAGTTTTATCTCTAGCGACTTTAGCAAATTACTTAATATGACACCAACACCACTAGACTATAAGTACACCGTAGAGTTAGCGGACGGCAAGCTGATCGAAACACAACATATCATCAAGGGATGTGTTCTAACACTAGCAGACCATCAACTGGTGATTGACCTGATGCCGGTAACTCTCGGGAGCTTCGACGTGGTGATTGGAATGGAGTGGTTATCTGCAAACCACGCTGAGATTGTTTGCAATGAGAAGATCGTGCGAATCACATTGCCAAGTGGAGAGCAGATCTCAATCCAAGGAGAACGGCGCGGGATACCGTTAAACATCATGTCCTGTATGAAGGCAAGCAAATATCTGAAGAAAGGATACACGGCTATCCTAGCACTCATCACCGAGCAACCTAAGAAGGAACGGAAGATCGAGGACATCGCTGTTGTTCGCGACTTTCCGGAAGTCTTCCCTGACGATCTACCGGGACTACCACCAGCGCGACAAGTGGAGTTTCAGATAGATCTAACACCAGGAGCAGCACCAATAGCTAAGGCACCATACCGATTGGCTCCTACGGAAATGCAGGAATTATCTAATCAACTACAGGAGTTGTTAGATAAAGGATTTATCCGAGCGAGCTTCTCATCTTGGGGAGCACCGATCTTGTTTGTGAAGAAGAAAGACGGTTCATTCCGTATGTGTATCGACTATCGGGAGTTGAACAAGGTGACGATCAAGAATCGATACCCATTACCACGAATAGATGATCTGTTTGACCAACTGCAAGGGTCAAGCTACTATTCAAAGATCGATTTAAGATCCGGTTACCATCAACTTAGAATACAAGAATAAGATGTATCAAAGACAGCCTTCAGAACACGATACGGACATTACGAGTTTCTGGTCATGCCTTTCGGACTGACCAACACACCGGCAGTATTCATGGATCTCATGAATCGGGTGTGTAAGCCGTATCTCGATAAATTCGTAATCGTATTCATAGATGACATCTTGATTTACTCCAAGACTCAAGAAGAACATGCCGATCACTTAAGACATGTTTTGGAACTACTGAAGAAGGAACAACTATACGCAAAGTTATCCAAATGTGATTTTTGGATTCGCGAAGTTCAGTTCCTTGGGCACGTAGTGAACGAGACGGGAATACACGTAGACCCAGCCAAGATTGAGGCAATCAAGAACTGGGCAGCACCTAAGACTCCAACTGAGGTGCGGCAATTCCTGGGATTGGCCGGGTACTACAGGCGGTTTATCGAGGGATTCTCGAAGATCGCACAATCATTGACTTCCCTTACGCACAAAGACAAGAAATTCGAATGGGGAGAGAAACAAGAAGCTGCTTTCGACTTGTTGAAGCAGAAATTGTGCAGTGCAACGATTCTATCGTTACCAGACGGGTGCGAAGATTTTGTGGTCTATTGCGACGCATCGAAACAAGGACTCGGTTGTGTGCTAATGCAACACGAGAAAGTCATAGCTTATGCATCGCAACAGCTAAAGGTGCACGAGAACAATTACACCACCCATGATCTGGAATTGGGAGCCGTAGTGTTCGCATTGAAAATATGGCGACACTATCTGTACAGTACTAAGTGTACGATATTCATAGACCATAAGAGCCTACAACACATTTTCGACCAAAAGGAACTAAACATGAGACAACGCATATGGGTCGAACTGATAGGTGATTATGACTGTGCAATCAAGTATCATCCCGGTAAAGCTAATGTAGTGGCCGACGCACTGAGCCGGAAAGAGACAACCAAACGCGTACGTGCGCTACAACTTACCATCCACCCCGAGTTTTCTAATCAAATCCGGATCGCACAACAGGAAGCTTTGAAAACTGAAAACCTCACTCTCGAGGCCATGCGAGGAATGGATAAACAAATGAAACAGAAAGACGATGGAGTTTACTACCTAATGGATTGTATTTGGATCCCACGCTATGGGGGATTGAGAGAGGTAGTAATGGATGAAGCTCATAAGAGCCGATACTCGATACATGCAGGCTCTGACAAAATGTATCACGACCTGAAGACAACTTACTGGTGGCCGAACATGAAGTCGGAAATCGCGACCTATGTAAGTAAGTGTCTGACTTGCTCCAAAGTTAAGGTCGAATATCAGAAACCGTCAGGGTTACTCCAACAACCGGAAACTCCAGTATGGAAATGGGAACAGATTACCATGGATTTTATCACCAAGCTGCCGAAGATGGCAAGTGGCTGCGATACCATCTGGGTTATCGTGGACCGACTCACGAAATCAGCACACTTGATTAAAGAAACCGATAAATTGGAGAAGCTAACCCGGATATACTTGAAAGAAATCGTATCCAGACACGGAGTCCCAATCTCCATAATATCTGACCAAGATAGCCGTTTCACGGCACACTTTTGGAAGTCCTTACACAAGGCACTCAGGACGAGATTGGATATGAGCACGGCTTATCACCCGCAAACCGATGGTCAAAGTGAAAGAACCATCTAGACTTTGGAGGACATGCTTCGGGCATGCGTGATTGACTTCGGTAACAGCTGGGAGACTCACCTACCTTTGGTGGAGTTCTCATACAATAACAGTTATCACACCAGCATCGGAGCTGCACCTTTTGAGGCACTTTACGGACGTAAGTGCAGATCACCACTTTGTTGGGAAGAAGTTGGTGAAAGCCAACTGACCGGACCTGAGCTTGTGCACGAAACAACTGAAAAGATCGTGCAGATACGTAACCGAATGGCAGCGGCTCAGGATCGACAAAAGAGCTATGCCGACAAGAGGCGCAAACCTTTGGAATTCCAGGTGGGAGACCGAGTACTTCTTAAAGTCTCGCCTTGGAAGGGAGTGATCTGATTCGGCAAGCGGGGAAAGTTAAACCCCCGTTATATCGGACCATTCAAAATCACTAAACGGATAGGCCCTGTGGCTTACGAACTACAGCTGCCACAAGAATTGACTAGCGTACACAATGTATTCCACGTGTCGAACCTCAAGAAGTGCTTATCAGACGAAACACTCGCAGTTCCGTTAGAGGAAATTCATATTGATGAACAACTTCACTTCGTTGAGGAACTGGTGGAAATAATGGACCGGGAAATCAAGAAGTTGAAACTTAGTCGCATACCGATAGTTAAGGTACGATGGAACTCACGGCGAGGACCGGAATACACCTGGGAACGAGAGGACCAAATGAAGAAGAAATACCCTCACTTATTTTCTGACCAGGCTAACACCGACAACACAAACTGAATTTCGGGACGAAATTCCTATTAACTGGGGGATGATGTGACAACTCGCAATTTCCAGGTCAGCATTAACTTTATTTTAATAATGATATGTATTATTATTACTTACGTGGCACTGGAATTATTAATATTTAGTGTGACACGTGGCACGACAGTCCAAACAAATCGATAATTTGAGGAATTATCGTAAAACGCACGCACGTGTCTTGAATAACGAACGTTGGTGAATTACACAGACCACAGTCCAGTTGCACAACACTTAGGTACTAGGGAACCTAAGATAGGAGAAATGATGTTCATATGTCTCGAAACGATGACCGTAATCGAGAAATACGCGAAAAATGGGCCAAAACATGAAAATGGGCCAAATTGGGCCGGATCTAGGGTCCAGGCGGTACGCCTGACCCGAAGCTCCACACTCTGGCGATGCGCGCGGATGATGAAGGAACGCCTCTCATCCGGCTGCCTCGCGCGTTACGCCTGGCCTCGATGACCCTCGTGGCGCGATGCGCCTGAGGCCTCTGACAGCTAAAAATCTTGCAAATCTCATGATTACCCTACTATACTCATTTTATACAATCCAATACGCAAAATCTCAGATTTAAACCCCAAGACCACCTGCTATTACTCCCATAACACCCATTTGAAGGCATTTGAAGGCAAAGGAGCTTCGCATACACGAATTTCTATCACTTTGAATCTGGGTTTGTTGATTTGAGTATGAATATTGATGATCTATGATGTTAGTATGATGTATTTTTACATTCCATGAGGATGTTGTTATGATAGAATGGTCATATTAGACAAAATGATGGTTCTAGCAACATGCATGCATGATCTAGGTGGAGTTACATGAAGTTTGATATTGAAATGTTATTGGATATGATTTATGAGATCTAGAAGTGTTATGGATAGCAAGATATGTCAAAATGTGATTATTACTAATTGTGGTAACTTTAATATCATGAAATATTGATTTATGATGAAATGGCCTAATGCATGTGTTTAGATCTATAAGTTATGTTCAAAATGATGTTTAGAAACTAAAAGGATGGTTATTGATGTATTAAAAATTGTTAAAATCACCAAATGTATGATTTTTATGAATATTACTATAAATAGTAACTTTATTTTACAAACTTGTGAATAGGAGCATACAAGTCATAACGATTATAATTAAATGCCTATTTAGAATTAGGATGACGATATTATGAGGAGATTTGCATCTAAACTTTGTGACATATGCTTATTATAGTAACTTTCTTATTATAGAAACTTTTACGCGCTAAGTATGCTAAACCGACTATGTGTAAATATGTGCTTTGTGATAACATGCTCATTTAGGATAAATATGCATGTTAGAATAATCGGATTATGATTTATTGCATGACTTGCCAAATTTGGAAACTTTCCTGAAAAAGAAACTTACTATAAATAGTGAGTTTCCTCATGGAAATGATTATTGGTATCTGCACATTTCACAAGACACAAAACCGCATGTTACACGAACACTTGATCAAAAACCGTCACCAACGGGTCGTTAGGTCAAACACGGTCAACACAGTCAAACACGGTCAACGCGACCCACAAAACAACTCGGAGTTGTTGAACTCGAACACGATCCTGTGAGACCCACATATGTGAATACAAACTTATAACACCTATATGATATAGGTAACTACTAGCCGGTGAGCTACACGGTTCTCGTACGAACACTCTGCTAAACTCAGGTGAGTTTACAGCCACACTTTTACTCTTACACTGTTTTACTAAATTATTGGGGTGAGAATACAATGCAACTGTTTTAGATATATGACTGGTATATTGCGAAAACCATTTTCGAGTGTAACTATTATCGCTTAAAGTCCTCACTTATCCTTACCGTTAGTTGTTACAAACGAGTCGTAATTACGTAGTACTACTGGGTTTGACTAACCCCACTCGGCACCAATGTTGACTGGAGGTCATAACGAGTGTAATTTCGATGTTGATGTCGGGTTCAGGGATGACCCGCGGAGGCAAACGGAAACAGTCGAGTTTCGGTAAGATGAACTGACACACTCCACGGATCGTAGATCCAACTACTAAACTTAACATACCCAGTATATGTCTGTTTACTATTTCTGTCTGTCCAAACCTGTGAACTCACCAACTTTTTAGTTGACACTTTTCGCATATATTCTCAGGTAACTAATGGAGCACACGCTAGGACGCGCACAAGGAAACACTAAGGAGTCTGGCTTGCATATAGACTCGTGTTCTAGGCTGTTGTGTGCATTTGTTATGTTTTGAAAACAATTTAACCATGTAGTGTCTGATACAATTTACTTTCCGCTGCAACTTATTTATTTATGATGTTGAAACACTTTCCGCTGCATATTAAATGAAACTATGTTATTTTGCAAATCTGTGTGATTGTGAAACTCATATAGAGTCGTTCTATATGACCATGAGCTGTGATCCTGGCCACGTCACACCCACGTGGACTGACACCACGAGTGGGAATTTGGGAGTGTGACATTTGAATGGTTAATTGATGAATTCCTAGGCCTTGGAAACCCTATAAAACCTCCAAAAGACGTCAAAGTCGAAGATAGGTCGAAACCCTAGGTTCTTGGGCTTAAATAGGTGGCAAAACGGGAAAAATCCGCAAGTTGGGGGCCCCCCGGCGTATGATACGCCTCCCACTGGCGTATCATACGCCAGCTATGAATTCCCGGGTAGTTTGGCTCTGTGATACTGTAACGACCGGTTTTAACGGTCACGTGTTGTTGATAAATTAATGTTATTATGTTTTGAAATTATGTCGTGATAATAATATAATAACATTTGGGGTATTTTAGTTAACTAGTAACTAATTTGATTAGGTTAGTTAAGTGGGTTAACTAATTAAAAGGTTGAGGGACTAACCTTGCCATATGGGCAAAGTTAGAAAATTAGATGGGATAAGAATTGACTTTGTCAAACCAGATTTCATTCTCATCAGATTATGTGTGTGTTTACGTGAGGAAGCCAAGAAGGGAGAACAAGGTTTTCAAAAACCTAGCATCTAAATCCCCTGATTTCATGGTGTAAATTCGAGATTGAAGCTTCTAAACCCATCCATAAGTGTTGTCTAACATCTTGTAAGTGATTTTAGATCCTATTTTGATGTTAATCGTGAGTTCTTGTGATGAGCAAGATAAGGGTTTGTTTCAAATCTTGAAATTGGTTGTTTAAATGGGTTAGAAACCATGAATAGATGCTTATTAAGTGTTTGAGACAATCAAAATACTAGTTATTGTGTGTGATTGCATAAAGTTATGAACTTTGATGTTAATGAACCATGAATGGGGGTTGATTAGTAAGTAAACATGCTGAATGAACATGTCTATAAGTTATGCACAAAAGATGCTTGGTGAAATGCTTGAACTAAAAGAGATTGTATGCTGAATTGAAAGAAATTGTATTGTTGTATTATTATTATAAAATCCATATAAAATCATAGAAAAATCATGAGAAAATGAGCCTTATATGGTTGAAAATCTCTTTGAAAGGGCTACAATCCATCTTTTGACATGAAAAGTTGAAAACAAACGTATGGTGGGTTAAAATGGCAATTACAGCAGCAACATAGAAAAATTCAGCAAGCTGAATTGTGAAAATAAAGGTGCTGGTCTGATTTTGTAAATTGTGTATAAAATCAACCGTGTATCTGTTTGAGGCGTATTTTATATGCTTGGAAAGCTCTAAGAGTCTACTACAACCCATATTTGAACATCAAGAGCTAAAACATATTGTAAATGTGTCAAAAATATTGATTATAGCAGCAACTCAGAAAGTTGCTGCACAAAAATGAGATTTGAAAGTCAGTGTTTTTAACATAAACATGTGATTATAAGTAGTATCTTGACTTTAAACACTATATAGTGATATTTGAGATTCAAATTAGTTTGAATCAATATGTATATGTGTTGTGTGTATTGAAACTAGTTGTATATATATGTGAATTGCAACTAGGTGTTGGTGGTGGAAGTCAAAGGATAAGCCATAGAAGTGGAAAAGAGGTTGTAGGAGGTGATCAACCATTTGAACAAAGTAAGTTACCCAACTTACTATAACATTACATATAAGTAGTAGAAAGAGTCTACTTGATTGTTGGTGTTTATATATTGATTGTGTATAACTTGACTAATGAAACTAATTGAGTTAAAAGACCTATGAGAAGGCATTTTTAGTTTCAATATGAATGTTATGCTTGAGTTGTATGTGTAATATAAATGGCATAAAATTAGCCGGATGAGCCGGTAGATGAGTTCATGATACCACATGAGTGTGGATAGCCGGATGAGCCGGTAAAATTGATCAATTGAACCACTAGAGAGTGGATAACCGAATGAGTCGGTAGATAGTGTGATAAACCACTAGAGTGTGGATAACCGGATGAGCCGGGAGTTAAATTGATAAAAACCCACTAGAGTGTGGGTAATTGAATGATTCAAAATAGTGAATATAATTTGATGATTAACTAGAGGTGCTAGTAATGGAGTTGAAAATAGATCATATAATCCTATTCGTGAAAATGACACGTTAAGGGAAATTAATGCACAATGGTGAGTTATGTGCAATTAGATGTTTGAATATGATATATTATGATCTAAACATGATAAACATCCATATGATATGTATGTGGATGTGTTAGAATGAGTTTTGGGAACTTTGGGGTTGCTTACTTAGTTCATATGAACTAATTGTGAATTTATATGTGATGTTTACAGGTCAAAAATATATATGCATCGGGCTATTAGATCGGACACGTTTTGGAGCGGAATCACTCGTTATGTTGTTTTTTTTGTGGTTGTAACTTAAATATACTATGTTTTGTTGATATGTGAATGTTGTAAACAAGTTTGTGTCGGTTTTTGAATGTGACAGGTTATAAAGGGTTGTTTATTGATTTTTCAAACAAACCCTTGCAAAAAAAATTTTATGGGACCAAATTCCACAACGTGTTTTATGTCTAAACAAGTGTTTTATGATCCGTGTGGGATCTGGGTGTCACAGATACGCCACCAATACGCCATTTCATGAAAAACTTCATTTTTGGATATTTTGGCCTTCCAAACATCATTCATCAGCCACCCTTTGATTCTTGGACATCAAACACTTATATTCTTCGGCCGAAAACCTGAAAATCATCAAAATACACAAACAATCACCACATTCCATGTATTTATCTCACATTAATGCATCATTACGCACCTAAATCACATGAAATTATCCAAAGCATCAATTTCCCCGAAGTCTTCCCTGACGATTTTCCCGGACTACCACCGAAGCATCAAGTGGAATTCCAGATAGATCTAACACCAAGAGCCGCACCGATAGCCAAGGCACCATATCGATTGGCTCCTACCGAGATGCAAGAACTATCTAATCAGCTGCAGGAGTTGTTAGATAGAGGATTTATAAGACCGAGCTTCTCACCATGGGGAGCAGCGGTTCTGTTTGTAAAGAAGAAAGACGGATCTTTTCGTATGTGCATTGATTACTGGGAGCAGAACAAGGTGACGATAAAGAATCAATACCCTTTTACCACGAATAGACGATCTGTTTGACCAGTTGCAAATACTTTTCAAAGATCTATTTGAGATCCGGTTACCATCAACTGAGGATACAAGAGAATGATGTCCCTAAGACAGCCTTCAAGACACGATAAGGACATTACGAATTCTTGGTCATGCCATTCGGACTGACCAATGCACCGGCTGTATTCATGGATCTCATGAATCGCGTGTGCAAGTCGTACCTCGACAAATTCGTAATCATATTCATAGATGACATCCTGATCTAATCCAGGAATCAGGAAGAGCATGCTAAACATTTGAGGCTTGTCTTGGAACTGCTGAAGACAGAGCAACTGTACGCGAAATTCTCCAAATGCGACTTTTGGATTCGCGAAGTCCAGTTTCTTGGACACGTGGTACACTAAAAAGGGATACATGTAGACGCAGCCAAGATCGAGGCTATTAAGAACTGGGAAGCACCCAAGACTCCAACTGAGGTGCGACAATTCCTAGGATTGGCAGGGTATTACAGGCGATTTATTGAAGGATTCTCGAAGATCGCACAATCACTGACATCCCTTCCGCACAAAGACAAGAAGTTTGAATGGGGAGAGAAACAAGAATTTGCTTTCAACCTGCTGAAGCAGAAATTGTGCAGTGCACCGATCTTATCCCTACCGGAGGGATGTGAAGATTTTGTAGTTTATTGTGACGCATCGAAACAAGGACTCGGTTGTGTGTTAATGTAACGCGAGAAAGTTATAGCCTATGCGTCACGACAACTGAAAGTGCACGAGAAGAACTACACAACTCATGATTTGGAGTTGGGAGCCGTGGTGTTCGCACTGAAAATCTGGTGACACTGCTTGTACGGCACCAAGTGCACGATATTCACCGATCATAAGAGCCTACAGCACATCTTCGACCAGAAGGAACTGAACATGAGACAACGCAGATGGGTCGAACTAATAGGCGATTATGACTGTGCTATCAAATACCATCCAGGAAAAGCTAACCTAGTAGCCAGTGCGTTAAGCCAGAAGGAAACAACAAAGCGCATGCGTGCACTACAACTCACGATTCACTCAGAGCTACCCAATCAGATCCGAACCGCACAACAGGAAGCTCTGAAAATCGAAAACCTCACTCACGAATCCTTGCGAGGCATGGATAAACAGTTGGAGGTGAAGACTGATGGAGCTTACTATCTTATGGATCGGATTTGGATTCCACACTACGGGGGATTGAGGATGTAGTGATGGACGAAGCACACAAAAGCCATTATTCGGTACATCTAGGTTCTGACAAGATGTATCACGATGTGAAGATAACCTATTGGTGGCCTAACATGAAGTCAGAGATCGCGACTTATGTAAGCAAGTGCCTGACTTGCTCTAAAGTAAAAGTCGAATATCAGAAACCATTAGGATTACTTCACAAAGTTACCAAAGACGGCGAGCGGATGCGATACCATCTGGGTAATCGTAGACCGACTCACGAAATCTGCGCATATCCTACCAATCAAAGAAACTGACAAGTTAGACAGACTAACTCGAATCTATCTGAAGAAAGTGGTTTCCAGACATGGAGTTCCAACCTCCATAATATCTTATCGAGACAGCCGATTCACGGCGCATTTCTAGAAGTCCTTGCATAAGGGACTGGGTACAAGGTAGATATGAGTATAGCTTATCACCCGCAAACGTACGGGCAAAGTGAACGAACCATCCAAACACTGGAAGACATGCTTCGAGCATGCGTGATAGAATTCGGCAGCAGCTGGGAGACTCACCTACCATTGGTTGAATTCTCCTACAATAAAGGTTATCACACAAGCATCAAGGCCGGTGTACGGGTGAAAGTGCAGATCACCCCTCTGTTGAGCAGAAGTTGGTGAAAGCCAACTGACGGGTACGAAGCTTGTGCACGAGACGACTGAGAAGATCGTGCAGATATGAAACAGAATGGCAGCAGCCCGGGATCGACAGAAGAGCTACGCCGAAAAAAGGCACACACCATTGGAATTCCAGGTGGGAGACCGAGTGCTTCTAAAAGTCTCACCCTGGAAAGGAGTGATCCGATTCGGAAAACGAGGGAAGTTGAATCCTTGTTACATCGGACCATTCGAGATCACAAAACGAATAGGCCCAGTGGCCTCTGAGCTAAATTTTCCGCAAGAACTGAGTAGCGTACACAACGTATTCCATGTATCCAACCTCAAGAAGTACTTATCCGACGAAACGCTCGCTATTCCTTTAGAGGAAATCCAGATCGATGAGCAACTTCACTTCCTTGAGGAACCGTTAGAAATAATGGACCGAGAGGTCAAGAAGCTCAAACTTAGTCGCATACCGATAGTTAAAGTGCGATGGAACTCCCGACGTGGACCGGAATTTACCTGGGAACGAGAGGACTAAATGAAAAAAAATTACCCTCACCTGTTCACAAACCAGACAAACACTGACAACACGAACTGAATTTCGGGAAGAAATTCCTCTTAACTGGGGGATGATGTGACACCTACTAATTTATAGGTCAGCATTTATTTTATTTTAATAATAATTGGTATTATTGTTACATACGTGGCACTAAAATTAGTGATATTTAGTGTGAAACGTGGCACAACAGTCCAAGCACACACAGTAAGGCGATAATTCGAGGAATTAACGGAAAACATACGCACGTCTCTTGAATAACGAACGTTGGTGAAATAAACGAACCACAACCTAATTCCACAACAATTAGGCTCAATGGAACCTAGAACAAGTAAAACAACGTTTTTAAGCCTCGAAACGATGATTGTAAACGAGAAATACGCGAAAAACGAGCCAAATCATGAAAAATGGGCCAATTGGGATTGTTCGGAGGCCCAGGCGCTATGCCCGAACCCAACAACCTACCCTTGGTGATGCGCGCGAGACCGAGAGGTGCCTCAGAAGCATGCCCTTCCGCGCGCTACGCCTGCCAGCCTAAAATCGTGAAAAATCTTCTTGATAACCCCAAAACCATCATTAACCTACCATAATCATTTTTGCTTGCAACCAAACGCCACCATCCGACCATAAGCCACCCTAAACCCCTTTTACCATCTCTGGAACCCAAGAAACACCATTGGAAGCCATTGGAGGAAGCTTGAAGCTTGGAAGCTTGAAGAAGCTTGGAAGGAGACCCATTGAAGCTCATTCATCCTCTTCACCTTCTTTGATCTTGTCAAACTCTGTTGTTCAGGAGTCTAGAGAGCTGTTACAGCAATACCTCAACACCTTTGGAGCCTTTGAAGGCAAACCTATGGCGTATGTAGCATAAAAATACATAAAAACACACATGCAAGCCTATAAGGCCACATGCACACACTAGATCCTCACATGCACGAATTTTTCTCATTTAGATCTGTGATTTTATGATGGTGGGACTGATTTGCTGATGTTGGAACAATCCATGGTGATTTTGTTGTGATTTGTTAGTCATTTTATTCATAATGTTGAAGATGGTAATTTATGGCTACATGCATGTATGATCCATGATGTTCTTAGTTATTTTGAGTATTGATAGATGATTATTGAAGATATTTGGGGTTACTTACAAAGTTTATTGAGGTGGTTCTTGTCAAGAAATGATTATTTGGGTATATTGCTATTTTTAGAAACTTTATGTTACAAGATGTTGTTGTAAGATGAAATAGAAACATGCATGTGTTTAAAGATGGTAAGCTATGATTAAAATGATGATTTTTAGGTGTTGATTTGATAAAATGGTTATAAAATGTGATTTACATCATTATTACTAAATATAGTAACTTTTAGGTTACAAGTGTTGAAGAATGATGAACTTAATATTATTGGTATGTTTAACATGATTACTTGGATTGATATGTTAATAATAGGAATTATTGATCCATTAGAATCATTAAAATAGAAGACTTAACATAAGTTACTATAACTAGTAACTTTATTATAGAAAACCGGGGAATAACGTGTTAGTCATAACAATCATGCATAACCAGTTATTCAAAACTAGGATATTGATGTTTGATGAGTTTGATTGTTAGACATAGTGAAATATGCTTATTATTGCAACTTTCTATAAACAGTAACTTTTAAACGAGAAACGTGATTAATTGACTAAGTGTGATTATGTGCTATGTGATAACATGTTCATATAGGTTAACCATGCATGCTAGAACAAACAGAAAGTGATTTTCTTGAACGATTTGCTTAATTTGGAAACTTTCCTAAAACGGAAACTTACTATAAATAGTAAGTTATCCCACGGGTGCAATTTATGTGCTCACACACATCACACGACACTAATCGCACGTGAAATGATCACTTGAACTAAACACGTCACCAACGGGTCGTTAGGTCAAACACGGTCAACGTGACCCACATAACAACTTGGAGTTGTTTGGGCACGTATACGGTCCTGTGAGACCCAAACGAATGTGAACACAAACTCATAACACCTATCTGATATAGGTAACCGCTAAAGGCGCACTAAACCGTTCACGAGAAGAACGCTATTACTAAACTCAGGTGAGTTTACAGCCCCACTTTTATATACTTAACTGTTTTGCTAAAATTCTTGGGGTGAGAATATTATGCAACTGTTTTGGATATATGACTGATATGTTGTAAAACCATTTTGAGTGTAACTATTATCGCAACAAGTCCTCACATACCCTTACCGTTAGTTGTGTAACAAACGAGTCGTTATTACGTAGTACTACTGGGTTTGACTAGCCCCACTCGAAAACAACTGTGACTGGAGGTCACGACGAGTGTAATATCGATGTTGATTGACGGGTTCAGCGATGACCCGGGGAGGCAAAGGAACAGTCGAGTTTCGGTATGATGAACTGACACACTCGGGATCGTAACTCCAACAAAACAACTTAACATACCCAGTATATGTCTGTCTTACTGTTTACTACTGTCTAAACCTGTGAACTCATCAACTTTATGTTGACACGTTTTTGCATGTATTCTCAGGTAACTAACAAGCACGAGCTAGGACGCACTTGGTGATGCACAAGAGAGTTTCATGCATATAGACACTAACTATAGGCTTGTGTCTATTTGTGATAAAAACATATTTAAACATGTAGTGTCTGATATAATTTACATTTCCGCTGCAAACACTTTATTTATTCTACTACTTTATTATTAAACTATTCCGTTGCATATTTATGAAAATAGTCTAATTTACAAAACTATACGATTGTGTAACTCATATAGAGTCGTTCTATATGACCAAAAGCTATGATCATGGCCACGTCACACCCGCGCGATCTGACATTGCACGTGGGAATTTGGGGGTGTGACAAAACCATAACCTTTACCAATTCCAACCAAAAATAGTTCAGCTCATGATTAATCAACTGCAATAAACGCTGTGGTTCAGTCTAGTTATTTTTCAAACTAACTTCCCCATGGTTTATGCTTACTAATCATATATTCTCAATAATGTATACCATCAATATTTTCATCAGTCAAATCAAAAATTTTCAAATTATCATAACAGGTTCTATCAATACAGATAATATGTAAAGACATACCTGAAATACATTGATGTTACATAATATTTGCATAGACCAAAACTAAAATTTAAGCAAATCAACATGTGTAACTAACTATTAGGTTTTCTCGCGCGTTGCGATGAGTATTCCGTCACGATTTTGAATATCATAGTAAAGCATTACATATAATATGCCCTCTCCTATCACTTGTATATAAACCAAGAAACATGACGGGTAAATAAGATCTTATTCTATTCTTGATTAAAGATTTCTCTAACTGGATCCCGATAACGATGATAACTTTACGAGCATCAAAACGTATACCAAACGCCGACCGCAACGACTCCAATCTGTATGAACATCAAATCCCATATCAAATACTAAGCACAATGGCTGTTAATTTGTTTTCCGTATTTTTTAATCAAAACATAAATCGTAAAACCCAAAAGCTTTAAAAACCTCTTGAAGATAGCCCAGTGGTAAGGTATTGGGGCCTCAACCTTGAGGTCATGAGTTCTTGTCATTGGGGTGACATTTTCTCCACAAGGCCACCGACTTGGGTGCTTGCGTTCGCGGTTTACCCGTTCCCTCGGCTAGTCGGGTATTAGGGGGCCCGGAGTTTACCATGCAAGTGGGTTCTCCGGTCATAAAAAAAAACTTTAAAAATAAATTGTAGATCGTGAAGCACACAAGATGTAATCCTTATGGCTTCTCCTTGTGAATTTAAATTTTTATTTATTTATTTTATTGTAATAATACAAAGCTTTAGTAATCCTAAAATCTTCAAAGTCATAAAATCACACACACATTCATATATATATATATATATATATATATATATATATATATATTTCAACAACAAATGATATTAGTCATGACGATGACGATGACGATGACGATGACGAATCAATAAAACCTCTTGTTATAATTTGGTAATATAAATCATGGTTGTAGAATTCGCTAGGCGCTAGTCGGGCGGTGAGGTACCGCCTAGGGATTAATCGGGATTAATCGGTGCTAGGCGGATTGGAATATTTATATGTAATTTTACAAATATTTATTATACACAAACATTAATATCAATAATTTAATACAATACTTCAAATATTTTAAAAAATAAACTTAAACACAAAATTAAAAGTTTATAGATGGATTTCGATGTTTAGCGACAAGATTCAATGTTTAAGATATTGGATTCGATGTTTTAGAGACATGTTAAGTATTTTGAGTTGAGAAATGTCTCGAATAATCACTAATCTGGGTCCTTTTTACTCGAAAAAACCAAAAAAAAAAAATAGGCCGCCTAGGCCCCGTCTAGAGCCTAGGCACCGCGTAGGGCAAAATCGAGAAGGTTTTCTGGCGCCTAGGCGCCGCCTAGGCTGATTTTGTAAGCATTGGTAAAACTTTAATACATAAAATAGTATGGCTATAAATTTGAGGTGTCAATTTTGTAAATTTTGAAAAACAAAATCAATGTTATTAAGTTTTAATAAGAAAATGAAAAGAAGATAGAAATCAAGGGGCTAAAGCTGTCAAAAGGGGGGAACTTCCCTTCTTCTATCCTGGTTACATCTTCGACTCCCATGGAGTCCGGTCCAAACCCGAAATCAACTATAACGCGTTCTCAGAATTGGAAATTGAATCCTAGCATGTTTACACTTTAATCACGGTTCTAATCATAGTAACAATACCAAAAATGATACACCACTACGCGTTAATTCATAGCAAGAAACAACTAACTGTACATGACTTAAAAATCAATCAAAACCTCAATCCAATCGGAATTAAACACACACAAACAAAGGCAATTTCTAAATCAAAAGAGTCCAAAAATCCTTCCGAAAGCCATCTAAATCGAAGAATCAAACTCACGAATGGCTGAGAAACGAACGCTACTCAACCCATAGTGATTCGACATCAAAACTGGTAAATTTTCATATCAATCTACTCGAAATAGTCTATGTATCGAAAGCCCTAATGATTTAAGGGCTCGAGATTCCACCGTTGATTGAATTCGAACTAGAAACTTTTCGGCCCTTGAAGGGGATTAGGCGAACCAGAATCACTACCTTTTTACTTAAAAAGGGGTGAAACTATCCAAACTAAAAGCCTAGATCAATCTGTCTTGGCTTGCGCGGTGTGGGTCTTGGCTGTTAATGGACCCGGGCTCTAGCCCTTCCGGATACTCCCCAAAACCGATTTTGGCCTTTTAATTCGTCAATGCTACTCATTTTTATATAAAAATTTCAGAAAAAATTTAAAAATCATAAAATAATATTCTGAATCATTTATGTTTTTTTGTAAATTCCATAAAATAATTTAATCATTAAAATGATATTTTAAACTACAAAAACTATTTTAAACTATCTGAAAACCTATAAAACTTGCAGAAAAATAATTAAATGCTGGAAAATATAATATACACACGTTTTAGAAGTTATTGAATTTACTAAACTTCTTTTTTTTAAATGAATACTATTTTCAAAGTAATATGTTATTAAACTAATTTGATATTACATAAAAAATCTAAATAAATTTTATAAATTCAGAAAAATAAAAATATTAGATAATATGGATTTTTTTTAAATATTTAAATGAAGACAAATTTTTATTTAAATAATCCAAACTTTGATCAATTGGCTGTTGTCGGTCCCAACTATGAAAATCCCCAATAACAGTCCGAACTTTCGACATATTTACCTGTGGTGGACCGCCGTCAAAAAAACCCTAACAACGTTAACTTTTTTTTGAGTTTCGAACGGATTTTTGAGGGCTTTTGTTCCGAAAGAGAATACGAGTCGAATGACGTATAACTTACCTCGAAATGTTGCTCCAAATTTCCCAATTTGATGATTTATGTGATGAATTGAAAGTGTAAACACCAAAATTGGGAAATTTGATGAAACGTTTCGAGAAAAGTTATACGTCATTCGACTCGTATTCTCCAACTTAACAAAAGCCCTCAAAAATCCGTTCAAAACTCGAAAAAAAAGTTAACACCGTTAGGGTTTTCTTGACGGCGGTCCACCACAGGTAAATATGTCGAAAGTTCGGACCATTATTGAGGATTTTCATAGGTGGGACCGGCAGCGGTCAATTGATCAAAATTTGAATTATTGAAAGCCAATTTGCGTTAAATAAAACCCATATATTTTGTTAATTTCAAATAACTGTATAAATCAAGTTCTCTTATAAGTAGAATTTGGAATAATTTCTTTATTAAATTATTCAAAATATTTATTTAGGTTCTCAAAATATTTTATTTAAATTTAATTAAATAAAATATTATACAAACTTAGTAAAATCTTTCTTGATACTAGTTTTCTAAAAACAATATATACAATACATTTTAAATTATATATTACATTGATATTTTATCATTATTATTTAGAAATATTTATTTAAAATACTGAATAAATATTTTTAAATTATTACTCGAGCTAATCACAATAATTCTTTCGATTCTAAACTTAGGAAATTTCATAGAATGCCCTAGCCATAGGACAAAAATACTTAAACTATAGGATTGCTAAGACTTGGTTACTTAAACGTTAGGTGAGTAGATAATATTGCTTCCTCATTCACTAATCAATGACTTGGAACGAGTTAGCATTCAAAACATGTGAGTTTATTCACACTCCCTTTTATATTTTTGTTTTTTGATGTTACACATGTCTTATTTAAAACTTTATTCATTCAATTTATGATGCAAGCCTTAGACCTAGTTAGCTTTATGTGTTATATGCTAAGCTTATACAATGTGTTTGATTCTATGTGTGTTGCCAGTCAAGCAAGCTCGTACTTAGTAGCCTAAGATGTGTTAGATACTATCTTTGCAATGCCTTTTGCCTTTGTGTGAAAAAGATGAAAAGTACACCTAGCAAACTTGTAAAAATACAAATGTTAATTTATCGTATGGTCATACTTGAATTAACTGTTTGTATAGATACTTGTTTGGACACAAGCTATTGTTATTCATTCATTCATTCTATTTATTCAAACTTGTATTTATGTTATGCTTATGATACATATTCTATTTAGGCTATAGTTTGCATTCTTTTTATACTTACTATTTAAACTTAGTGTGTGATCTCACAAGCTATGAAAATAGTTGACAAACTCTATTTTACATATGTAACAAGATAAGAGAGCATGATGAAGATATAGGATAAGAATTAGTGGCCAACTAGTTAAATTGGAATCAATGTTTTAGCATTTCAAATGTAACAGTTGATTATTCAATTCATGTAATGATGGTTTTATTATTCAATGAATGTTGTGTTATTTTGTAATCATGATTCATTAAATAGTGAAACATTATAATAGCACCATGAGCTAATGAACAGTCAAAATCGCCTCCCGACGCATTCCGTCGTCGCTCGAGGTGTGACACAAGACTTAACAATAAGAGTAAAAAATAAAAATGGTTGGCCAAGATGATAATATCACCAATGGTAATATATAAAAGTTTTAAAAATAAGAGTAAAAAAATAAAGTGGACTAAAATTTGTCTCACAAAAAAAATGTTGAGTAATATTGTCTTGATGCGGTGATAGAATTGCATACATTAAAAAACTAGTTATAATAACCATCAATTCATCTTAAAACAATAAATTAAATTGTCACATAGTTTTTAAAAAAAATTACATTGTGTTATTATTATGATTATTATTTAATTAATATTCATATTATATATTTTATCACAAGTATCAAACTGTGTAAAAAAAAATACCACGGCTAAAAATCACGCATACGTCGTGTCAGAAAACTATTACAAAACATTAGGGTTGTGCAGGAAAACCGATTAACCGCACTAAAACCAAATTAACCGACATAACCACACCGAAAAAACCGAACCGAACGAAAACCGACGATGCGGTTAATCGATTTTCTTATAACCGAAAATTTCGGTTTGGTTGCGGTTAAGATGTATTACATAACCGAAATAACAGTAACCACACCGAATTAACCGAATATGTCCAAACCCGAAACGCTTAACCAAAACCTTAACCGAATATAACCGAACCACATGTATAAATGTATTATTCTTGTAGTCTAATATTAATAATGGCTCATTCTAGTTTTTGTTAATAGGCCAAGTCTATTGTTATTTTAATTTTGATTAGCAAAACAAAGCCAAAACCCTAAATCTCCTCTAAACTTCCAACGCCTACATCTGGAGTGGAGAGCATCAACGGCGAAGTTGGAAAGCATCCACGAAAAGAACCCAGGTTAAGCATCAACTCCTTAGGCCTTTATTATATTGTTTCAAACTTTCAATCAACATTTTGAGGATCATTATTATATTTTCTTTGTTCACAAATTCCAAATTGTTCTGAATCTGGTGTTCATCTTCAAGCTTTTAAAACCCTAGATTTTTTTTTCTACAATTGTGATGCCTTATCTTCATCAATTCTTCGGTACAACAATCCATCATGACACTATCACACAAGCATTCACTTATCTTAACCTTCTCTTCTGAACATCCATTATCCTCACCAGTATTCAAACTTTTCGAATCATTGGAAGGTGAAATTTCAAAGTTTCATACACAAATTAATGGATTAGATCAATAATATTAAAGGTAAATGCAATTCTATATTAAGCATGCCGTAAAGTATACCTAAAATACTATGCATAAAATCAATTAAGTAAGTCAATAACTTGTGACAATTAACATACAAAACTACAGCTAATGCAGTTAGCTTGGCTTGAGCATGGAGTTAATTTCATATATCGTACTTTTTAGTCTGGTTTGTTAAATTTTGCTATGAAACTAACAGTTGTTAATGTTTGTCGCCCCCGAGAAATCCCGTCCCTTCCGGGGCGCGAGCAAGACCAGTCAGGATGGACAAATCAGTTTTGTAAAATCAGAGTTGCGGAAGTAAAAGTTTAGGTTGTCAAAACAACATTGTAATTATAAGTTGCGGAAGCATAAGATCAAAACAGTTTTCAAAACAAAACAGAGTAATAGTTTGCGGAAGCGATTAAAGATGTTTAATAATACATAACGTAACAAATTGATAAATGTTCTCAAAATATCCTAAGACACTAAAGCTGATGCATGGGACTCCATCCTAGCATCCTATCCTCGTGTACGTGCCTTAGTTACCTGAGAAAACATGCGAGAAAAAGGGTCAACACAAAGGTTGGTGAGAGCACATATTTTTCATAAGCAGTAAACATCCAATGTTTAAAGTAAGAGTTGTGATTTACATATCATTACAATGCAGTATCGATTGATAGCTAGTCAATACAGTTATATTATATGCGGGTTCGTACCAAAGCTGGCAGTTGTGCCTCCCGCCATGTCCATCACAAGACAATGGCAAAGTGTTGATCAATATTGCACCCATTCCGACCTCCGGTCAGGTTGGCCTCCCAGGCGCGATGGGTGGGGCTTGTCAGGCCCAAATAGTACTATTCAAGATTACCACGCTAGGTGCTACGAGCTACTAACGGTCCGTGGAGTATCGCGTTTTAGTTGTGATGTGGTCCACACATATACATATAGTGATAAAGCATGTCCATATGTAAATAAAATGAGTTGTTGTTCATAAAACAGTTTATCATGCAATGTTTTCTCCCCCAAAGGTAGAAAAAGTAAAAAGGGGCAGTGAACTCACCTGATAGTGCAGTTTTCGGTTTTCGTGTGTTCGCTACCTGCGAGTGCTAGCACCTGCTAATAAGCACCTATAACCATATAGGTGAGAGTATGTGTTTTGTGGTGTGTTGTATCCCATACAACTCCAAGTGTCGGTGTGCTCAACCGAGTGTGTGTGTTGACTTGAGTTGTCTCGACGAATCGTTGGTGACGCATTTGTGGTGTTTATGTGTCTTAATACAAGTAAGACACCATCACGCATTCCTATGACCAATCATGATGTTTTCACGAAATCAAGTTTTGAAAATCGTCGCGTTTCCGTTTCGGAAAAGGTTTCCATATTAGGAAAGTTTCTATTTTTGGAAACTATAGTTATGAAATCCCATTTCATAAAACTAATAACTCTAGTATGTTTGTAAAAACATATGTAAACACTTGAAATATGTCATTTGTGCATAAATTACCATTTAAGCCATTTTACCAAATTAAAGTTTCCTAAAATAGTAAGTACTTGTTTAAAAGCTCGTTTTCACAAATCCAAGTTTCCAAATATGTTAAAAACCATTTTTAAACATGTTTCAATAATCAAAGTTCACCAAAACATACAAAAACATCAAAAACCCTCTTTTGATTTATAAAAGTTTCCATATCTAGTAAGTTTATACAAAATCATGTTTTTGACAAAATCAAATACCCAAATGTGTTTCTAAACACCTCAATATGCATTTGACAACATCTAGACATGTCTAACATGTCTAGATCATCACAAATCTATGACTTGCAACATAAAAGTTTCCTTTTATGGAAAGTGTACCAAAGTCATTACCAAATCAATCATTACTTAACCAAACTCAAATCTCATCAATCTTATACTAAAATCAGTAGATCTAAATCTAATAACACATCAAATCACCAACAAATTCATGCTCAATAGCCACATGGAGTTGCATGTGTGCAAATACACTTGCATGTGGGTTTTTAGCCCTTGCATGTACGATCTAACAGCTAATAAGTATAGGAGACTACCTTAGAAGACTAGATTCAGTAGGAATGATGGCTGATGATGAAGAACCAGTAGTTGATGATCGTTTTTAGCTTCCTTGCTCTTCCTCCAAGCTCCAAGGACTCCAAAATCACCAAAAGAAAGAAGGAAATGGTTTATCAGGGGTTGGGGTGAGTTTGGCAGAGAGTCTGGTCGAGAAAATGTGTAGGAAGTCAGAGAAAATGTGAAGAAATAGATTGGAACGAGCTTGGGGTTGATTTTTATAAAAATTTTGATCTGCATGGGCTTCGCGTACCGCCGAGCCCGATCAGAATCCTCATCACATACCGCCGAGAAATTCGGGACCCAGAGTCCCCGCTTTTGCTTCGCGTATCGCCAAGGGGCTTTCGTGTACCGTGACGGGTCCATTTTCATGTGTTTTTGATTTCGATGATTCGATTTCGCTCGTGCTCGATTCCCAACGCTTATCCTAAACATCTAATGCATGTTTAGCACATAATCCTATAATAACACATAAGTTTGATTGATCACCAACGTTCGTGAGACTCGTGTGTGTGTTTCGATAGTTCCTCGAATTATCTTTATTCATTTGTGTTCGTCGCTACGAACCGTTTGCATGCTTGATTAACCATAATCAACATGTATTTCATAATTCAACAATTCCCCGAATTACTGTTTTGTGTTTGCCACGTTTGGTTTTCAAAACCATGTGCAATGTACGATTCGATAGTTCTTCGAACTATCGTTTCGCAGTTGTGTGTGTTTGGCTCTGATGGGTTGTAAAACACATCCGGTTTTTGAATAGTTTTTAGTTGATTTTAAGTTGTAAATATGTCGTTTTTGTTTATTTTTAGATTCTTTTTACATGTTTATTGTTTTTACAGGCTTGTCGAATGAAATGAGCGGAAATTGAGTTCGAAACCCGAAGGAATCGAGCCCCAGTTGAAATCAAGAGAAAAAGACAAGTTTTAATAATTATGACGTCATCGCGGTACGCGATGAGGAAGAAATTCACCTTCGCGCTACGCGAAGGATTTCGGGGGTTCCCCGCTTGTTTTGTCCATCGCGATACGCGGTGTGATTTTGAATTATTCTCCGCGGTACGCGACAGGTTTGAAATTTGAAAAAAGTCAAGATTCAAGCAAGATTAAATAGGAGACGCTCCCCAGCCGTTTAAAAGACCATTCTCGACCATTTTTGGAGTAGGAGAGCATTCCAGGAGCTTGAGGAAGCATTTGGGAAGCATTGGAGAGCTAGAAGACCTTGTTTACATGTGAAATCATCTTGGTTACTCTTTGTTCTCAATTGTTCTTAATTTTCAGTATTCTATTTCATTTTGTTCTGTTGATTCTGAGTATTATTGACTGATGATGATGTTATTAGGCTAGTTGTTTGATTCTACTTAGGTTAGAATGATTGTTTGAATGAGTATTGATGATTATTGACTATTGTTTGGAATGATGATGGAAAACACTTTTGTAACAGATCTTATTGTGTCATTTTGATGAGTTTTGCATATCTAATCTTGATTATATCAGTTTATATCATGTTCCATACGTGTTTATTGAATGTCTTTCGGTGTTAGACACGTATTAGGTCATCGACTTGGTGTTATGACTAGTTTGTGGCTTGTTTGATATCACTAGCCATAGGAAAAGATATAATTGATGTTTTTAGGGTTCTTTGTGTATCTAAGTTTAGAAATCCGGAAGGTGATAGACTTGTCGGGTGATCTTTAGCATTAGGGTTTTTCATAATAATTACCCGGGAGGGTTGGTTAATTGAAAGACTTAGTGTTATTGTCATTTCGTGTCAAATTAGACATTCTAAGATTACTTCTTGCATCTTAGGTGTATTGGAATGAGAAAATCAGGAATGTGACTTGTTCATTTGAGTACAAAGTGTTATTGGAAAAATCCGGGAGGTGATTCAATTAACTAGTGTGTTTAGTGCAAGATTAGATTTTCTTAATTGGTTATATTTGGTAATTAATCCAAATTCCATTAAGTCACTTATATTTTGCTGTTTAAGATCCTAGTTCCATCATATCAAACAAAGTCAATAGTGTCAATAATCACAAACAGGAATTCTACCTAAGTAGAGTTTTTCTTAATTGTTTAGGTTTTTCTAAAATTATAAATCAATTCTTTTAATTAAAATCATTAATCTGTTTTAGGGTTTAATTATTAGTTGAACTTATTTTTATAATTTAATTAGGATAATTAGTTTAATTGATTTTCATTTTTATTCAAAACCCCCCTATTTGTTTTAATCATTTTCTAATCTTGTTTCGTTGAGTCAGTGTCTCGTGGGTTCGATATCCGGACTTTCGTTAGCTATTCTACAATTGATAGGTACACTTGCCTGTCGTAGTGGTTTAGTTTAGGATTTTCGGTTTTAACTCGTTGTAATTAAGTTGAGTCTAGGTTAGTGTTTATAGTTATTTTCTTAGACCACTTTCGAGGACATCAGGCTCCTCTAATCAAACATAATTAAATGAAATGCAACAAGTATGAATGTGAAATGTAAAGGATGTAAGAGTCGCAATTTACCTGAAATTGCCGGGTGTCACAATGTTTTTGTTTAAATTTTAGTTGGAGACACCTGTGATTAATATTGATGAAGATAAAGAAGGCGCTACCGAACCAGTTGTTAATGATGTTGAGCAAAACGAGGAGCAAGAAAAGAAGAATGGTGGAAGACTAAGATCTTGGGTATGGGATCATTTTAGTCTCAAAAAAGGAACGAAGAAAGCAAGATGTTCGTACATGTGCTTGGTCAATATATGAAGAAGAGAAAAAGAAATTGAAAACGCTTTTAAAAGATCAAACTGTGTCACTCACTACCAATACATGGACGTCGGTTCAGAATTTTAATTATATGTGTCTCACAGGCACATTGGGTTGATGAAGATTTTGTTTTGAGAAAGAAGATTTTAAACTTCTATCAAATTCGTGACCATAAGGGTGAGACAATAGGAAAACAAGTTTATAGATGTTTACAAGGATGGGGAATTGATAAGATTTTTATGATAACTGTCGATAATGCTTTATCAAATGATGGAGCAATTAGATTTTACCAAGAATGCTTAAAGGTCCTCATTCAGTCTTAGATTGCAAGGAAGAGGAAGATGAGAGTAGCACAAGAAAGAGAAAAAAAAAGTCATAAACTTTCGGGAGCACTCAAGGAAGAGGATTGGGAAAATGCAAGGTATTTTATTTTTGTTTTATACTAGATCTTAAGTTTAATAATGATATGTTTTCATATGGTTTGTTAAATAGATTTTTTATGGAGTACTTGAAGTTTTTTTGTAATGTGACTAAAAAGGTTTCTGGGTCCAAGTATGTAGCCTCCAATTTGTTCTTTAGTGAACTTTGTTTAATGCATGTCAATATTAAGCAAATGTCCTTGAGTAGTGATGAAAAGAAGAGAAAAATGACCAACTTCATGAAAACAAAATTTGAAAAACATTGGGATAATCTAAGAAAGATGAATCCTTTGTTGTATATGGCACTAGTTCTAGATCCTCGAAATAAGTTGAGTTATCTTGGTTTTTGTTTGAGCTTGATTTATAGTAAGGGTGATGAGAAAACTAAGGAAATTAAGAATCTAGTGAAAAAAGTATTGTTAGAACTGTATAATGAATACAAGATGAAGCTAGAAAAGAAAAATAATAAAGAAAAAGATACATGTTTACCTTCTAAATTGGTTGATGATGAGTATGTTGATTTGGATGAGGGTTATTTAAAGTATTTAGAAGAAGAATGTGGTGAAAGTGTTGGTGATTGTGAAGTTGATATATATTTGTGTGATGGGACCGAGAAAAAAGATAAAATGAGATGAAAACTATGATGTTTTGGGTTTATACTTTCTCAAGTAGCAAGACATGTTCTAGGAATTCCAATCTCAACCGTTGCATCCGAATCCGCATTTAGTACCGGAGATCGGGTGATATATATATATATATCTTATAACTATATATAATGCATATTGGAGAGAGAGTATTGATGATCTTAAAATTAAGAAATGTACATGCTTTTATGCCTCATGTACAACTCATAATGCATATCAAATTAATATTTAAACGTGGTTCCTGGCATCCTGCTATCAGCTCCTTCTGTTTCAAAATTCAAACCCGTCAAAATTCAAACCCGTCTAGAAAGACGCTCCTCTTTCAAAATTTGAAAACCCTACCTCTCTCCAGTTTTCCCCAAACAATTCTCCAGTTTCTAGCATCATCGATCACTCCCTTCCTTCTTCATCAATCACCGATTCTCCCCATTTCTCCTGCTCACTTTGATCGATTTGCCATATTTGGGTCCCTTAAGGTTCGGTGGGATTTTGCTATTTGGAATCGTTGCTGCTGCCTGCTTTAGGTTCGACTCCTCCCTTGAAGACGGCTAGGGTTCGGTTCATGGAAACTTGTCCTCCTACTCCATCCGCTTCGTCTTTCAAACTTACTTTCAATTTTGTTCTTCCTTATGATGCAGAACCAGGAAGGTATTGTTTTGAACTTTGAAGACAATGGGTGCACATGATAAAGCAAAAAAAAGGTACTCCATTTTGTCATAGTCATTGCTTGTACATGTGATCTTACAAATTATACTCCAAGTTTTTTTGTTCCTTTTTATGTTGCTTGCCTTCAACGTGTTTGACAAAACAGTCAAAACACTTGGTGGGTCTGTTTTGTGTGTCAGCGTTACAAGGTTGAACCAGGCCACCATGCACCAGGGTCCTGTTCACTGCAGTCGGGTGAAGAACCCCATTCGTGTTTGGAACTGTTTAATGAGTTATGTTTGCATTTGTGTTAGAAGGTTATGATTTGGTTGAATTTGATGGGTTTCTTTTTGTGCTAGAAACAACGATCAAGAATTTTTATTTTTTCTTGATTTTGTTTTGTGAATATATAAGATTGATATTGTTGGGTTAACAATCTTTGTGATTATGGTTTATGATCTTTGGACATATTGCATACAACTAATCTGCTGTTGTTTTTTTTCTTTATTTTATTTTATTTTATTTTATTTTTTTGCAGCTGCTCTTATTATTACATGGGGTATGAGGTTTGGGTTTTGATATCTTTTTTTCTTTAGTTCCATATCTTTTTTCTTTTATTCAGAATGCATCAAGTCATCTACCAATGTTTTTCTCACTATGATTATGTTTTGCAGATTTATGAGTTTATATCTACTACTTGATGGATCTACCAATGTTTGAAGATGATTGTTGTGCCATTCTTGGAAATAAATTTCATATGTTATTTACTCTAGATAAACTGATTTAGATTTAGATTTAGATTTATTAATTTACTTTGAATCTCATGTGTTATTTACTTTTGTCACTAATCCAAAGTATTGAATTGACTTTGAATCTCATGTCTTGTTTGCTATATATTTATTGTATTTGTGTGGTGGTATTTATCTTGAAATCTTGGTTGTTGTAGTTGCTCATGGAAGCTCTCTTCTTTTTTATGACCGTGAGAACCCACTTATGTGATAGACTCCTGGGTCCCCCAATACCCGACTAACCGGTAGAAACGGGTAGGCGTGCCGCAATCTCTTCTTCACTAACAGAGTATTTAAGTTTTTTGTATTTATTTTTTACGTTCATTTTCTTTGATGAAGCTTATATTATTTTCTTTAACGCATGGGCCAAATTGAGCAGTGGACTTATTTCTCATTTGAAATTGATGTTAATTCTAGGGGTTGGTTTGCCCCAAGATTGGGATTTGATAACTCATCAAACATAAAATAAGAACTTTTATCTTCCATATAACATTATATGTATTATGAATCAAAATATGTTAGTTATTTGTAAATATACTTCGTACATTAACTATACTTTGAAGTTAGAACATCAACAATTGTAGAATTCAAACAAAATCAGAAAAATTTGTTTGTGGATAAACCAAACCAAGTGCTTTTGACCCATGCTAAAAATGAACTTTTGCCCAACCTATCCTTTATCGCCACCTTTACTATAATTAGTTTGTTGACATTCATTGTCAAAGTAGAAAATCCAACTGAATAAAAATTTATATTGCATTGATATTGATTAGTTTATTTTTTATGTATACAGGATGAGAGAAGCTCTTCAAAACATTAAAAATGTGATAAAAGCTGTAGTATAATGGTAGATGAACTAAGGGCTTAATTTCAATCTAAAAAAGTTACCATTTCAACAAGTGGGCTTGTACCCCATATAAACAAGTTTCTTCGTGAGTCCAAACGTGCATTAGGTGTCAGTTTGAATGTTACAATTGATGAAGTAATATTCGTTATCCCTTCGCTTACTAAACTTTTGATTTGCTTCGAGTTGGCAAGTTGGCCAGTTTACTTATTAGTGGGTTGATGTGGGTTATTTTTATCTTAAAACTAGGGAGGCAAGACTGGTTGAGTAACGAGTCAGATTCGGGTTAAAACATGTAATTTTTAAAACAAATCAGGTTTGGATGACCCACAAATCCTCTTTTGTGCATAGTGGATCCTGATTCATACAATCATACCCGCAACAAAATAAAAAATGTTCGAATTTAAAAACACGTTGATTGTAGGCTGTTGTGTTGTATTCATGAGACCGAGTATAGGTGATGATCAAATGGCTGCGTGTGGTCAACTTGGTTAATTTTATTTTTGGGTGACATAGGATCTCCTTAGAAGGTTGATGACATTGATAAATTTTGCTATCTATCGTGCTTTAAATTGTCAACGTCGCCGCATCGCGCGGGTTTCCGACTAGTATATATATAAAAAGCACCGTGCTCATCCCTACAAACCATATCTAAAAAGCACATCCTAAACCCGTGTCAAAAAAATAGCTCAAACTACGGCTAAAAATCTTGCTTGAAATACCCAAAAATTATCAAAAATTGCGATTAAAATTTTGTGGATCAAAATGATATAAATGAATTAAAACACGTCACCATAGCTATCACTTTAATATTAAATACTAAAGTGTAGTCCCCCCCAAATTGAGCAGCAAGTGCCTGTGATAAAGGACGTTACGTCTATCTTCATCAGAGAGTAGAAATCATAATCATAATTATAAACATTAAAATGTATGAAAAAACCATTAAAATTAAAAACTTATTAAAATGCATGCCAAAAACCATAAAAAAGGCTAAAACAATATTATTATGCTAGTTAAATAATACCTAGCGCCCAAAGCAATTTACAAAGCATTTTTGGAATTAATTTAACATTTAATTTGCAAAGCAATTTTTTGCATATAACAAAAAGAAAACTTCTTGGTATGTTTTGCTTTTAACGGCTAACCACTTTAAAAAATCAAAAAGAAAACGCTTCTAATTCAAATATTTAAATAATTGTACTGTTTAAATCTACATGTACTAATAAATAAAGGTTTTAGCGTCGCATGATATGATTCTAGAACATCTCAACATTTATTTCTCACTTCTCTCTCCTATTAAATACATCTACAATTAGATAATAATATTAAATATTAAATATACTTTTTATGCATTTTTAAAATAAAAAAGATTTTTTAATACATGAAAATATATTAATATTAAAAACACACTTTTTAAAAAAATTATTATAAATTAAAAAAATTTTAAAAACAATTATTTGAACACAATGTTTAAGGAAAAACGAACTATAAAAAAAGTTGTTTAAAAAAATAATAATATTATTATAATACTTAAAATATTAATTAATACGAAATTGTAATCATGTTTTATATTAAAAATCATCTTATATTTTCTAAACTTTCGTTGATAATTATTCGTTATATTTTTTTATTTAATCCGTGTAATACACGGGAAATAACATCGTAAATATATATATAGTAATAATTCAAAATAATATTCAACACAGATGAATGTGTACATGAATGAAAAAAAAACTTATCATAAGCGTGCTTTTCTATAAATAACTAGGTTTATTCGACCTACGCGTTGCGACAGGTTATCGCAGTACACTCCCGAGAATGAGTATTATATATCATTTGCATAAACATAACTTACATAGCAAAATCAAATATCTTATCATGAACTCTATACAAATTTAATACACTTATCTCTGTTTAATACTTTTCAAAGTTAAAAAACTTATGATGGTACAGGTTTAAATTTTTAAAACGTTGCTACATGTATCAGACACCTAAATAATATAATCTTCCTACTCTAATAAAAGAGTATTTTTAGGTGACACATTTCATCTTCTAATTAAATATAAGAAATTTTTTCCTGCCTCTCTCTCCAAAAAGTATTAATATTTTTAATTTATTAAATTATACAACTAAAAGTTAAAAAGAGTATTTTTAGGAGATAATGTCACATTATGATGAAATTTAAAAAAAATCATGCATCTTTCCTAAAAAATATTAATAATTTTTATTAATTAAATTATACAATTAAATATTAATAATTTTAAATCTTCATATTAAAATATTTACTAAAATTAATTAAATATAATAAAATTCCAGTTATATCTTATTTGTATGTATAATTTTAATATTATTAAATATATATTATTATATTTTATATGGTAGTTTTCAAATGTTCATATATTTTATTTAATCACAGTTGACATATGTAACATATAAATGTTTATAAAAACATTGTTTATAACATATTATATTTGTTCAACCCATGTAATACATGGGTTTCTAGGCTAGTATATAATATAACTAGGGTATTACCCCGTGTATTACACGGGTTGATCATCAATAAAAATAATTATACTATTTTTTAAACACTATTTTTTTCAATATATGTTTCCTTAAACATTTTGTTTTAAAATATTGTTTTTAAAAATTGTATATTTTATAATAAATTGCTTTTTAAAATGTATTTTTTTCATATTAATATATTTTTAGTGCATTAAAAATATTTTTCTTATTTTAAAAAGTGTATAAAAACATATTTAATATTTAATATTATTATTTAATATTAGATGTATTTAATAGGAGAGAGAGACGGGAAATAAAAGTTGAGATGTTTTAATAATGCGCCATGTGTACAAAGAAACCTTGATTTATTATAATAGATAGATAAGAAAGGGTCAATTACATATATCCCCTCGCTAAAACCATTTATTACATATTTACCCAATCAAAAAACTAAATTACATATTTTCCCTTTCTAAACAAAATATATTACATATTTATCCATTTCATTATAAAACAAATTATGTATTTCCTATTTTACCCTTAATGAACTAACTAAAAACAATTTACATATTTCTCCTTACTAAGGGACAATTTTGAAACATGGGGATATTTGTAATTTTAGTTTAGCATTGGGGATATATGTAATTTTGTTGTTTAATAAGAGGATATATGATATTATCCTAATAAGAAATGAGGCTCCCTGTATAATAATACTTTTACTATTTATTTTTCATGAGTTTTAACTATAGTAAGAATTCCATTAGTGATGTTTGTACGGTACAACTACGTATGCGTGTCTGTACAAAGGGGGGGAGAGGTTAAGCTTGCGTATTTTAGTTACAAGAACGAAGAAATAGTCCTTGTATTCGCTCTTTTTAACACCCTACATACATACACACTCGATCAAAATATTAATTTGGTTCTTGTTCTTTCATTTTTGGTTTTCACATAATGTTCATATTTCTATTTATTAATATAATAATAATAATAATAATAATAATAATAATAATAATTATTATTATTATTATTATTATTATTATTATTATTATTATTATTATTATTATTTATTATTACTTTTTTTTATCTTCAACATTAACATATCTTTACATGTAAATTGAAAAGAAATTGCTAATCAACTTCAGAATTTCTAATCTAACAGCGATAATTCATAATAAATAAACATAAACTTGTATCGCATAATTTACACAACAATAGCACCACATGAGTCGAGTTTATAATATGTTTTAAGAAAATAAAATTTTGTTACAAAAAGAGGACATAATGTAATGTAACATCCTAGACACATCCCATATTGATCATAATCATCAGAGATTTTTGGTTCATGAGGAATGAACGTCCTCTAATATCATCTAACACGTTTTGTACTCATTGACTATGTATAAGAGGGGTATGCGTGCTTGGCTGATAGCAATTCAGGATGAGTGACATTTCTAGGAAGTTTTTACTCGGACAACTAAGGCAGATCCGTGAGCTTCAAGCGGTCAAACCGAATAATATTGGTTGTAGACATGATCAGATGTTACATGTTACAAATTTATTAGGTGTTTGTTAGGACAATTTTGACAAGTTATAAACTCGTGCTAAAGTTATTATTTCATGTCTTGTCTCCTAACATCTTCATATATCATGAAAATGCGCATTAGAAACAAACGCTATGCCTACCAATGTTGCATTACATTGTTAACATTTGTTGTTAAATTATTAAGATGTATTATCAACTTGGAATAACACAAGAACATGTAAACACCGGTAACATATTTGTTTAACGTAATGTTGAAAATGTATGGTGGAAACCAACATGTTTAACTTGTCTTTTGTTGAGTTAAGAACTTTCACAACGCCACGCGCATGAGTGTTTGATTGATGCATTACAAACACTATACCCAAGTACTGTATTTTAAAAAGTCCCCTGACTCATCACTGCTATGAATTTTTTCACAAAGGTTGATGCATTCGCATAGCAGAACCATACAAACAATCTATATCTATGTAAACAAACAATATAGTCAACAATCAATGCCAACACATACCAAATAGAAAGAATGTAGAAAACATATCAAACAAGCAACACATTTAAACCAAGGTATTGGATACTAAACTAAAGTTTAAAGCTAATAATTATCCCTAGAGTCTAGACAAACTAAAAGTTCCTAGCCTTTATCATATATGTTCAAAAGTTTCTATCGTTTATCATGTCTTTGGTGAGGTTCAAATCTAACAAATCTTGTCGAATCTGCTCCTCCTATGTCAAACTCGGTCTTCCTTTGCTCCTCTTCCCCTCCATCATGAGAGTTTCTACTCTTCGTAATCGTGTTGTAATTTGTTTACTCCGTACATGTCCGAACCATCTCAATCTTTCCTCTCTTACTTTGTGGGAGATGCATATCACCCCTAATCTTTTCATAAAAACTTTGTTCCTTGTCCGGTCTAGTTTTGTAGAATTTTTTTTAAAAATGGGTTTATATTTAAAAAAATGGTTACAATGGGTGTTGAATTTTTATTTTTTTTACAAATGGGTCTAACTCCACTTGTAGTGGCGTTTTAGAGGGGAGAGAAAATCACACATAGGGATGTCAGACTTTGACTGGAAAAAAAATTCGATGTTGTCCTTGCCCTCCACTCCTAGTGGCGTTTTGACCAAAAAAGTACAAGAACTCCACTCCTAGTGGCGTTTTATACCCCAACTCCATTCCTAGTGGCGGTTTACACATATGTTCACGAGATTTGACCCCAACTCCACTCCTAGTGGCGTTTTGCACTATAAATGCCACTCCTAGTGGCGTTTTTTACATGACATGCATACCTACCTCACTACGACACCATTACAAAAAGTGATCACATTTCCAAATACCGCGAATTCAACAAACATACACATCGTTTCAAAAAAATCTCTACTTATCTTTCAAAACATACGCGTTCTTTAGCACACAAAATGTTTACTCCCATTTTGATTCAATTGTACTGGGGTGGTGGTGTAACATACGAAAATGAATGAATTTTGGCTGATAATAACACTAGAAGCACCACTCTTATCATCCAGCAAAAAATTTCGTACGAGGAATTTCTCAATCTGATATGTTTTCATCTTCAAGTTGACAACGATTTGTATCGTTTAACTTTAAAGTTGTATTACACTTTTAATAGCAATTCTCAATCCTCTGAAATATTTAACGACTGCAGTCTCGAAGTGTTGTATTATTTAGCATCAAATGTTCATAATTTTTACGCTAATGTTCATGTAACTATCGATCCAAGAATATCTCTGGGGCAATCAAGTTGCATGGATTTACTGCGTGGTTTTTCTTCTGTTAACGAGTCTCCCTTAGGAACCATGGTTCCTTATCAACGATTTACCGAATCACACGTTTTTGAAGCCGATCCGTCTACCAATACGAACTTGCATTGTCTGAGCAATAATGAAGATGATTCCAATTCTGATTCAGAAGCAGAGCCACCTACAAGTGAGGAATCTGAAGCAGTTCCTTCCTCTGTTGAAACTACCGACGTTGATGCTGATGAACCTGAAATTGATGCACGGTTTAACTCAATAAATGTAAGTCAAACCTCAAACAGTGGTTTTAATTATGCAAACGATCCTGAGGAACTCAAAGCGTATGCAATTAATGAATCTGATGATGATGATGATATGGAGATATGGGATCAAAATTATCCGGCAAGGGTGGGCCTTGGAATGTTCTTTCGAAATAAGAATGATGTTATGTTAGGTGTGCGGTCGTGGAATATTAATTGTGGTAGGGAGCTTTATGTTGTTGAAAGCCAAAGTGTCAAATGGCGGGCAAAATGTTACTCACAAAATCCAAACTGCAACACAAATTTTGCCACCGGTCCACCATGTAGTTGGTATGTTTATGCTGTTAAAAGAAGAAATGATCATATGTGGCAGATAATCAGATGGGTTGATTCTCACAACTGCTACGGTACAATTGTTGGAAACGATAACAGAAGTTTGAAGTCTAGAGATGTAGCAACACACATACTCCATAATATGCGTGAAGACTTGGCATATCCGGTAAAACAAATTCGAGCGTTTATAAAAGATCAACTGAATGTTGATATTTCTTATAGTAAAGCGTGGCGAGCTCGCAAAGAGGCTATAGAAAGGATTTATGGTTCTTGGGAGTCTAACTTTGAAGAGTTACCTCGGTACATTGCAGCGTTACAAGAATCTAATCCGGGTACTATTGTTGAGTGGTTTCATTCTCCAACTGGATCTTCTCAGTGTTATACTTTTAAATACGTGTTTTGGGCATTTGGCCCTGCAATAAAAGCATTTCTTAATTGTCAGCCAATCCTATCAGTTGATGGTACTCACCTGAAGGGATCTTACCGTGGCAAGATGTTAATTGCAGTAACCAAAAATGCAAACAAGTACATTGTGCCTATTGCCTACGCAATTGTCGATGAAGAAACAGTGGAAAGTTGGACGTGGTTCTTTAACCAACTTTGGGTCCACATTGCTGCCTATAGAGGGAAGAAGTTGTGCGTTATATCTGACCGACATAAAGGTATAATTAATGCCCTCAAAAACCTTCAAGTATGGAGAGAAAATGCGGTACATCGATTTTGTCTTAGACACGTTAGAGGTAACTTAATGCAAAAGTTTAAGGTGTCTAGACTTAAACTTCTTACTTGGGCTATTGGCAGCACCACACAACTTAGGAAGTACAATCATTCTGTAAGTTTAATGACTAATATAAATGCAGAAGCCTGGGAGTATCTTAGAAGTATCAAAGAGTCAAAGTGGACTCTTTTAAAAGATAAGAACTACCGTCGTTGGGGGAATATGACGACGAACATTTCAGAGAGTTTTAACAACGCTTTGGGGGGGATTAGGCTTATGCCTATCAAGGCTATTATAAATTGCACCTTTGAGAAATCAGTGGAACACTTTTTAAAAAACACTGAAATAGCATGGAATTGCCAAACAAGATTACCCCCTCGTACTTGGCGTTGGTTTGAAAAACGTGATCTTAAGTCGAGAAAACATAGAATAATAGAGTTTGATTTCAGACGATGGAGGTATAAGGTCGTATCAAAGATACAAACGAACTCAACCGGGGGTAACGATTACACCGTAGAGTACCTTGATAAAAAATGCACGTGTGGCAAGTGGCAAATGCAGCGGTTTCCTTGCTCACATGCAATCGCAGTTTGTCACAATAGAGGGGATCCACCAGAGACCATTGTTCATGAGTTGTACACGACAGGTGCATACAAGGCACAATATGAGGGTCAGTTTTTTCCCCTAACTCATCAAGATTATTGGAACGACCCTGGTTGGAAAATTAAAGCAGATGCATCTAAAATTACCACCTCACGTGGCAGAAGAAGGTCAAGAAGAATTCATAACGAGATGGATGTTCATCATCCTGATCAACCTAGAACTTTTAGATGTGGAATATGTAAACAACTAGGTCATAGAAGAAATGCTTGTCAATCATCCCACCCATAATTATTCTTGTTGTTGCGTATTGTTAATTTTAATTTTTAATGTCTTTCTTTGTAATAATGAAAAAAAATAACATATAAATGGAAACAATATATATTAGATTCCAATAGATATTACATATTAAAAGAACTGAGACGACTATTTTAGGTTACAGCAGAAATTACTCATAAAGTAAATGGTTACAACACACCAGTCCTAAACATCACCAGGGCGTGGCAAACATCGCCAAAAGTACATTTGGTCAGCCATGTAACGTCTGTAAGCAACACACCAGTTCTGAAAATCACCGGTTACGTTCATTGGTTTTCCGGTAACTAAAAACTCTATTAACATACAGACGTGTACCCCTCGATTACCAATCAAGTCGTTGTATGACTGAACGTGATCTTCATTGACTTCAAATCCCATGAGTCTCTCAGGTGCTCCAGGTTTTTTAAAATGTTTTATGTTCACCAATAATGCAGCAAAGTATACCGAGATCTTCAATAATTTTGGATGGACCGATCGTATATACTTTTCATTTGAAAAAATTTCACTGCAATATAACACCAAATTCATTGTTTGTAGATTAAGTTGAACTAGTAACCATTCTTGATTTTCAACACAAAACGGGAAATAAACATAGTCAACATCAAAAAATGAGGGGTAAGGGATTGACTTCCCGTTAGCAAAGTTAACGGTATTTTTGGTATTTCCGTCTACCAAATAGTCAAAAAAACGAGGCGGTAAAATTGGCCAACGCATAGATGCCTCATTTTGCTGTTGTCTACGTCTCCACTGCATCATTCTACCAACCCAACCTTCAATATGCTGAAAATAGAATTATAAAAATTAATAAATAATACGATAATTAATCTACATATTTAACATGTTTACAAAATTTTTAAAGAAATTCAAATTTAATTTAACCTCAGGCGTCAGGTATCCGTTACACGTGTAACCCAAAAGAGTTCCCCAAAAACGACGATCAAGTTGTAGAGGTGTATTAAACACACCCGAATAACAGAATGGAGAATCTCCATTAACGAAAAACTCTTCAACATTCTTAGACCAATTTTCAGACTCATCGTCTAAAATCGCCCATTTTCGTACACTTTGTTGGTGTACGCTACGTCTGTTTGGGACGAAACCTGTTGGTTGATTAGCATGTGTGTATGCCATTTGGTCTGGTTGTGGTGGTGGTTCATGGCCTGATGATGTTGATGAACCAACATTCTTACTTGGCCGCCTCCATTTTTGAAAAACCCAACTTGACGTTTTCTTAACCGGTTGAGAATTGTATTCATCACTCACAACCTCCTTGTTCCTTTGATTATCCATATTCTTGGATAGGTGGATTTGAAAGTGAGGAGAAAGTATTGAAGTGGGTGTTTGAATGAGAGGAGAAATGATGTGATGAGTTTGTGAGAAATGCTTGAATATAAGGCCACATATTTATAGGCCATGAGTTTGTAATTTTTATTTCATTTTTTTATTTATTCCTTGTTTATTTATATACTGTATTATATACTCTTTATAATTGAAATATTATATTAACTTTATAAATATCATTACAAACTAATGTGTTCCACAACCTCTACCTACTCCTGCATTTTTTCTTGGTTGTTTTCTACGAGCAATGGGCATAGAAGAAGAGCCCCCCACATCTTGAGATCCCATTTCATCATCTTCACTTTCGTCTTCCAACTCCTCATCCTCAACCTGATCTTCAAATTCAAGATTTAAATCAATGTTTATTTGTTGTGAATGTTGTTGTCTTGTGGGTCTTTGATATGAATCTGGTTGAAAATATTGAATAGACAAACTATCCAAGTTGTTGTAGAAGGGCATTTGAAAAGCCGGACTTGTAAAATCCACTTGAGGAGTTGGGTCAAACTGAGATGAAGAACCACCCATTTGCATATTGTCAAAAGCAAACGGGGAACCAAATAAATCAAAATTTGGGATGTTAAATTGTGAAGACTCCCCAACATGTGTATCATGTGATGGCATAGTGGGTCGGTAAACCATTTGATCGGTTGGGATCGTTTGGGTAGTTTGCCCCACATTGGCTCCACGACCCCTCCTACGCACTCGTTGAGTCATAGGTGGGACTTGTGCGCCAACACTCTGGGACTCGTACGTTGGCTGGTAACTCATATAATGTCTTGCATTTGCATATTCCATGTAACGACCAGCCAAATCCCTAACCGGATTTTCATTTGATATTTGATACACCTGACTCATACCGTCCATCTGCAATATATAATTAATGTTAGATATATTTTATTTAATAATTTACTATATTATTAAAAAATAATAATCAAATTAATAACATACCAACATTTGAACCCTTCCTCCGTCGTTTGGAAACACATGTGGATTTTTGTCTATGTGTGTTGGGTTGCTTGTGTATAACACAGTTCGAGACCTATACCACATCATGTATTGTTGGCTAGCAACCGGAGAGTCAGAGTTAATTTCGTTCACAACCATGTTGTGACGATTAATCCATGATAAAATATACGGTTCATGTTCCTCTAACCAGTTGCCACCACGCCCACTAGCACGTTTGTTTTTGTGGAGTTTTTTATGATCATCCACATTTAAAAGTGTATTCGTAGGGATGGGTTGAAACATACCAAATTGTCTCAAAACCCTACAAGGTTGGTGGGGTTCAACAACATGCCAACATATGAGAAACGTCTGACTCCGCCAACAATTTTGACCATTTCTACATATATTGGGAAGTTGATGGAGAATGTCATCATATGGTCTCCAAATAAACTGAAACTCTGACAAAGAATTCAGCTCCGATCGATATGTGCTCACCACATGTGATGCGGTGTCACGAAATGTTAAAGGACCAACCCACCTAATAATAAATAAAAAAATTAATGTTAAACAAATAATAAAATTAAAATTATATAACTAATATGGATATCACAAACATACCTTGCGCCATATGACTTATTCCAATCTATTTGTTGGAATGATCTTGGAGCCATGCTCGGGATCCTTTCCCACGCCCATAGTTGCAACAAAATTGTTGCACCACCAATCTCAAATGTATTAATATTAGTAGCTTTACAAAGATTTCTATACAGTATTGACAAAACAACACTTCCCCAACTTAGTTCACCACAAGCACTTAAATCTTGTATATGATTTAAGTATTTTACGTTAACCCAGTTGCTAGTAGTTTCGGGAAATAAAGTCCCACCGATTAAAAGTAAAATTATTATTCTTGCCACGTTGAATACATTGCAAGTCGTTAGGATTTTCAGGTGTTATTGTTTTTAAAATATAGGGCATGTTTATTTTTTGCCCCTTAACAGCACTTTCAATTAATATGATACCAGTTAAACTATAAAAATTGGCAATTATTTGTTCTGTAGTGAAATGTTGATCAACGCCACTTACTACATTGCCATCAACTTTTAAACCCAACAAAACAGCCACGTCTTGTAAGGTTATCGTTACCTCTCCGAATGGCATGTGAAAAGTGTGAGTTTCCGGACGCCACCTTTCAACAAGTGCAGATATAAGCGCACTATCAAGCCTCCGATATTCACATTCGATGATGCCAGAGAAACCAGCCAAACGTATATACTGTAATACGTTTTCAGTGATGGGATTTTTACGTAGGTAAACCCATAATTTTTCGTCACCTCTACGTATTCTAAGTAAACCGCCATCTCGAATTTCATCATGACTTTGAAAAACATAATCAGCTCTGTGACTACCAGCTAAAAACAATAAATCATTTACCAATGGACCGGACGTGTAATTTAAAGCCATTTGAAAGATCAGTTGTTATTTTTTTGAAAAGTGTTTTGTTGAATTCGTGGTGTGTGAAATGGGGGTCTCCTTTTGTAGTGGCGTTGTAGGTGCATTATAAAAATGATTTGACATTTGCATGTCAAAAAAGGCCAAAAAAAACGCCAAGCAATTCTCGTGAGAGTTACAGTATGCATGTGATAAATGAAGGGATTTGACACATCATGTAAAAAACGCCACTAGGAGTGGCATTTATAGTGCAAAACGCCACTAGGAGTGGAGTTGGGGTCAAATCTCGTGAACATATGTGTAAACCGCCACTAGGAATGGAGTTGGGGTATAAAACGCCACTAGAAGTGGAGTTCTTGTACTTTTTTGGTCAAAACGCCACTAGGAGTGGAGGGCAAGGACAACATCAAATTTTTTTTTCCAGTCAAAGTCTGACATCCCTATGTGTGATTTTCTCTCCCCTCTAAAACGCCACTACAAGTGGAGTTAGACCCATTTGTAAAAAAAATAAAAATTCAACACCCATTGTAACCATTTTTTTAAATATAAACCCATTTTTAAAAAAAATTCAGTTTTGTATTCACACATCCATCTCGACATTCTCATCTCTGTTATATACAATTTTCATTGTTGGATCCTTTCAATTAACTAGGAATCAGTTCCATACAACATAGTCAGACGCACGACAACTTTATAAATTTACTTTTTAGTTTTTTTGGGAACCTCTTGTCACATTAAACACTTGAGGCTACTCTTCATTTGTACCAATCTACATGTACCTCATGGGCTACGTCGCAATCAATGTCTCCATTGCTCTTCACGAAGGATCCAAGACACTTGAACTTTATTGTTTGTGACACCTCTTGGCTTTCAATTGTCACTTGATCTTCCTTTTCTTCGTTAGCCTCACTGAAGTTACAACAAAGATATTTCGTTTTTGACTATTGATGCATAAGTTTTTATGTTCAAATTGGATTAAAACGTATGTCATTATCTTTAGAATAATCATGACAAGATTATTATAAATTCAAAATATGCCATCAAGTTTCAAGTGAATGACGTATGAGTTTATCATTCAAATGACTAATAATAATAATAATATCAATAATGGATCAATTGATGTTGAAATAAACATTAGAGATAATACTTAAGTTTAAAAAAATATTTGGAAACTCCCTACCAATAATATTAAGAGTATACTTCGTTTTGATTCCTATCGTTCGGTTCTTTTAATATAAATATCCTTTCTCTCCCTGACTTACGCCTTCTATCCCGATTAATTTCAATCCACTAACCTGTTTATTTTTTTCTCTTACATATAAGAATATATTATAACTTTCGTCCTTTACTCTCTCCTTTCTCAAATGCAGGGGTCATTATCACCACTCATTGCCATCACCAAACCACTAGAGGGGGCAAAATAAGTACATAATAAGACACGATTATACATGCTTAACAAAAATACACTATTCAAGTTTATACTTTTTTTAAATAATAAAAATGAGAAGGCTAGACTTCATTATTTTTACTTTTTGCCACATAAAATATATAATTGTCATGTTTAAATTACTAAACCAAATGTTAAACAAACAATTTTTCTTGTTTTATATTTGTATTAATCGTGCCGTCTCTAACATGTTAAACACGATAAGATTTGCTTTGCGTGCCCTATAAACCACCACCAGCGCACAAGCCATTGCCATCACTAGAAACTGCGCCACCCACCACTACCATAATCAAATAGCCACCATCGCACCACCACCCTATTCCAACCCCATCTCTCTTTCCCCATCCCTTTTCTCTCGCTTCAGGTATTCAAACATCAGGCCACCTGCCCATCCCACAACTACCATTGACACTGTAATATCCACAACCTTCATTCCTCCACCACCACCACCAACACGCCCCCTTACCATCGGAGGGTTTTGTTCAACCTAACTTGCCTTAAAAAAGTTCAACCCTAGGTGTGTTTTGTTCAAAATTGACTCAATATGCAGTAAAAAAGTTAAAATTTGAAATGATATGGTAACTTAGGGAATGGAGTTTGGTTGGAGGTAGTGAATAATGGTCAGCGGGGTGACCAACGACGATGGTGTTGGTGGCCGACACTGGGGGTGGCTGGCACTGTCGGTGGCCGACGGTGGGCATATGGTTGAGGGAAAAAATGGGGGTGGGTAGGGTTTGGATATATTTAAAGTAAATCGCACATTTATAGTCCTTAAATTTGTTTTTTTTGTATTAGTAGCTTGGGTAAATAATACAACTAGTCCTTATGGTTGAAAAGTTTAAAATATTCTTCTATATAACAGAAAAAAACAAAGAGTGGTAGTATGTTGGACTAATCAAGACATAATGCATGAATTAGAAAAAAAAAAACATTCTAAAAGTTTTTAGATGAAAAACATTATTTGGATAGGATGATATGAAGTTTACTCTTATATTAATAAAAAAAAAAAGCAGTTTGATTGGGGATCTTATTTTAGAACCAATAAAAATGGCCACGTATTAAATACAAGTGCACAAGTTTCATCAAAAATAATAATTATTTTCTTTAAACAAATATGAAAATGATAAATTGATAGCTAGCAAGCATGGCTCCCACCACAACTTTACCAAAGTGGGAAAGGGGTAAAACAGTCTTTTACCATAAAAACACCACTTCTCACTTGTACTACATGCATCAAAACTTGTACGTTTACCATACCGAAAAACTTTCAAGCCCCTACACTTGGATCAATGATCAATCACAAATTCACAATAGAAACCCTCAAAACAAGTAAAACCCCAACTCGTTGAAAAACTAGTAATCAACTCCTGGTTTTTCGTATCACACACACTGAAGGTGAAATGCCACACACAAATTCTTCCATTTTTGAAACTTTCTCACTAAACCCACTTCCATATCCAGTTCTTCTGATCTTGACACTCATCTTCTTCTTTCTTGGATTCCAATGGTACTCTTCATATGAAGAAGCCATTGAAGCTACTGAAGAAAGCTTCAATTGGGTTCTTTTGATCACTCCATTGTTACTGCTTTTTGCTGTCAAATGGTTGTCAAGTGTGGAGAACCCAGAAAAGTTTTTCGGGTTCGGGTTGTCGCCGTGGGAACGCCGTCGCCGGCAGGCGTACCAGATGCCGGCGGAAGGAAGTTCGCCGTGGGGGGTGGCTGCCTTGATCTTGATGGTGCTGGTTTTGATGCAGTTTCATTCTACTGTTGTTGAAGGCTGGTTTTGATGCAAAAGGTTTTATTTTTATTAATTATGTAAAGTGGATCTATAATTGATAGTTTGATACTAGTGATATTGAGCTATGGCTTGTTGTACACTAAGCTTGAGAGGTTGTACTTTTGTGCTTGATTGTACTATGGTTTGTTTGGTTTATGGCTTTCTTGGTTCGATTGATTAAAAGTTGGTACCCTTCTTGAACATAAACATTTTTTTAACGTCAAATATCGTCGTTTAAATAGGCATATTGACACTGTTATTTTTGAGAAAACTCAAACCGGGAAAACCGATGATTCAATGTAGAGTATTTTTTTTGTTTCAAGTGAGAATTGAACCATGTGATTTAGGAAGTCACGTAAACACTTAAGTGAACATAATTTAAATTGTAATTTGTATACCAGCGTCAATTTCATATTCAATTTCTATACCAGCGTCAATTTCAAAAATATTATACAACCAAAAGAGATTTTATAAAAAGTATTCATATGAAACCGAAGGATCTAATTTACAAACCACTAAATTCAATTTTCCAAGAAGTACATGTATATAAACATATTAAAGTTAGGTCCAATAGTTTCAAGTTTCATAACATTTTTACTTTCAAAAAGATGATGTTTACTAATCACAAAAATTTTGAAAAAGATATTCACATGAAACTTTAAGATTTAAATTACAAACCATCAAATTTAACTCATTTAAGAAGTAAAGATACAAAACATTTGAAAGCCAAGTCTATCATACTTTTAAAAAAGATCATATATACTAATACAAGAGATTTTGAAGAAAATCTTCACATGAAACTAAAGGATCCAAATTATATACACCACCAAATATGGGTCTTTAAAAAATCCGTATCCGAAATATTCAAAAAGCCAAACCCATGGATATCCGTAAGTCTAGATATCTAGAAGTTCAGATATCCGTAAGTTCAGATTCGGATACCTATTTTCAAAAATTTTCAGGCAGTTCAGATATTTCATATCCGAAATAATTTTTTTGATAATTTTTTGAATATTCAGATAATTTTTCGAATAGTTTTCAGATATTTCGAATAAATTTGGAATATCTGAAATATATTTTATAAATTTTTTTTACTTTTTCCCTGAGTTCGAAGATCCGAATTTCGGACATCCGAATTACCGGATATCCGAAAATGAACACCCAACCATCAAATTCAATTCGTTTAAAAGTTCGGTCTTGATTAAACGTAAAGTTTCTATTGGTTTTAAGTCAAGAATTACATATACATAATTAATGAAAAGTTAGGTCAATCATATTAAAATTTCATACCGTCTCCGCTTTCAAAAAGATTATATTTACTAATAATAGATATTTTGAAGAAAAATCTTCACATTAAAATGAAGGATCCAATTTACACACCACCAAATTCAATTTGTTTTCAATAAAGAGTTTCGTTTTAATTTGTTAAGTCAATAAATACAAGTAGAAGACACCTAAAAAATCAGAACTATCATATTCAAGTTACATGTGACCTTCACTTTCAAAAATAAAAATATTATATTACAAATAAAAGAGATTTCGAAAAAGATATATACATGAAACTAAAGGATCCAAATAAACCACCAAATTTAATTCTAAAACGGTTTGGTTTCAATTAACAGTTAAGACATATTCAAAACACCAAAACATACAAACTAAGTTAAATATTAGTTGTAAACCTAGATTTCAGGCATAAAATTAAACTACCATACTACTATATTGTTGTAAAACTCGTTGAGTACTCGGTACCAGGCCGCGTTGATTTTCTTTAACTCGGTTGGACCAACTCAGCCAAAACACTAGGACTGACTGGGTCAAATTCGGCCATGTCATTTTTCGTTGTTGTTAACCGAATTTCATTGTTTTCCACAAGTTTTCATTGTTTTACAGTGATATATATATATATTTTTTATTTGTATTGATATTCACGTTATCTTTTATATATACTTTTAAACTTATGATATTTGATATATATATATATATATATATTTAAAAAATATTTTTTTTATAATTACCATATCCGAGTATTCCCCGCCCAGCCGAGTACTCGTAACTCTCTATTTGACTTACCTGATAGCGCCTAACGACTTATTTAACCACTCTTGAGAGAGTGTGTCGTATTGTGCGCGATTGAACCTAGAAGAACGCTTTTTTGTTAGAGCTATATGCCATATATAGTTTTGTACATGGTGTATACTTCTTTAATAATATAGACTATACACCATGTATAACATTATTTGTGACGTACAGTTCAATGGTGTAGCAGTTTAGTTACTACGAACGGTTGAGCTGTGATTCCTGGTTCGGTTATGATTAATGGTTTGATTTTGCATTGGTTTAAGTCAAGAACTAGAGATACATAAGTAACTGGAGAACCAAATTATAGCGGATTTGGTTATGAATGACACAAGCAAGGCTTGAATGATAAACTCCTTTATAAAATACGATTTGAACAATCAGCCCTCATGGCATACAATACATGAAAACCTCCTTACAATACGTAAAGGAAGCTCTGAAGCAATTTTACATAACATACAAGAGAAAACTCCTCACACTCTCCGTGTAAGGACCTTACAATGGGCTTTTATGCCGACTGCTTACTCTTTTTAATTCTTAGTATTTCTGGTACTTGGAGTGTATTGAATGCTCTGGTTTTCCTTAACTTTGCCTTTTATTGCCTTTTTTCCTTGGTATTTCTCCATATGTCCATTTGTTTGCCTTTTTGGTCTTTGTCTGCCGGGTAAGGACCTTCCGCTCTTTCCAGATTGTTTTGACTAATGTGCGGCTAGCCATGCTTCTTCTTAATTGCTTGACAAGCCTTCATTAAATGTTGCATTAAATGTTGCATTAGGTGTTATGATTACATGCCATTAATGCAACCCATGCCCATTTATCTTTTATATATGGTACTACCTTGTACCGTCATCAAGTCTCGTCAGTTCAGGTGGTGCCACTCTTGAGGGGTCATGACCTGAACTCGTAAGGTCCGTGCGGGTTTTTTGCTTTTTTTTCTTTTCTCTTACTCTTCTCTTCTTCTTTTTTTGAAAAGAATGGTATTTTCGGTTCTCTCTTGTGGGGTAATTTGTTGGAACTTTCAGGGGCATATTTGTAATTGTGTGCATCAGACATGTGGTGGGGGTGTTGCCATGTGTCTTTAAAGTGGTTAAATCTTTTCACTTGTCTTATCATTCTTTTTCTCTTTCCCTTTCTTCCTCTTCCGCTCGGTTTCTCCTTCGATTTTCCCTGTGACTACAACCGCCATTGTTGAGTAAATAAATACTTGTAGGAACACCATTCACAAAATAAATAAATACTTTTATTATTCAATTACTCGAACTACAATTCAGAAAATACACAATGAAAAATACATTATTACAATAAACATAAAAGTGCTAAAATTCAAATCACAAGAAAGAAATGTAGTACAAGATGAAACAAATTCTAAAAGTTAAATTAAAATAAGAAGTATAGCATAAGATGAAACGAATTAAAACAAGTTCGGTGGCTGAGGATTTCTGTTCAACAGAGGTCCCTTAAAACAAATTTCGGGCCACCCAGGTGAACCCGACTGTTTCCCAGGGTACAATGGCCGAAGCAGTATGTATTGCCGGAGTTAATCGAAAACCCGAAACGTTACCTGAAACAAGAGTGCTTAGCACTAGGAATCGATTGTTGTAGGTTGTTGAGAACTCAACAAAGTATCTTCTTGTGTTGTGAACTTGTGTTTGTGTGTTCCAAAGGGTGTAGAGATTTCTCTACTTGGCCAAGAAAACAAGAGACCAAATGTCTCTATTTATACATGTTTCATATGGCATATCAAATGTTGCCATCATGTCCATTAACAAGCCAATTCATGGCTTATTTAATAACCAATTCATGACAAATAACAAACCATTCATGACAAATAACAAACCAATTCAGTACTTAGTTAATAACCAAATCATGACAAATGAATTGGTAGTTAAAAGATTTCTAATTTCTGTTTCCTTTTTTTTCCTTTTTTTTCCTTTTCACACAAAATTCCAACAATCCCCCACATGAAAAGAAATCGATCCTTACACTCAAGTATCACGATAAAATTTCAACGGTTGAGTATTGCAGGAGAAGTAGGTGTTCCCTTTGAACCCTCCTTTGTGATATGTAGTTGGTCTCCTAGCGATTAGTAGACGCGATGTCCTTGAACCAATCCCTGTTTACGTAGACGTTATTACATGTCACACAATACTCTTCCTGGTATGGTTAACCCCTCATTGTCGTGTCCGTTATGGTCATGGAACACTAGCCTGGTTCTGCAAGAACTCTAGTATTTGCGCCCCCCCACAAATCCATTCGAAGCGACCCCACTTCTCTCTCACATAGGTGACCACCATAGATCATTAAAAACAGCAGGTTCTTTATGATTCACACATAATCATTAACCACATTATGCTTATCCTCAATTATTATCACTGATTTGATAAAGGAATGAACTAGGAAGTATGCAACTCCCTTACTATATTTGAGGTACTCCCTAACAGTGACCTTCCTTATTCATACAATTAGGTTGTCCTATTGAGCCTAGATCATGGGATCTCCAATCTTCTAAGATAGGTTTTTCTTTGTACAAACTTATTCCAAGGGCTTTAGTCCCATTCCTCTTGACGACTTATACACTAACTCTCAGCTTAAGCCTTTTGTAAAAGGATCCTCTATGTTATCTTTTGACCTCACATAGTCAATTGAGATAACTCCCATTGAGAGTAGTTATCGTATCGCATTGTGTCTACGTCGAATGTGCCGTGATTTGCCATTATACATTGCACTCTGAGCTCTACTAATAGCCGATTGGCAATCACAATTATGCAAATAGCTGGCATAGGCTTTGGCCATCCTGGAACGTCTTCCACAAATTGACATAGCCACTCTGCTTCTTCTCCAGCTTTATCTAACACAATAAGCTCAGATTCCATCTTAGATCTAGCTATAAGAGTTTGCTTGGACGACTTCCAGGCTATAGCTGATCCACCAAGGGTGAACACATAACCACTTGTGGATTTGGAATCTTTCATATCCGATATCCAGTTCGCATCACTGTATCCTTCTATAACAGCTGGATCTCGGCCATAATGCGGCTCATAGTTTCTTGTGTATCTTAAGTACCTTAGTAATCTTGTCATGCTCTTCCAATTTTCAGAGATCGGATTACTAGTATATCTACTTAGCCTGCTCACAACATATGCTAAGTCTGGCCGTGTACATGTCATCAGATACATCAGACTTCCAATAATCCTTGAACACTCTAACTGAGCAATACCCTCACCTCTATTTTTTGATAGATGTTGGGTGGTATCTACAGGAGTTTGAGCCACACTCGTATCCCTCGCATTGAAATTTTCAAGGATTTTGTCCACATAATGAGATTGACTTAACACAAGACCATTTTGGGTTCTATTGATCTTTATACCAAGAATCTAATCAGCTAGACCCATGTCTTTCGTGTCAAATCTCGTTTTCAACATGTCTTTAGCAGATTTGATCATCTTCTCATCACTCCCCACGATAAGCATATCATCTACATAAAGACATCATATCTCAAAACCTCTCGTTGTGTTTTTCACATAAACACACTTGTCGCATTCATTAATTTTGAAACCATTGTTAAACATAACTTGGTCAAACTTTTGATGCTATTGTTTTGGAGCTTGCTTCAAGCCATACGATGACTTGACTAATTTACACACTTTTCCTTCTTCGCCTGGAGCTAAGAAACCCTCAGGTTGCTCTATGTAAATTTCCTCTTCTAAATCCCCATTTAGAAAAGCGGTTTTAACATCCATTTGGTTGACTTCCAAATTTCTTAAAGCCACTATTGCAAGCACCAACCTTATCGAGGTTATTCTAGTCACAGGCGGGTAAGTATCAAAGTAATCTACTCCTTCTTTTTGTCTAAATCCTTTGATCACTAACCTTGCCTTGTACTTATCAATGGAACCATCTGCTTTCATCTTCCTTTTGAATATCCATAGATATCCAAGTGGTTTACACCCTGGTGGAAGATCTACTAGCTCCCAAGTTTTGTTTTGTAAGATCGAATCAATTTCATTCTTGATTGCCTCTTTCCATTGAGGTCCTTCCGAAGAGGTGACTGCATCACGATAGGTTTGGGGCTCTCCCTCAAACATACAAGTAAGAAAATCAGGTCCAAAAGATTTTTCAATCCTTTGCCTCTTACTTCTTCTTGGCTCAACCTCTTCAGCCTCTAATTGTTCTTGATCTTCATCATGAACAATCTCATCAACTGGTGTTGATGAACTTGTGAGTTCCTTTTTCAAAAAAGGAAACACTTCTTCAAAGAATGATGCATTCCTTGACTTCCATTATAGTATTCTTGTGTATTTCAGGATTCTTTGAATCATAAACAAGAAACCGATATGACTACTATGATGGGCATAACCATTGAATACAAAATCCACGGTTTTGGGTCCTATTCTTTGAATCTTTGGTGGTGAAACCACCACTTTTGCTAGGCACCTCACCCTTTCAAGTATTTGTAAGATGGCTGTCTTCCCATCCACAACTCATCTTCCCATCCACAACTCATAATAAGTTACATCCTTTTTCTTGAAAGGTATTTGTTTAAAATATAAGTAGCCAACAAAATAGCTTCCCCCCACATGTCTTGGCTCATTCTAGAACTAATTAACATAGCATTCATCATCTCTTTCAATATACGGTTCTTTCGTTCTGCAATACCATTTTGTTGTGGGGAATAAGGAGCTGTACACTCATGGATAATTCCTTTTTGTGCACAAATATCGACAAATGGTGAAACATATTCTCTGCATCTATCACTCCTTAGAACTTTTATCTTTTTGTTGAGTTGATCTCAACCTCAGTTTTATACAAGAAAAACTTGTCAATTGTTTCATCCTTACTCTTAAGTAAGTAGACATAGCAATACCGTATACTATCATCAATAAATGTGATGAAATACTTATTTCCACCTCTTGTGGGAATCGATTTTAAATCACACACATCAGTGTGAATTATGTCAAGGGGTTTGGTTATTCTTTCAACTGACTTAAAAGATGATCTTGTTTGTTTTGCTTCAACACATGTTGTACATTTGTATTTTGAATCAATGGAAAACTTTGGAACGCAATCTAATTTAATCAAACGACGCATCGAATTGAAATTAACATCAGTTAAACGACCATGCCAAACATTAGATGACTCAATAAAATAAGTAGAAACAGAAGCATTTTCATTCATGTTCTCAACCTTAGCTATTACATTGAGTTTAAACATTCCATTTTGGGCATAACCCTTACCAACAAACATCCCACGCTTAGTTAAAACAAATTTATCAGATTCAAACACTAAACGAAAACCATGTTTGTTAAGCAACCATCCTAACACAAAGCTCTTGCGTATGTCAGGAACATAGAGCATGTTGCTCAAAGTGAGCTCCTTCCCCGAAGTCCACTTTAAGATCACACTACCTTCACCCTTAACATCGGCAGTTGCTGCATTCCCCATGTACAGTTTAGAGTCACCCACCACCTCTTTAAACGTATTAAATATGGCCCGATCAGGACACACATGGTGGGTAGCATCAGTGTCAACCCACCACCCCTTAGGGTCATTTGACACCAAGTTGATCTCCTCCATCATAGTAGTGATGTCAGAGACCATAGCAACAAGAGGCATATCGTCCTCCATCATATGTGCTCGGTCCTGTTTAGGAGCCTTGCACTTATTAACACGGTGACGATGTTCACCGCAATTGTAGCATTTCCCCTTAAATGGGAAAACCTGCTTCTTCACACCACCTTTTTTCGGCCTAAGGTCCACAACCTTGTCTTTGCCCTTACCCTTATGGTTGTCAATTTTCTTTTTGTACCCATGGGAAGATTGACCATGCTCCACCATATTGGCTTTTGGTGCAAATTGTTGTTGTGTTATTTTCAACGCCAACCTGTTGTCTTCCTAAATTTGAAGACGTACCACAAGGTCCTCCACAGTCATTTCCTTTCGCTTATGCTTTAGGTAGTTTTTGAAATTCACCCAACTTGGAGGCACTTTTTCAATCATGGATGCAACTTGAAATGTCTCACTAAGAATCATTCCCTCAGAATGTATGTCGCTTAGTATAATTTGCAACTCTTGAACTTGGTTCAACACTGTTTTAGTATCAATCATTTTATGGTCCAAGAAACGGGCTACCACAAACTTTTTCGTGCGAGCATCCTCCGTTCTATGCTTTTTGTCTAATGACTCCCACAACTCTTTGGCAGTTGTTATCTTGCAGTGAACATTATACAATGCGTCCACTAAACCGTTCAACACATAGTTGCGAGTGTTTCCACGCTTCCAAAGCGCTTATGGATTGGACATCCCCATCAGTAATTGCAGGAGGGGATTCAGTCAGGAACCTCGCAAGGTTCAAAGTGGTCAAGTAAAACAACATCTTTTGTTGCCACCTCTTAAATTCCAAGCCCGAAAACTTTTTAGGTCTTTCATCATGATTTGCCACAGTCTGGGCAGCTTGGGTACCAACTAATGGTCCCATAGGTTTTGAAGTTTGAGCATATATAGTTGTCATTTCTGAAACAAGAGTGGAAATGCAAACGAAGCAAGTCAGATTTTTAGAAATAAGGTTTACACAAAACCAAAGTTAAAAATTAACTTTTTAACTCAAACAAAATTATTTGAGTTCATGTGACGTTTGCATGACTTGTTTTGGCCTAATAGGTTAAGACACTAAAGTTAAATCAGATTCCCCATCTAGCATATCTAATATCTATTTATCAGCCTTATCCTCATATTCAGCTCTTTAAATATATTTAGTGAACTGAATTGCTAGATTCTGATTTATGAATTTTATTTATTATTATGTCTTTCTTTCAGTTCTTTCTCATAATGCTTCTACTATAATATATGACTACAATTTCATAGTCTTAGCTATGTTATATTGTTGTCATATGTTTTCTCAATTCATTCCTAGTCATTAGGAATCTTATTGAGATTAGTAATGAACTCTTTCATTCTAAGCATTCTGATGCGTTTATTTGTGTTCTCTAACCTTTAGTGAACACTTCATGCTTTGACATAGACAATTTGCATGTAATTCTTCAACTTATTCAAGATTTATCTAAGTTTTTATTTTCAATCTCTATTGAAAATGTCATTGGATAAATTATATATTAACCATTAATATATATTCAATTTTATCAAATAAAATTGTTACTTATTTCGTTTAACATCATATGTTAAAGTTTATGTCTTTATTATAGAAACTCCCACATACTTGCATAAAGTTGTCATTAACGTCTTTGTCCTTTAGGTAAAACTAACACCTTAGTTTCTTACCATGACAAAGATTCCCACTTGAGATGCTTTTATCAACTATGGATTTGTCGCAACAAGTTTGCCATATTAGGATTTCAAAACTTTCTAATTACTTATAAGAATACTCAATTAAGGTGTTCTTATGGTAATTCAGTTTTGACATTAAATACGTATCTGTCAAACAACTCTTGCTTACAAAATTTGTAGTATCCTAATACATCCATGTTGATCTTGTCATTGAAATTCTCTAATTTCAACTACCCAACATCTAAATGTTGTTTAAACAAGTCTCTTACTTTGTTTTATCACATCTTATTGTTTATGGTTCTTAACCATTTGTCATATTTATCAATCAACTGTTACAACTTTGCAATTTATAGGTTCACAGTGATCCCGTGAGCTTCTGCAGATTTCATGTGTAACAACTGGTTCTTATACTCATTTAAGATCCATTCAAATGTTTTGTGTTGATTGAAACATATATATCATATCATTGCACAATTGAACTCTTTCAATCTGCACTATCTAGTTTTCAACAATACAGTTCCCTGCCTTAGGAAGCAATTGATGAAAATTATATCTATTCCATTTTAGGGATTTATGATAACTATCTTTATCAATTATTAGGATCCAATTTTAAATAAATGGTTAGCAACTCTTTGTTACATCCTCAAACCCCAAATAGGAATTTATACATGTTTATTTTATAACTATTTATATTTACATGTAATAAAGCTAGTGTAGTAATTCATATGATTAGTTCATTGGGATATTTAATCATTGGATCATATTGAATAGAAAACACAACATGTATTAGTATTTATTAAATTACCTACATCATTGTGTTCTTGGTTGTGAAACAATTTCACATTATATGCATTAATTTGGCAACTTCTGGTTATATCTCATATATAACTATTGTTGTTTTTAGATCTTTATTTTATGGAAATTTTCTTTGAACTCTTTCAAAGATTTCATTAGATTCACAACCTTATGAATTATTCATATTTAATCTTTAGACATTCTATGCAACAGAATTGCATTTTAAAGATCACAATCTTTATAACCTTCCTTAAACATGTTGTGTAATAATCAAACTCTTGTAACAATGAATTCTATTTTCAATTGTTTAGAGATTCATGTATTACACCTTGCTTTAAAGGTTAATCTTGTCTAATTATAATTATTTAAACACTTTAAATTATTCTATTAATATGAATCATGAGTATTGCCTTCTTATTAATTCTATCATATAAATTCACTTTGCATCATCAATAATCAATATTAATTATGCTATCAAAACAATTTATCAAGCATAAATATAACTTATCAATCAATGCATAAATAATACCAGAAGCATTATTCTTAGTCAAACTAAGAATGTTAAAAGTATTCATAATTGTTTTAAAGCATTTAAACAATCAATGAAAAATGAATAAAAGAACATTTCTTCTATTTGTCTTGTCTTCCATCCCATGGAATTCAAGATTCAAGCTCCCAGCTTATCAACCACCTCGAATACTTGCAAATAATTGAAATAATTGTGACACTTACATTATTATCAAAGATTTGCCAACTCAAGAAATATGTTGAAGTAACAAGGCATACTAGAAGATCCCGACATATCTGAACTCTTTAGACGTCGAGCAACAATGTACTGGACCTCATCGACCTCGGTCAATGGCCTCTTCCTCCCACTGCTCACCACTATCCTCATCTTGGTTTTCTAAACCAAGAGCATCCCCTTGAGTTCATCAATTGTCCCTCCAAAGATATTTCTTTTGAAACTCTTTACAAAAGATTCATATTCCTCTGGTAGGGAAATAAGGATGAAATCAATTGCATCCTCAAGGTTCATGGGATAGCCTAGTTTTCCAAGCCTATCAAAATAGCCTTGCAACTTATCAACGTGAGCCCCTACGTGTCACACTCCCACCTCTCGTCACCTGAGATGATGTCATACGTCTCACTCTATTGGTTGCGGAAGCATAGTGGTTATGTCTCAGAGATGAGGTGTGACTTACTTGAACCGATATCACAGCACACAGATTCACTTAAAATAAGGATAATACATTACAAAGGTTTCGTCAATACAGTAACATGACAACTTAGTTTATTACACAAACTAAACTTCTTAATTACATAAGTGTGACGTGCATCCTCACCGTGATATCACCGTTGACCTGCAAAAATGTTAAGTTTGAAACGTCAGCACAAAGCTGGTGAGTTCGACAGTTCAGTTAAAACAATATGATATGATAAGTATTGTTCACAAAAATTTCAGTTCTGGATATCCATGGGACCCGTATCTAGTTCCTTTCGGACAGTTGTTTGTTCACGAAGATACTACCCGTCGGTAAATATCTTATTGCCTCATTATCTTAATGTATGTCACTAACATTAAGAAGTTGTTATGGAAACAGGTACCAAACATTCACACCAGGGGAGATGCAATCCTCCCAGCAAATGGGTTGTCAGCCAATAGTACTATCAATGGTTCCTGTTCGGCCGCACATGGGTTCACTAGATACAGTTCACGAATGAGGACTTTTGATACTGTGATAATTGTTACTAACGGCAAAATCCCATGAAATCACACAAAAAGTCACATGAAATCACACAGATATCAGTGATGCATATCATATGTTCAGAAAACAGTTTACAGAGTTACCCCGATGTTTATAAAACAGTAAAAAGAAAAGGGGTTGTACGAAACTCACTTGATGTCTCAAATAGTAGAAACACACGCAACTGGTGCTAATGATGAGATTCTGCATTAGTTTATGTTTGATATGTTATTTATGTTTTAACTTGCTGATTAAATCGTTTTGAACGTCCAATGTCCAAGACATTGCCTTAACAGTCATCAACTCGATGTTTAGTATTTAATTACATATTTTAATGTAATATCATACAATGTATGATAATGTAGGAACCTATACTGATTCAGATTCCCAATACTAGGTTGACGACACCCTTGATTAATCAATATGATCTCAGATTAATCAAATAGTTAATGTTGTTGTTTATAATTGCTAAGATAGTCTCTAGACAGTTTAATGGCTTAAGAATGATTAATCCTTGTTATTGATTACCCAAATATCATGGAATATCACAATGTAGTATTAGAATAGGTTTAATAACCATGTTTAACATACTAATCTGACTGTTATCAGAAACATCAGATAATCATTCCAATGAGTATGTTAATGACTGTGACTAGTTTGAAGCACATGGCTTTCACGTTGCATGTCAAAAATTAATCAAACTAATCATCTACATTGTCATAATCAAATGGTTTAAACCATTATAACCATTGTTATGATTCCATGCAAACCGGGCATTACAACGGCTCAAAACAAGGATTTACCCGTTAACAATTCGAGTTTGTCATTCAAAATCAATCCTAGCCATCATCTAGGCAATAATCAACAACCCTAACTATATCATTACGTTCAAACTCAAGATTTAATTCATAAAAATCAAACCAGAAGATTTAAAATGAACCATTACCTAATCTGACGGATTCCAACGGATGAAATGATGATCAGAACTTGTTTTGACGCTTCTGGATGCGATCTAAACGTCGTGAGGCCTTCAAACTTGAGTTTTTGGTGATTTAGATGGTGATTTTCGTGGGTGTGAGCTGCTGGCGTCGAGAGGAAGATAGAAATGAGATAAGAATGAGAAATCTTCATTTTTATGCAAGTTGCCGCTGATCAGAACCCCAGGCGCATCGCCTGGCGACCCGCAGCCAGCCTAGGCGTACCGCGCGGCCCTTCCCGGCCTTCCAGAAGTTTTTGAACCCGCACGCATCGCCTGGGATAAGCCCTCGACTTGGGGCGTACCGCCCCAGAGCTATTTCACCCGTTTTCCGACGACAACTTCGTTTCGCGATTCCGGACAATCCGTAACTCCGTTTCGTGCACGGTTTTCGCCCACGTTCATCATTTTCCGCATACTATCATCCCATATTAATTTCGGCTGCCAATTCTACGTGGATTTTAAACACGATCAAATGTGCTTGGTACGTTGCTGACGTAATTCTTCATACCTGGTTATCACACTACGTCTCCACCCAGTCTCAAACCCTTTTGGACCCCTTAAGAATTTCAAATCTCCAAAACATGTTTGGCAGGAAACTCTTCTTGATCTCCTCAATCATCTCATAACTAGAGAGATACATAAGCTGATCCACATATTCAGGAGACACCGAAGTCAATATGAGATATTTATCTCACATTCGTGTCCGATGTGCTTCATCCTTTCAGATGTGGTGCAACCTATAGGTGGCTCAGGAGTAATGGGGTTATCCAAAGCGTACAACTTTCCTTCTATTCTTAGGACTTTTCTAAGGTGATGCATCCAAGTAAAAAAATTACTCCCATTAAACTGATTTCGAAAAAGACTTATCCTATGATGTTTAGTAGCATCAACGAAAGACATCTATAAAATTCAAAAGAAAGGTTTTAGTATTTCATGCTTTATATAATCCCAAATTAATTATGACTTATTAACAAAATTAATTTAGAATTGTGAGATCCTGTTTATTTAATGAACAGTGAATTGGCTAAGCTCTCTATTTACTGTTCACAATAATACAGGAGGGTTACGATAACCAATTATAACAATCATAATCCTCAAGTCTTGGGGTTTGTTAGAACACTCATTTCTAACTTTGTACATTTACCCCTATACCAACTTGACTCTTCAAGCATAAGCCTTACGGTTTTTGACTGAATGACCGGCCTAAGTGTATTAGGAATCGCGATCATTCCTTTTCAATAAAACCATAGACCTAGTTCAGGGTAAGCACTAACACTAGATGTTAGGTCAAATTGATAAAGTGTCTCAAATCTAAGGTGGCATTTAAATCAAAATGTTTATCCTTTTCTAACATATATAAACCTATAGAAGGGTAAGTACTAACTCTAGGTTTACATATTTAGAAAATAAACATCTTGACCAATGAGTCATTTAATTACTTTAATTAATCGCTTTTATGTTTCAAAAACATTATGGACAACTAATTTTAAATGAAGATAGTTGTGCATTTTATAAAATCTGTATTTTATTTATTCGCTATATAATTGAAATCCTATTTCAATTTTGACATAATTCGTTTTAATACCTTATTAAAACTAAATTGATCATAATCGCGAATTTGTTAGTATAATCAATCATATTGATTTTATTGTTTTAGTTTAAAACTATTGAACGATTTGAAGCATGACACAAATCGTACAATTTTATATTAACAAAATCATATTTGTTCTTGATTTGTTATAGTTTGAAACTCCTTTCAACTCTCGACTCGATTAGTTTTAAATACCTTATTTAAACTAAGTCGGTAATTATCGCGAATCATTTTAAACTAACAAGTTCTAATTTTATAAAATAAACCTTTTATTTTATAAACTTGATTTATTAAAATAAAACACTTTTATTTTAAAAACCCCTTTTAAAGTAACTACAAAACTCCTTTTGTATTACTTATCGTTTTGCAATGATTGTGAAAAATTTTGTTTTTAGTAGTTTTACATTTCCTAAATATTAAACAACCACAAAAAAAAAAACAAAATGTGATTATGAAACGAGCCAAAGTCCCATTTGTTCGGTTTAGTTCGAGTCATCAAAAACAAACCGAACAATTCTAGGGTTTACAATTCAACGCCTTGAATCTTGTTTCCCACTTGATCCAAGATCTCCATCTTCAATCTCCCCGATTGTCTCTATCTTTCGTATTGTATCCATTGCTTAATTACATTTGTAAAATACAAATTACATTACAAAATTGAAACCTATTCTATTACATCGGGTCCAAATACCCGCAGAATTACAAGATTTCAAATAAACCAACCAATCAAACAAAACAAAAGATACAATCACATGGGTCGGACCCTAGGGCTCGATTCATAATCATAATCACAATCACAATCATCACATTCACAGTTTCGATCTTTTTGTCAAACAAAAGTTTTGACAAAACAAAAACAAACAAAGATCGATTATTAATTTCATTTTAACGTTTGTAAAAACCTCTCTGATACCACTGTTAGGAATTCTAGGTTACTTTTCAATTTAATCAATTTCAATTAATCGCATTAATTGACAAAATCAGTTTTCATAAAATTGGATTAAACTATCAGATCAGATCTGTCACAGCGGAAGCTTTTAAATTTTATAACCTTTCGATTCATAATCGAAATAATTCCCAAATCAGGATCCAATTACAAATCATTTAAACAACAATTAAATTAAATAACACAACCATAAGGTGTTTTAGAAATCGACCTTTACGAAGCGGTTCCAAATCCACACGATGGATCGGCAACGGTCTCGCTAGTTGACTCTATACGATCACCTGGTTCCCGATTTCGTCCTACGAATCATAAAAGGAACTCGAATCCAAATCCGGCTCAATACGGCTCGCGATTCAGTCCACGGCTTGACGGTACAACCCACGACTCGGCTCGGCTCGACGGTGCAACCCATGGCTCACCACGACTTGACCTGGCTAGTAGCTAGTTAACCGAAACACCAAAATGATGGTGGTGTTGGGCGACGGCAATGGCAGCCCAAGGAGAGGGGGCCGACAGCCACACAAGAGAAAAAGAAGAGTGGATGAAAGAGTTCATCACCAAATATGGGAGGTTGGATCTACTTTTAAAGTCAATAGTAGATCCACCTTATTAGGATCTAAGAATACCCAATTCAAAATTGGAATTCCCACCTTTTATTTCACATTTAATTTAAATTAAACTCTTTTAATTTGATTAAACTCTTTTAGGAATTAAACCATTTAATTACTACTCTCCAATATTACTAACTAACAATTAGTTAGTAGCATTTAATTAAATATTTAAATTTTAACTAAATGTCAATTTGTTAATTAACATTTAACTAACAATCCCTTGTAATAAAGTTCAAAACTTTATTTGTTTAATGAATTAATTATCTCTATAATTAATTCCCACCGATTATTATTTCATAAATAATAAAAGCCAATTCGATAAAACTGACAATTCGTGATCGTATATTATGTTTAACAATTAAACATAAATTCGTTGCCTTCCAAAGTGTAACTCTTTGGATCATACCTTTTATAGCAACGTTGAACTTATCGTTATTCAGACATCCAATATCCAACAAAGGATGCACGTAAGGGTCGAGCATAGGAGCACGTGCATTTCATTTCATGGCATTTTGATCAAACAATATTATTTATGTTATGTATTTTGAAACAATGTAATGTCTAACTACATATTTTCCGCTGCATGTTAAAACTTATATTATTCCGCTGCTTAATTATTAAATTGTTTGGTTGTATTTATGTGAAACAACGTATTTTGAAAACGCATATAGGAGTGTTCTATATGACCATGAGCTGCGATTCTGGCCACGTCACACCCATGTGGACTGACTCCACACGTGGGAATTTGGGGGTGTGACACATTTTCCTGCGTAAGGTCCTCCCCTGACGGAGGCTTCTTGTGCTTCTTTTGGTTTGTAGGTACCACCTTTCTTCAGGTCTCATTCCCTAGCCCTGAAGCTCGTATCCTTTCCCCTTAAAAAGGCTCTTACTTTGTCCATCAAGCTGTCGAATGTCTTCGGGAAATCTTCTCCTAGCTTTTCACACAGTTGGGGTTGTCTTACCCCATTGATAAAGCTACTGACTTTCAATTACTTCCGGCACGCCTTGTATTTGCATGCTCTCAGTTATGAACCTTTCCATGAACTGCTCCACTTTTTCATCGTCCCGCCTCCTGATGTGCAATATTTCATTCGGGTTTTTCACATCCTTTTTCTTTTGGTGGAACTGTTTTAGGAACTTATCTCGCAGCTCCTTGTAGCTATCGATGCTCCCTGGCGGGAGACTATCAAACCTTAGACGGGCCGCGCTAGTCAACGTCTGCACAAGCATGTGACACCAAGTGGGAAGGTTCCACCTTCCTATCTTACTGGCCCCTACAAAGGTATGTAAATGATCGTCTGGATCATTGGTCCTGTCATACTTTCCAACATTCGCGGGCAGCTACAACTTCTCAAGTAACAGGGCTTCCGCGATACGACGGGTGAACTTCAACAAGTCCGTGTAGTTGGGGGGATGATAGGGTTTCAACAGCGGGTCTTCCTCCTCTTCCGGTCCTCCACCACCCTTCTTAAGATCATCGTTTTCCTCCACCTGTATTTGGGGTGTCTTATGCTCTTCCAGCATCTTGAGGATCTTCTCCCATAATTCCTCATTATAACAGGACTCTTTGGTAGCTCCTTCCGGTTCACCTTCGTCGTACAAAAGTTGAGCTTTTAGTTTCTCTAGCTTTTCTCTATGCTCTAATTCGGCCAACCTGGCTTTCAGAGTTTCTCGGTGACTCTTGACAAAATCCAGGGTGATCGTCACCCCCACCTCCTCCTCTTCTGATCCCTCAGTTATCACGACCTGAGAGTCTAGAGTATTTCTGATCGGGGTCGATCCCTTCTTACCCTAACCTTTGGTAACCACACTCTGGGGTGTGGAACGAGTGTTATCATCAGCCTTGTCATGTGATCGTGTGTACCAACTGGTGACCCGAAACAGGTCCCATGGATGGCGTCAAATGAAGAACCAACTTATAGTGGATTTGGTTATGAATGACACAAGCAAGGCGTGAATGATAAACTCCTTTATAAAATACGATTAGAACAACCAGGCTTCATGGCATAGAATACATGAAAACCTCCTTACAATACGTAAAGGAAGCTCTGAAGCAAATTTACATAACTACTCAAACTCTCCCTGTAAGGACCTTACAATGGGCTTTTATGTCGACTGTTTACTCTCTTTAATTCTCAGTATTTCTAGTAGTTGGAGTGTATTGAATGCTCTGGTCTTCCTTAACTGTCTTTTATAGCCTTTTTTTCTTGGTATATCTTCATGGGTTCATTTGTTTGCCTTTTTGGTCTTTGTCCGTCGGGTAAGGACCTTCCGCTCTTTCCAGATTGTTTTGACTGATGTGCGGCTAGCCATGCTTCTTCTTAATTGATTGGCATGCCTTCATTAAATGTTGCATTGGGTGTTATGATTACATGTCATTAATGCAACCCATGCCCATTTATCTTTTATTTATGTTACTACCTTGTACCGTAATCAGTAACAAAACATATGAAAAGTCACGTTAGTCGGATTCAATTTCAAATCAAATGTAGAGATCATATGTATTGTTTTTTTTCCTGGATTATATGTTCTCGTGTTATATTGTACAATTTTAATATTACATATTCACACGTTTTTTAATTAAAAACAACTTATAAAATGACTGTTGTATTTTTTTTATTAAAATTATGAGATTACTTATTTATCTATTTCTAATTAATTTTTCTTATTTTGTTTTACTAACTTTCAGGTTCCAAGATTAACGTTATTTTGCTTCTTTTTTTTTTTCATATATACATTTTTAGCTATAAACTTTTTAAGTTTGTTCAACTAATTTAATTACAATAATGGAGAGATAATTACAAAAAGGTATAAAACATTAGAATAGAAACGTAAACAATTCAACTAAACCTGAAAGTTAGTAAAATAGGAGAAAAAAAAAGATATTTAATAAATGAGTAAATAACTAAATTTGTAATTTTATAGTTTTAGTAAAAATATAAGTGTGTAAACAAGTCATCCAGCTTAACAACTATTTGGTATGGCTTTTGCTTAAAGCGTGAATCGAACCAAGTTTAAACGAGTTTGAGCAAAACTCAAGTTCATTTTATGGCCATGCTTAACATGCCGAGCACGAGTCTACTCACAAGCCTAAGTGTGCCTTTTATTTACACCATTTAGTTAGTATATAAATAAATATTTATGTAAGTTTTCATAATTATGCATTTAATTAAATAAAATATATATAAATAATAAAAATAAATAAATAATAAACAAAACAAACACGAGTCGAACAAGAGCTTGACGTGTAATTTTTATTTTGAAGGAATGATATATAAGTAATTAAAATTTTAAATTAAGTATATATATAATTGATCAAATTAAAAAAATAAAAGAAAAAAAGAAGAGGGATAAAGAATCGTTTAAAAAAAGTTAAAGTGATATATTTGAGTAAACCTACATTGAATAATAAAAAAAACTTTACTGAAATTTAAAAACCTTAATATAATCAAGTAATGTTATAGTTGGACTTGATAATCTTGATCTGTAGTGAATGAGTAGATTATTTTTTGTTGAAATTGGTGACATTATAACATAAAATAGTTGAGATGGGTAAGATCTTAACACAATACGGGTCAAGATGTATATCTTAAAAAACTATTTGAACATAATAAATTCAGACATGTAATAATGATTAATAATATATTTGGTAAGAAAATCATTAAAAAAATATTCAAATAAACTATTTGTTTAGTTGTTATTTATTTAAAAGATTAATTAATTTAAACCAAACGGATTTTGCTTAAAGCACATTCTGATAAACACTCATCCTGACATGCACTTGTTCTAATCCGTAACCCAACTCAACTCAACTCGTTCAACCTACCCATTTGACACAAGTAGTTATAGTTAATATGATGATCAACATAATACAATTAAATCTAAAACTACAGAAGAATTCATCTTATGCATAGAGGAAAAAAAAAAGAGAAAATAAATAATTAAATGAGGGTATCAGAATTCAATAGTGACATAATTTTAATGGTTTTGCTTATTAGACATTACATAGTCAAATATGTGTAAAAAGTAATTTAATTTAGAGTAATTTAGAAGTAAAACTAATTAGATTTGTAATTTAAAAAAAATATATTTTTTGAATCTTATTATTTTACTTTTCAATTTTTTGTTTTGCATCATCTTCGTGACCTTTCAAATCTTATTCCTTCCTTAACGAGAAAGAATGTCAGCTTCCAATCGTTAGGGATTAATATTTATACTTTCCTTTAACAACAATTTTTTACAGTAAGGGGAATAACACCAATGATTTTGGTTATTTAAAAAAATACAAGGGAGCACCCTGATTAAAATTTATACAAGTAATTATATTTTAACAAGTATAATTCTTTTAATGTTTTAAATGTTAATAATAACAAAAATAATAAAAGAACAAGTTTGATCAAAGTTTTTCAAAATAGATGTTGTTTTACAGGCTAAAAGTCTCTTACATGTACATTTAATAACACAACCAATCTGAAGACTTAATTTCATATTTGATGGCTAAACAGGCTATAGTCTTATCCGAGGCTCAGGCTAATTTAGCCGATAAATCACCAACAGAAAACCTAAATTAGCCGCTGAAGTCACCAGATAAACTGATAAACCAACCAAACATACAGGTTAAGCGGTTTATGTGCTCATTTTGAAAAAAATAAAAAATTGATCAAACTTTACCATTTTATTAATTTCCCCATTAAACATAGAATGGGATGAACAAAATCATTCAACTAGTCAGTGCCTCGTAATTCGTTTGTACTTTGGCTAAAGCTAATTTGCTCCACCTACTGGTTCATACAAACCAGTGTTGTCAGAACCGGACCGGACCGGGAACCGAGAGGTTAACCGGTCCAAAAACATGTGAACCGCCTTTAAGGGAACCGGCCGGTTGAGCCGGTTCACCGGTCGGACCGGGAACCGGTTCACTGGTCGGACCGTATTTCAATTTTTTTAACTAATATCCAAATGATTAAACATTAAAATCAAACCTTGTATTTTTTTAACATGATTATGTTTGTTTGAACATTAATTATGTTTGTTTAAATGTATTTAAAATTCTATAATTTTTTTGGAATTTTTTATTTATTTATTATGTTATCTGGTTCTTGAATCCGGTCTAACCGGTCCGACCAGTAACCAGCAAGGCGTCCGGATGTCGATACAAAGTTATCAAAATTTAGAAAAACATACAAAATCATCAAGACACGAGTTAGCTCAAGTAGAACATAAGCCTACTACAAGCTCAACTTCAAGTTTGAACCGAGTGTTACAAGCAGAGTCAGCTCGACTTGTATTCTTATGAACTCGAGCCGAGTTGACACTTAATCTGAATAGCACCTTAGGAAATAATTATATCATGCATATGAATAACATTCACACAAATGACAAACATGGCTTGAATTTTATTAATCACCTATTGTGAAACTTGTGGTACATTAAAGGTGACTATTGGCACCAATTCTAGTAAAACTTTACTAGCTACACAAAGACATGTTTGGTTTAGTCACCATAAGGGTCAGAGACACAACCAAGGTTTAAGTCGCGGTTCCTTTTCTGTGAGCCAAAACTAAACCACCACTCGCGGATGATTGAGCTTGAATACAAGATAAAAACAAGGATAACCGGGGTTATGAGCAACAACAGCTGGAGAAACAATCCCATATTACTTGACCAAGACTTGAAGTTGGAGTATTGTGATATAGACAATAAGAAGAAAACAATGACGGAAACGGCAACCAAAGGAAGAGGTGGCAAAGAGATGGATGACAATGTTTGGGATCCCCATCCTTGTTTCGACTCCAAGGGTCTACCATTCAGATCAAAGCGGTCCATCGCCTTCGACCCCTCTCTCTAATACGCACATATAACAGATACATATACATGTGTATGTATTTATGTATGTATAGAGAGGTGAGATTGCTTTGGAGATAGGAAGATCAAGGTATATATTCTTTGAGTATGGATTATGATTGTAACTACTTTAGCATTGGATTAATTCCCACTCAAGGAGCTGATTTAATCCGGGATGTTTAATTTTTGATATGTCTGAAAAGTCAAATATCTAAAATCTCCGAATAGTTGATTTTACTATCCAAATCTGTATCCGAAGTTTCAGGTAATGTATCGGATATTTGAAATGATATATATATATATATATATATATATATATATATATATATATATATATATATATATATATATATATATATATATAATATTTTTAATAAATAAAAATCGATTAAATGAATATTTATAAGCATATAACCGAACGGTAGGCAAAATTGGTTTCTAAAATGTTGACTAATAACCAGCTCATTTATTTCAAAATTGGTTATCAACTGATTAAACAGTTTGTGCACTAGGAGGTAGGAAAAGAAATAGTAGAATTTCTTCTTAAATACGCTAAAATTTATCAGTTTTTTTAACCAAACTATCATATTCTTATTCTACTCTTACTCATAAACTATTTTAAAATTAATTACTCTCTGCTTGGATTTTAAAATTGGAACATCATCTATATCTATATCTATACTATATAATAAATAAAAGTTTTAAGAGGACACATGTCAACTTTTTAGACTACCTAAAAGTTGATTTTCTCGCATCTCTCTCCTATTTAATATTTATATGTTATCTTTTATTAAATTTTGATTTTTTCACACGCTCTCTCCTATTAGATATTAATGATTTTATTAACCTTGATAAATATTAAATAACAAGGATAAGGGGAAAAAAAGAAACATAATTTTAAAAGGCCCCCACTATCTATACACCACTCCCACTATCCATACACCAGGGCCCACTTATACGGCGGTATAGGCCCTATACGGGCGTATAGAAGATGTTATATGGGCGTATAGGCTCTATACGAGCGTATATAATTTTTTTTATTTTAGGAAAATCAATTTCAACTTTAACTTTGTGTGCGTTTTTATCACGGATATTTATACGTTTTTATATAAGTTTGTACGTATATTTTTTTAAGCTTGCCTCGTTATGAAAATTTTTTATAAATTAGTATGATATATGTTATTTATTTAAAAAATGTTATGACTAAACTTGCGTAAAAATAAATTGTATTACTATCTTTTTAAAAAAACCGGTAATTTCAAAATCGTTTGATTATATAAACTATTAAAAAACCACAAAAATAAATACACAACCATATAACAAACACATAAATTACACAGAATTAAATAGGAAACAAATAAGTAATACACAACCACATAACATATAGAAATATATATAGCCATATAGAAATGAACTATATGCCCGTATAGGGCTATATATAGGGCCTATATGGCCGTATAGAGATGAACCATATGGCCGTATTGAGCATATATGGCCGTATAGAGATGAACTATATGCCCGTATAGGGCCTATATGGTCGTATAAAGATGATCTATATGCCCGTATAGGGCCTATACAAGCGTATAGTTTCACTTCAAACCTGATACGTCAGTAGTAGTAGCTTTTGTCGGGTTGACTGACTTTATACGGATGTATAGGCCCTATACGGCCGTATAGAAGACAGTCGTATGGTGTCTCGCAATGGGGGTTGGTGTATGTTTAGTAGGACCCTTTTAAAAGTATGTTGGTCAAAGATCAATAGAGCAAATCAAAATTAGAGATATGAAATTAGAATGAATACGCAAAATCATGTTTCATCAAAAGTCAACTGATTACCATATCGATCAGATAACATTTTTTTACTGTTGAAGATCACTATTATATATTACTTTAAATTTGATAAGTACTCGAATAATTAGATCTCTCATCTATAACTCTTGTGTTTTCCTTAAATTATTAGAAATACATTGATTTTTTTACTAAATCAAAATACCTGTGTTTGTATATATCAGGAGAAAAAACATCCTAACTTTTTTTAACAAATCAATGTAATGAAATTGCTTTGTGCTCTCCACCTAAAGCTAATGATTTGAACTTTCACAAAAAAATAAAGAATATGAGTCACATGCAATATGGCAAATGTAAAAAAAAAAAAAAAAAACATTTCATTTTTTATAAAAGAAGTGGAAAATTTTATCAAGTTTTGTTGGAATTTGAATTCTTGTTGATAGCCACCAACAGAAAAGATGACACAATTTTAAAAACATGCAAGTTTTAGTTGGGGTTAATGTCAACAGTATGGGCCTCTTAGCAAAATTACTTTATCAGCAAACATATTATTCATAGTTCAACATTTTTTTTTTTGATACAAGGAGAATGGGGAAAAAGACGTAATTTTAAAATCAAAAGTAGAGATATAAGCATTTTCTTTAACGATATACCTCATAATCGATTTGTTTTGCACATTAATAATAAATGTCTTATTCAATCAAGTGATGTAGCATGGTATTGCTGCTGAGAGAATGATTGTGTTTTATATCTTTGTTGTGTTGGAAAGGGGTAATGACATACCTGGTCGAAAGCGTTCTCCCTTTGCTGCTTGGGTTTTATTTGTTATGATTGACGTTGAGGCCGGATACATCTACTTTGTTGACGTAGTTTTTCGTATTTACCCTAAACATAAATCTAGCTTGTCAGAGTATTGACTTACGGAAACATGAGGCCTATCATACATATTAAAATAATACATCTGTGAAATAAACTTCAAATTTCATAGAACAGGAGGGTAAAAAGCGAGGTAGAAGCCAAGATGGGTTCAGATGAAAACAAGCTGCTTCAAAAAAGGTCATCCCAATAAGTTGTTTCGGGTCGATACCTTGGCTTTTCCGAGTCAGAAAACAAATGCATTAACCATTGCCTGCTTTTTAGATCTACTAATTGGCATCCTTTTCTTTAGACAAAAATGGGAATGCTCCATAAAACACACATAAAAGTTGCGAACTAAGCTGTGGACCAACATCAACCTCACCAAAATACTCTGCCTGATGTGTGATTTAGAGGCCATTTCTCATAGATGATTTGTTAGTAGTACTACACATAAAAAAACAGCAAAAGGGGTTGATTAACATTATCAAGTCAAATTTCCAGAAAGAAAATGAAATATGAAATAGAAACTAAATTCAAGAAATCTTGAAAAGAAGAAGAACTAAATTCTTTTAGTTAGAATTGATAGCATAATTTATTTATTTTTTTTACTTCAATTGATTTCTTTGGTTGAAGGTAAAGGTGGAATCATTTGCAGACATGGAACATATTGAAATCCCATGCACATAGAACTAGCCCTAGTCTTTAAATTGCTGAATATTCTTTTGTAGGTCAGCCTCATTCGATGATTCTTTTTCATGAGAACAAAGATACTTAAAATCAAAGTTGAATAGTATCAATATTCCCATCAAGTTAAAAAAAAATAAAAAAATAAAAAAAAAGGCCTGAAACATGAGGATAGTTAAAATCTACAGGTAGATGATGGAAAAATTGTCTCACAACAACAGATCTAAAATCCTTTCATTCCTAATTTCCTATTCAACCAAAACGCTATGATCTCACTCTGTCAACAAACATTATTCTGTTTCAAATCAAATACTAGAACATTGTTGCACATAATCAAGGGAAACCCTAATTTGATTAAAAACCAATCACAACACGTAAAGGAAGAAAGAAAGAGTGAAGGAAGCAATCATAGAGTAAATAAGCAAACCTCTGTAGTCTTCAATTTGTACTAACAGGAGATCGAGTGTGTGAGGAAGAAAGGCATGAGCATGATGCTTTGTCGATGGGAAGAAACTGAAAGCCAGATATTGCGATGAGAAAGGAGCGAGAAGCATTGTGGATGTGTAGAAGTTGGCAATGCGAGAAGGCAAGGGAGGCAACAACCAACATGTGTATCAAACTTTTAACACATACATACACCTAAGAAATAAATAGGTTTGGGTTTAACATGAACTAGTGTTACGAACCCGCGCGTTGCAGTGGGCAATTTCTTTGTTACCATGGGGATAGCTACTTTGTAATCAGTAATAATAGAACGTGTTATAAGATCCAGTTAAAATGAAGATGTAGTCGTTTTAGATTCAAAGTCAATGGTGATCAAATAGAAGGAAATAAAGCATAGATCCATGATATGATTCTTGTTTAACTCGATGTTTATAAATATGTCAAAATTTCTAACTGAAAGAATAAGACCATCAACTGCAAAAACCTCATGCAAGAATGAAAGGCCATTGTGAATATTTGTGTAAACATTCTTATGCATGAACTTTTCTTTCAATTCTAACTCTAACAAAGGTATGAGAATGATGGACTATTAGACAATAGCTACCAGACTTGTTCATATTATAACCAGAATTTTAGGTTACTGAACAAAATCCTAATGATCAAGAATTGAAGTTCTAATTTCATATATATGATCAACAACAAACATTTCAAAACTGATTTGCAAGGTAAAATCAACACGTCATGATTACGAATTTAGGCATTACTCGTTTGGTGCCTTTCTTTTCTAAAAGTGACCTGCATAGATGAAAGCATCCTGAACTAATCGCTGCAGTTAAATCTATTAGTCCTGCTGTAAAATTCAAGACATTAAATAAAATCCAGAAAACCCATACACAAACAAAAGAAATATCACCCCAAAAATAATAAAAGTTGATTAACAATTCAATCACATCTTCTTTATTTAATTTTAACGCTAAAATTGCATCTAACTAACTTGAAAAATTGAAGTGTCTACTGGGTATGTTTATATTCTATCATCCATTAGAATCAAATCCTCTAGAAGTGTCTTGAAAATTCAATATTTGCCACTGATGCCAGCAGAATACGAACACATGAATTTGTTCTTCCATGTCTGAGCAGGGGCATATTTTTTTTATTTAGTTTTACTATTTTTGTTTGGGTAAATGCCTTGAATGGAGTATAAGAAATTTTTGACTTGACTTCTTCGATTAAACATGAAAGTGTGAAGGTATATGAATCAGACAATCTACATAAGAAATTCAAATAAAAAAGATCAAAGTAAAGCAAAGCAAAGCAAAACACACTGTGATATAAAACTAATCGACTGAACAAAGGGAAAGTTTAGTAACTCACTTCTAACATCCACATAAAACTCTAAATGAATTGCCATAAATCTAACCAAGAAAAGAAAACCTAGAACAAAGCATACGGAATGAACAACCGAAATCACACCATTCTAAGAAAACCTAACAAATATAACTTGTGATAGCAGATGGCCAAATCACACCATTTAGTATGTAGATCAAAAATAAAAAACCTACCACATCCGTTAAATCATAGTGAGAAATCCAAATCGTATTTCTGGGTTTCTACATGTTGATAATAATCGAATCATCCTTGCCATTGCTTCTATTGCCCTTCATCGAAATTAAGTGGTCGTCTCTGTTGTGGTGGCCGGAATGATGCCGGAAGCCGCCTGATGCTAGTCGAACCTACCACTCCTCTTTCGTTTTCTCGCGACATCCCTTCACCTTGATCCTTTGTTGGGTTTTAATAGACACCAGTGAGAAAGAGAAGAAAAACCTAATCATGGTTCCCACCACACGTACGAAGATGAGGAGACCAGAGAAATCAAGATGAAGCGTTCGTGATGGTAACCGGTGGTGATTGTGCGAACACCACTGAAAGTGTGAAAAAAATGGAGGTGATGATGAGAAGAGTGGGTGAAATGCAAGCTTGAAAGAGTTGTACCGTATGCATATTAAAATATAAAAAGGAACAGTGAATTTACCGTAATATTTGGTTTTTAATATATATATTAATTAATATAATTACACCATAAATAAATTCTTTATTTACTTAAAAACCATATATGAAAACTATATATTATGTTAGTTAAAATAAATAATTTTAAAATTTATTTATTTAACATGTGTAATACATAGGTTTTATGCTAGCATATAATAAAGAGAGCCTATACTAAATAAGTTAGTCCACATTAACAGATTAGTTGTATAGTTATTTTTTACTAGTTATGATAATAAGGTTTGAACATTTTTTAAATAGTTTCATTATTTGATCAGTATTTTTGTTTTTATAGTTTATTTTTAGGTTTTTATATTTTATTAATAAAGTAAACTCACAGTATTAAGTTATGTATGTCACGTATAGTATTAATCCGGTCGGACTAGCATGATCTATGTGATCAGTGAATTAACAATACAACCATTTTAGTGTCCATTAAATTCCGGTTTATAGAAGATTACATTTTGGAAAGTGCTGAACAATAATAACTAGTTTGTTCCCGTGTGTTGCCGTGGGTATTTCGCCATCATTCCTTGCATCAAAACATAAATATTTTATCACTGCAATGTAAAGTCTTTAAGGTTAGCCATTGTAAACGGGTTTGCTATGCCGATATAAGTTTTAGATCATGATAGCGTTAACAATGTGAACATTAAAATTATGTGAGTAAAATGAAAAAGTTTAAAAATAACAGTTCAATGCTCAGGTCAAAAAGTGAAACTTTGGAACTAAATCAAGTTTTAAGACTTCAAAGTTTGCATTATTTGCAGTTTCCACATCTTAAAATCCAGAGGAGCAGGTTTTAAGGGACCGGGGCGGGGGCGACCGCCCCCCCTGTTTTTTCGCTTAGTAGTGTACATTTCCCGATTCGTAGTGTAAAATTTTTTAAAAATTTTATTTTGGCCCCCTGGAAAAAAATATATACCCAATGTTCGCCCCCCCTAAAAAATTATTAAAAAAATTTTAAATAATTTATAAACAATTAAACATATAAAATCAAATTAATTAACTAACTAATAACTATTAACTATTAACTTAATTTATTAATTAATAGTATACAATATTTAAGAATTATTGAATTGAGTCCAGCTTGAAATCCAGTCCAACTTGAATTGGCCAAATTTTTTATTGAAGTCTGATAAAGAAAAAAAAATTCCTGATCATTAGCTGTTCTTGTTCCTGGCTTCCTACGTCGCCCATCCACTCGCCCAGTCGCCCAGATCCAGCCGGCCAGCACCGCCCGCAGCACCGCCATAGCGCCGTCGCCCGTCGGCCCCTGCTCCCTGCCGTCTGCCGACCTGCGGCCCTGCTCCAGTGCCGGCTGCCGCCTGCGCCTACGCAGCTACGCTCCCGAATTCTTGTTCCTTCTTGTTTGAATTGGTAATAAATTCAACCTCTCACCTCTTCCTACTTGTTGTTAATTGATTTGATTAAGTTTTTAAGTAGTTTAATTGCAGTTTATTATTAATTTGTTAGTAATTTGTTGGTGAATGTAAACATTTAGATTTTAGGGAATTAGGGTTTTGATTTTTGTTCAATTTTTTTTACAGAAATATTGGCATAAATTGAGTGTAGAGAAGGAAATTGCGAATAGCTTGGTGATTTACATAGAGAAGGAAATTGCCGAAAACTTTGACTCGGAATCCATAATCAATGAATTTAAAAATCTTAAAGGTCGTCGCGCTGAGTTGTAATCTTCTTTAAGGTACTTAACTTTTTCATTCATCATGATAATTATTTAAATCTTTGTTTGTTTAAAAAAATATACTTTTTATTGTTTGACGGGTTGACCCGACCCGACCCGAATCACCAACCCGAATATGAAACTGTTAGCGTTAGGCCGTTAGAGAAAAAAAATTTATATGTGGCAAAGTTTAGCCCCCCCCTATGCTTTCAGTCAAGCTTCGCCACTGTTAAAATCACGCCCTCAAATTGCGGAAAAAATATGGAAAACCGTGACTAAAAATCCTAAAATTCTCACAATCCATGGCTAAAGGTCGGACTCGAAAAACCATGTTAAAAAAGCTACCACAAACCGAATCACATTCTTTTTTTTGAACGGCAATTTCGAGCACTGACGGGTCATAGATGTAACACCCGTCAATATTGGACCAAACACGTGAGACCCGGTAAGGCCGAATAAGAGTTAGGCCCAACAAGGCCCAACAAGGATTCGATCATATTTCTAGGCTCAACTAAAGTATTCGGAGCCCACACAAATTAACAGAAGACAATTTCATTTGAGAATTACGTCATCAATGACGTGAGCACATTTGGTCGTGTTTGAAATACACATTCATTATTACGTATGTGTCAGAAGGACCATATCATATCATATCAGTTCATGACTTGTAGTTACTCAGGAATCTGGTGTTAGTAGATCTCAAAGAAACATTCATCACATGATGCTTATTCAAATAGATGACCAACCGATTTCATGTCTAGAATCATAACTCTGAAATGAAGAAAATGACTGTAAGCGAAATCGCAAAACGAGGCTCCGATTTCAAGATACACCGAGTTAAATATAACGTAAATATGAGATCAAATATTCTGAACTCTTCAAGTCTTGAAATTATAACCATTGGAAAGAGCTCGAAAAATCGTGAACGTAGGCGAAAACCGTGCGCAAAACGAAGTTCGTATGCTCCCGGAATCGCGAAACGAAAGAAATCCAAAATATCTGCGATCTGGCATCCGCGCGATACGCCCCAACCCAGCATCCCAGCTGGGGCGATGCGCCTGGGAGGGCTGGCGGCTGTAAATCGAGTTTTTAAGATCAGAATGCGTGAAAACCTCATTTTTTCATCTTATCTCGACATTTTACGCTAAAACACACCTCTAGATCATATTTTTACCATCCAATCTTCATTTTGAAAGCTTCTAAACGTCCGGATCGCACCAAGGATCGTATCTACGAGTTCTGATCGTTGTTCTGCACTTGAAACTCTATCTGGTTAGGTAATGGTTCCTTTTAACCTTCTAGCTTGATTTTGATTGATCAGATCTTGTTTTTGAACATAAGGGTATAGTTAGGGTTGTTGATTATTGCCTAGATGATGGCTAGGAATGATTATAAACGAAGAACTCGAACTGTTAACGGGTAAATCCTTGTTTTGAGCCGTTGTAATGCCCGGTTTTCATGAAACCACAATAATGGTTATAATGGTTTAAACCATTTGATTGTAACAATGATTGTGATTGTTTTGATCATTTCTTGAAATGCTAGATTAAATCCAAGTGTTTCAAACTAATGACAAGCATAAAGATAATCACCGGAAGATCTGATGTTTATGATAACAGTCAGATGAGTAAATGGAGCATGGTTATTAAACCTATTTTAATATCACGTTCTCATGTTTCATGATACCTAAATGATCAATAACAAGGATTGACTATTCCTAAGCCAGAAATTCATCTAGGAAATTGTTTAAGTGAAATAATCAACAATCAACATCTATTTGATTAATCCAAAAATGTCGTAATTAATCCAGTTAGTCATTAACTCCTTAATAGGAGCCTAAATCATTATAGGGTCCTTGTTTATCGCACTTTGTGCAATATTAACTTAAGGAGGCCGATTAAGGATTAAGATCAGCTTGATGACTTAAACTACGATTCCTTGTTATCAAAAAAATCAAGGATTATTCCGATAATCCAATTCAAATGCAAGAAACTCATAAAACATTAATAAATTGCAGAACTCTCTTCGAATCTTGAGTGATACTTCGATATCAAAACATTTCGGTGAAACAGGTGAGACTCATAACCCCTTTTCTTTTAATGTTTTGCTTTCCAAAACTCGGGGTGGAACATGTAGATATCTTTTCAAAACATATTTAACAATCATTGTGAAATCATATTATGGTTTCATCAGGAAAATCATGACAAACTATTATCGAGTAAACATGTATCAAATACCATGAAATCATATATCAGTTTCATGAAGAAAAGCATGATAAACATTTATCAACTACCATGAAATCACACATCATTATCATCAGGAAAATCATGGTAAAAAAATCATCAAATAAATATTTTATCAACTCATTAAAAACAAGCGTATCACTTGGGAACTTTGGTCATGTGGAGGCTATTTGGGGACATTCTTTATGTGAACATCATTAACTTGTTATCAAGCCCTTGGTAATACTGGTATGATCATATGCGGGAACACAAGTATCATTACGGCGTTCTGGCGGGTAGCCAGACGTTAGCATTATCACGGCGTCTGGCGGGTAGCAAGACGTTAGCATTATCACGGCGTTTGACGGGTAGCTAACGTTAGCATTTATCATTAGGTTTGATGTTTGCATGCCCAGGTAGATTCAATTTCAAAGTACCTACTTGATCACTTGTGAATACTATATCATGAAAATCAATGTTTGAACAATCATTTTACACCAACAAAACCTATGATTCTCACTCAACTATTTGTAGTTGACTTTTTTTATGCTACATGTTCCAGGTTACAAATCACCCACCAGCTCAAGAACGGGGGATCAAGTATCTATGTAAACCAGAAATCAAGGGGGAATCTTTAACTATGGCTATGCAATCATTACGTCACGAGCCGTGGATTCCGCACGCGGCGTGGGGTGTGACAGGTTGGTATCAGAGCCATGGTTGTAGAGATTTAGGATAACCCTTTAATGGATTACCTAGACTACAACCTAAGAATCTCTTATATGTTTAGACATCGTGTCTAAACTCTATCTCCCTTGATTCTTGGAATTTTCTGGTTACTAAATCTTTTGCTTTTCGTTCTTAGAATGACTAGCAACAATCATGAAATCATTCATTTGGCTATTATCATTGCACGACATATGACTGTTGTATTAGCCAAATTGTCATTTGATTCTATTGTACTCTTTGGTCTTTAAGTAGTATTTTAATCATAATCACGATCACTCTGTTGAAAATTTGACTTCGTTCTTTTCAAACTGATTTCAGATGCCAAACCCAATCTTCTACGGGCACAGAAGGTACATTAGGAATCATACAATGGAGTGAGTCTGTTGGATACACCTTTGGATACCTTAATTGCTCTATAGACCAGAATGCCTAAACGGCTGTAAATACTCTTTCAACAAGGAACATTGATCTAATGGGATGACGAAAAACCTAACTAGAGAATGAGAAGTTATTCCAAGTATGTCATTGGAAAACAAAGAGTTCTATTAATCGATCACTACTATTTTAAGCATGGGATCAGGAAACTAGAAAATAAACTCTAGAACCTAGTCCATATTGAATGGGACAATAAAACTTACCCTACTCGATTTCACGAATTGAGTATACTAGTCCCAATGGTTATTTCACTTCATCACAAACATTGATAAGTACAGTAAAGGAAAATTAGGAGGCAACCTACTACTCTCAAGTTAGCTACTCACTCTAGCACATCGGAACCAACAAACATGTGAAAGCAAACTACTTCCCACAAAAGGACAACAGTTTGGGTACAACAGATCAAAAGGTGAAATCAAAACTTCTATGAAGGAAACAAAAGAAAGCTAAGAACCTTGTTGAGTATATCTTTGACATACTATTCAACTAAGTTCTTAAACTCATACCTATGTGAGAAACCTATATATGGAATCTCAATCTTTAGGAGACACATGCAACTACCATCATTCCATTAGAGGCATATGTCATTTATGCGCTCGATGTGAACAATTAGATCATCCAACGACAACTTGCCGGTTAGCTTGAAACCCACCTAGAACAAATACACTATGCTAACTAGTACCAAGGATAGAACCTGTTATGCCTACAACTCAAGTGCCTACATCAAAAGGCCAACATTTTAATCTTAACCCCTATGCTCAGAATGTACCTTCTCCTGTCCTACTTGTTGGTGCATCAGAATCATAAGAGTGAGCTGTTGAAAGAACGGTCTCATGAAATCTTGATTGTCATCAAACACCATTTTTACATCTTGTACTCACTTGGAATACGTTCGGTAGTGAACATATTCTACAATGTATTCGAGCGATAAACGAATACGTGTTGGGTCTGTTACATAAGAATGTACGTGCACCATGTAACTCTTTGAACTTCATGCTATTAGAAACTATTTCATAGTTCTATCAGAAAATTCAAACTGTTGATCATAGATCATAAATCATAATGAGATCATGAAACTATCAGTGAACCTTGATGCATGACATCGTGGGTCTATCAAACTATCGAGCTAAACTGTAAACTTTGAGACGAAATCAATGGTTGATCAACTATCAGAACTATCAAAACTCATGGATCCTGTTAGGATCACATATCATGAACATATTAGAACAAGAAGGGATAGGGAACTTATCCCATTCAAACTTAGAACTTGTGAACAGAACTCAAAACATTGGAACAAAGTCACAATGAAAATCATGGTAATAACAAGTGAAATCTAACTTGAGCAGAGCTAGAACAAACATGCAGTACAATTTCCAGCTGCGACCGGCCGACGTAATTGTAAATTGTAGTACATGGGAGTTCTGGGGAAGTTCAACGTAAAAAAAACAACTATTACTCCTAATATCATTAACACTCATAAGAACATGAGAAACGCAATGAGCATAATCAAGCATCGTGCGATCTTGAAACAAGAACGAACAACATACTTGAGGTATGTGATCAAATCATGAAAATGGGATCACATATCAAAACATGGAATCTAAAATGAAACTAATAAATTAAACTGGGATTTACATGAACATATGCACAAAAAGGGAAGTTATTTACGTAT
>CM018689.1:30799948-30812448 GCA_009363875.1 Mikania micrantha
GGAACGGGAGTGGGTGGCCCCTAGGAACGGCAGAAAGGAAGTACTGGTTCAACCAGATACGAGTGACGGAACCGGTGTTGATCAAAGACATGCGCCGAGTGCCAGGAATGACTATAAGCCGATAGAGTCGTTTTAACATGCCATGAACCGAGATACAATTTGACTAGTGCCAGGTACAAGAAAGAGTGGAGTTGATTTACAGATACTAGTACCTGAATGACAAGTGACGAAAGCAAGAAAGAGTTACTAAAACCATTACGAATGACAAGTACACACAAGAATGACTCGATCGAGTCCCGAGAGACAGATAGAGCTTAACTAAAACGTCCGCCCGGTCATCCTTCCGCATCATCGGCGATGAAATCGAGGGATGATACGAGGATACCCTGATCGATTGAGGGAGACTGGTACAGGCAACAATTCGGGTGGCTTCGGAATACCTCCGTAAGCCACCTGAAGGGATGAAGAACACTGTTTTAGATACAGTGATGTGAATCAAACGACTTCCTACTAGCCTGACCACCTGTTTTGAGAACAAGTAAGCTCCAATGCATGCTTCCTTAGTCAAACTATCATGAGTTATAAGGATCATACGGTTTAAGTATGACCTTGAAACCCGAAAATCTTCCAATGTCGATCCTAATGCTACAGTTGCTATCGGTTGCTAGCCTCAAAAAAAGATTTGTGCCCTCATGGATACGGTCCTGAGGCTTCTGAATGATAGAATTAGAGGGTCCCTTTCGGACGTGCAGATTGAGGTTGGTAGGATATAGGCGTTAGGCTCTTTCGATGGCACTGAAAGGCCTGTTATCGTACTCTTTCGTATATAGTTGTCAAAGACACTGGAGAGAACTAGTCTCTCGGGCTAGGGACTCTCTATCTATATACTATCAACTGGATTTATAGCTTGCTTGTACTATCGCTCGCCTGCCTGACCTGCTTTCTGGCTAGCTTCTTTATGGCAAGCGCTACCGTAACCTAGCTAGCGCTACATCTTGCTAACGTCGTCTGAATTGCCTTGCAAGCGCTACATCTATATGGCAAGCCCACGTCGCCTTCGTCTCCCATTGTAGTCGCCTTCTTCATATGGCAAGCGCTACCCGTCGCTTGCACTACATTGTCTGACGATAACCTTGCCTGACCGCTTCCGCTCTGACTGAGCTGACCGTCGCACCTGACTTCTATATCCCATTATCCATAGATCTCCTTCCTTATCGTTGCCGGTCTAAGCAGAAGGTTGCTAAGTCAGATGTCTGGTGAACACATTCGTAATGAGTATGGGTCTAGTAGGTGTACTAGGAAGGAAGCGAGGTACTGAGTTTAGCGTCGACAAGTGGATCTTTATTCTCAATGATATGGGAGACAGTCAAAGCATCAGTCTCAGCATCAACAGAAGAAAAGGACTGACCGACCGCCGTTCAAGAGAGATCCCGGAGGCTCGAACTTTTTGCTAGCTTTGAAACATGGGCCGAAGGAAAGAGGAAGACCAAACAAAGTCGCGGTCAAAGCAAAGAAAAAGATGCCAAAAAAGATTCACTTTAGCTTCTAGCTCGCTTAGTGTAGGTTGCTTGCAATCCTGACATCCCGAGTTACAGTTTGGGGGATTGATTACGTGGCTGAATCTCCCGTTAAGGAGCTTTCCTACGTTCCTGTCCTTGATGTCTCTCTCATTCCGAGGTGAGGGTGAGGTTGCTTGCAAGACTTTCGATAGCTGGCTCGGCCGAACGGAATCACCGATCTAGATACTAGATAGAAGGGTCGTTCACTCCCTATGAGAGGTTGCTTGCGACGGTAGCATTAGCTAGGCAATCAAGGCGGGTCGAACAGAGTCAGTCCTAGGGTGAAGATCATCGGATGGAAAAATGGATTGAGCTGGCTAATCACTTGATGACCCGGTGGAGAATGGGAACAGAGAGTCGCTCCCATAAACGAATGAATGGGACTCCTGGTCCTGATCGAACCAGAGATTCCGACAACCCGGGGAATCGGCAGAAAGAGATGGGTCGAATACTGGAATCTGCCCAAAAGTCCTGACTTTTTCGAGGCAGGGCTTCGATCCGTATCTGGCCAACTCCTCGAACTACTGGGTGCGACATATTCATGGACTGGCAAAGCGAACTCTCAATTTGATCAGGAGAGCCTAGAGAGCTCTCTATCTTTCCCCAAATTCCGACTAGCGCGGTTCTTTTTCTCGACCAATTTGAATTTGATTTTTAAGTTAAGTAGAGTAGTAAGTAGCTAGGCGGGTTTCAGCGCATGCTGCATTTTAGAATATCCAAATAATTAGAAGCGCCTATGATAGCGTATGATTTTTCCCATTTGTGACCGACGGTTGCTTGCAAGAGGTGGCGATCGGCAGTGTTCCAAAGCGCCATAACGACTTGCGTTAGAGCGTTATGCCAAACCCAGCACCTGGGGATCGCCTTCGGCTTGCTTTAGTCGCTTGCCTGAGTTGCGTTGCTGGGATCGCCTTCGTCTTGCTATACTGTTTCCCTAACGCATGCTGGTTACCATAAAGACACCGAGGGATATCGCATGCGCTAGTTTCGGGGATGCTGTTTACACTACTAAAGGTAACAACTAAAAGTGCCGGAACGACTCTAGTGGTGCAAGCGAAGGTTTCAGTCTTGTCGAGCGAAGCAACCACTAGTCGCCCTTATAGTGCTCCAAAAACCCTTTCGCTTGCGTGAGCAACGGCCCCTAGCGCCCAGAGCAAGCGCCTTTAGTGTTCCCGACCGCCTGCCTTTCGGCCTTAGCGTTCCAAACAATCAGTAGTGTGACCGATCTGTGTTCAAAACAACACAACCGATGACGCTAGCGACGACTCGTGGGGCCCCCTAACGCCGAACAAAAAGGACTAGTGCTATAACGACGAGTGGTGTGGTCCTAACAACCACCTACTATGGTAACGACAACTCGTAGTGGTCCTAACTACTAGCAACAACCACTACGGCAAGCGCCACAACGACGATAACGCTAGACCTTAATATAGGCTTGCGAAGCAACCGCAACTCGTTGTAGGTCCTCCCCTTACATTACAGTCGAGTAGCTTTCACTCCTTCGCTTGCAACGTGCGGTTGGTTTACCTAACGCATGGCTTCCCCAACGCCAATAGTCGCATGAGTTCTCCTAGACCATAACCCATGCCTTGAAACAAACCGCATGATGCGTTCCGAAGTTGCCGTAGTTCTGTTACCGCCTTGTCGTCTTGGATTGGGAAGGATACGACAGGCTCAATTCAAGGACACTCAATTTCAGGCTTTCGAAGCTCTGACGCTTTCTGTCGCATTTGTTCTATCTTTTGTTTACCTATCATTTTCACTTTCTTTAACCGTACTTAGGTAGCTCTTCGTTCGTTCGGCAGAGGCGTAGAGCTATCTACTTGGTCGCGACTGGCTCTGTTACGCTAGGTTCTCCCTATGGCGCTACGCATCGTTCCCTTCGGTCGAGCGAATCCCCTTGTTCCGGTCCGAGAATCCCTATGTCTGAGGTCGAGCAGCTACGCTCTCGTTGGTCGAGGTTAGATCCTCGTATGTCGCCACTCTCGTCACTGGGCGTTCTCACTTTTGCCTTGTTCTCTCAGGACACTCTGCCAGGTTGTTCCTTGTTGACCGGCCTTGTGATTCTCGTTATAGAATGTAGTGCCCAACAGTTTAAAGGAACGGGTGAAGTCTCGGGATCCGCTCTAGTCGAGTAAGAGATTTCCCCTGTAGAGTAGTCTCCGTATCAGTCCATGGACTAAGGCGCAATTGCCTTCTTAGAGCCAGTCACTTCGTACTGAAAATTGGAGAAAAAAGAGCGACAGAGGCATCTTCCATTCATCTCGATTTTGGTTTTTCTGCACCATATTTTGATCTCCCTTTTCTTCGATCCGGAATTCCCAACAAATCCTTGACTCCTCGAATACAATGGGATTTCACACCTGGCGAATCTTTCACTCTACCTCCTCTTATTAAGACTATAGAATGTTCCTGCGAATTATGACCTTCGCCCGGAATGTGAGCAAATATATCATGTCGATTGCTCAACCGTACTTTGGCTATCTTACGTGGAGCTGAATTAGGTTTTTTCGGTGTTCTCGTTGGTACACGCGGGCGTACTCCTTGCTTCTGGGGACATTGATCCGAAGCTCGAGTACGGTCCGTGCGCCGTTTTTCTTCTCTACCATGACGAATCAATTGATTTAATGTAGGCATCGCGCTCTTTACTTTTGTCCTTCCCCCCGATTTTTGCCCTATAGTGGTTACTCCCGATCCGAGGCACCCCTTTTCCATTCATAGAGAGATCCAATCGTCAAAATCAATAAAAAGGCCATCATGGACCAAGATCCAAAGGGATCAATCTTGTTGGGAGGTACTGCCCAAGGAAAGGAAAAGGTGACTTCCGGATCAGGGATAATAAATAAAATAGAAACAAGATAAAATCGTATATCAAAACGACTTCTGGCATCACCGAAAGGATCGAAACCACATTCGTAGGCCGACAATTTTTCTGGATAGGTCGAACTATTGGAAGCAAATGGAAAAGGAACACCGAGTGGGATCAAAGAAACTAGCGGACTGATCACTAAATAGATACAAATAGGTGCAAATTCTGACATCACCACAGCCCACTTTGTTTTCTCGCTGCTTGCTCGCGGAGCGGCATACCGAAAAAAAGATAGGATTTGAATCGATGACTTAAGCCCTTGCGCTATTCCCCCCGAACCGCGCGAACATACGGACAGAAACGTTAGTTACCTTTACCGTTCCGGTCCATTTTCCGAAGTTCCGCTTCGGTGGGTAGATGTTTTTCTATCTTTGATTATTGATAGAATGAGCTTTCGCGCCCATTCTCCTGCATATCCTTCAAAACGGTTTCTAGAGCCCCAATACCATAAACCGTTTCGAAGTGTATGAGGACCTGTTCGCCGCGGAGCGCCCCTAAAGGGCGCATCCCCTCCGATTTTCGTAACAAATTGATTTGATCCTCAATCTGAAACTGTCTGGCGGTCACCCATTGACTTAGTTGGTCAGGCCCCAACAGCGCCAAGCGCTGTTCTTCTTCTGACAGTGGTTGGCCAACCTGGCGCGATGGGCCCGCGGCCGGATTAACTCGTTGGGACGAGGAAGGACCGGCGTCCGCTATGGGATCCGCGTCTCTGTCTCGCTTCCTAGAAGCGGGCTCCTCTTCGATGCCCTGCCCCTGACCTTCTGAGTCAGACGGCAGGTTGAGATATTTCTCCCAACTGCCAGAGCTTGCGTTCCCCGCTGAATCTGACCCTGCGGGCATCATTCGAAGAGGACCTGATAGTACTCCAGAGACGTCATCAAAATGACATAGAACCTTGGCCACTGCACCCAGGGCCAAGGCAAGCCCCCCCGGTAGGCCTAAGCTCAAAAAAGCGGAGGTTAGGGCTCGACCCCCCAGGGCTCGTAAAAGGGGGGCCTGGAAAAACCCCCCTGAATAAGTATCCAAAACGAGGAAGGCCAGCACCACCACAAGACTCAAAAGAAATCAAAAGTAGTATAGATAAAAAGGCCTAAGGAAAATTTGAGAGAAGTTTGTTGACATGTGTTTTTTTGTATGCAATATCTATAGATTTTTCATGATCTGGCCTGGTCGACCCAATCATGATATTGAAGGATGGGACCTTTTCTCGAAAAAAACAAATCCTGCCGACATACGGGCATTCTTTTTTGTACCTTAGTACACACCAACCCCCGGAAAAAAGAAAACTACAGGCAATCATGAAACTGGCAAAGCTTGATAACCATATTATCATGACGAGCACGTTGGATCATTTTAACAATTTTGAGGAGATCGCGCATCAGCTCTGAGATATTCCTTAACCTTTTTCCGCTCCAGGTAAAGAAAGGGGCGGGATTTATTATCGGAGTATCCTCCGCCAACTAACCTGAGGATGCTCTCTAACATTACATACGAGATGATTGGTCTGGCTTTGATAACTCCTTAAGGAAGTGTCTCTTCCGAGTCTTTTCTCACTTGCTTTCCTAAGCTAAGTCAGACATTCAAATCAAGGAAAGCGAATGAGAAACCTTCTTGGAATAAGTTCGTTCGGGAGGGTGTGTTAGTGCCAGTACGGGGTGTGGTACTGGTTCTCATTTCCAGGTTTGGATTTCAGTGAAAAGCTTTGAAGCCGATATCAAAGGAGTTCCTTGCTTTCTGACCCAAGTGTACCTCATTGGTAGGCTTTCCCTAACGGTTGCGGCCTGCTGTAGTATGAAGTACGCCCCAAGAAATTGAAGAAGAGTCTCATTCGTTTGCAAAGTCGATAGCCAGTCCATCTTGTCCTCTCCATTTTAATGAAAGCCAGCTCCTACTCTTTTAGGATTCCTTTTTCACTGTTTTACGAACCTTCACATAGATTACGAGGCTTTCCGAATGAGCCGAACATAGTGAAATCCTCACTACCTTTGCCCTAACTCAGAGAGAGAAGGCCGCTCAAGCAAAATCCGAATACGACTTTAGCTAAAAGAGCTAAGCTTCACATTCAACAACAGCAAGAAGACGACTCTCAGTATGCTGACCAAAACAGCTAGCTCGGATCTTTTCTAAATAGGAATTAGCCCTTCGACGGGTACTCCTACTACTTCTAGTTAGTTAGTTAGTCTACCTGCGCCATTCTTTCTTTATCTTTAATAAGTAAATAGTCAATTTCCCACGGTCAAGCCTAGTGGAGCTCCTAGTCCGACAAGACTTGCTTTGACCAAGAAGGCTGAAAAGAAGCTTTCTCCTCTTCAGTTGAAAGAAATGGGTCCTGCCGAAAGGAATTGGTCTAATTCCCAACTGAATCCTTGGATTGCATGAACCATCAAAAGGAGGGGCGGATATGAAAGAGTGAATACGCAAAATTCTGATTGTATAGGTTTGCTTGAATTGACAAAAGGACGCGAAAGGCCCACTTGGGTAGCTATGACCAAGTCAGCCCATCGGACTCGAAGAAGGGAAGCGGAATGCCGAGAAAAATAGCTAAACCAACCCTAAGCTAGCCGAAGAAAGCTTAGTCCCACCAGTTGTTTCTGGGGCCTCCAATAAGCTTTCCATCCTCCACAATTCGGAAGCATGAACCAACAACCAATCCAACCGATAATAGATATAACTGTTCTTTCTTGTTTTGGTATCAGCTCTTTTAGATAGGCTGCCACTTTAGATCGGGATAACAACCGGTAATCACAGCTGCTATCCGCTGTTGTCACTAGGAACTATCACTCTCCTTCCAGCCCCTTCACGGGCAGTATTCTATGACGCTAGCCAGCGATAACTTCCACCCTTCCCAGCAATAATGGTTTTTCCGGCAGTAGAATGGTCTATCATCGTTTCAAGACAGGAAATGAAAGACGTTCTGTTGTTCGAAAAGCCTCGCAATAAGCTATTGAGTATATCTAATCTACTAATAATCTATGGTACTAGCTTAGCCCTAGTAAGGCTCACTTTTGTCTCGAATAGTGCTTAGAAATCCGGCTCACATTGAACTTAAACTAGCTGCTGCCATTGAAAGGAAATGAAAGTGTTGTTCATTCAAACAAATTCGTTGAGGTTCACACACCTTTCTTTATGAAATTACACAGCAAGCTTCCGGCTTGGTACTAAGACCTCTAAAGTATAGAGGGGCTATGGAGAGGCGCGCAACTGTGCTTCCTCGCTTCGCCAAGAAAAGCACTTCTTCCTGGTATAGTATCTACGACCTCCTCTTGGTTTTGCTTTGCCCCCTGATCGCATCGTAGATAGCAGTCAGAGTCAGTACGCTTTCTATTTATAAAATGTTTTCTCTGATAAAGGAGGGGCCATCCCTTTTGAGACCTTGCTTCACCAGAGCCAAAAACTGAAGCTCCAATTTGTCCCGCTCGGAGACGTCCCAATGGAGCCGGTCCAGTTGGTCGCCATGCTCGGACAGAAAGTCCTGAAACGCTTCCTGCGGGTTGTATGGGGCCTGGTCGGCCAAGGGAGGATTCTGCGCCAGGACTTCTTGAAAAAGGCGTAAAGCCTCATGCTTGAGTTCTCGGAGCTGGAGGTCCCTGTTCTCAAAAGAGACTAACCGGTTATACTCCCCCTGAGAGGGAGCATGATCCAGCGCCCTTTTGATCTCTGACCTGGGGGAATTCCATGAAAAACGAAGAGAATCTATCCCGAATCGTTTTTTATGACTTTATCGACAGCATGCCTCTCTTTCAGTGAGATCACCATGATACACAATCTTGTTGATTTGGCAAATCACCCGCCTTAAGCTTCTATCAACGCTATTTATCTAAGCAATTTTCAGTCTACAAATAGCTCCACCAGAGCTTTTGGTTTATCCGAAAGAAAGGAAAGAATCAAAGGAGATGGAAAGAAAGCCCTACCAAACAAAGCCCGACATTCTTCTGGGCCGGTCCGGAAGACGAACTTATGTTTATCACCCCGATTCGGAGAATTCAGTATTTCAGTATCAAGTCTCTAGCTTTCGTCTCGCTAAAGCTTTACGTTCTTTGGGAACCACCCGGTGGAAGTTTCAAGAATCTAATCTATCCCCTTCACTTTTGACAGAAGTCTATGACGAAATAAATTCAGAAAGAAGTCAGACCAGAGTCGACTTCCCTGTTTGAAGCGGAAATTCGCCCCGGGTCGGGACATAGAATTGATTTCTTTACATGTATCTGATTTTATTCGACCGGCAACTGGCTTTAGCCTCGTTACGAGACTTTTTGGACGTGTTCGGTTAGCATTTCCACTTATCACCTTGAGTGAAGCCTTTCTCCCTTGGCAAAAAGCAAAAGTTTCTTAACAGTCAGGAGTCCAGTATAGATGTAGGTAGAGGGCCATCTTCGTTCCCTGAATCCGCTAGTCAGTCGTCATTCAGTGAAGAGTCCTAAAGCATACCAGCAGTGAAGTGAACCTCTTAATTAAAGTGCAGTTCGATGATCTCGTGCTAGGGGCACTGAAAGCCATAAAAAATCTCTATTGACTTTCTTGGATGGAGATCCAGTTCTTAGCTTAGTAAGATAATCGACTAGTCGCATAGCATGCTGGCAACATGATCATTGCTTACTATTCTTTTGGCACTAACTCAGGAAGGGAAGACATCCCACACCTCATAGACCTTTATCCAGGGTGGAGAGCACTGTCGGACTTAGCACTTAGGAGCTCTTTCCCTGTGTGAAGATCCTTCAAAGAAAAACCAAAACAAAATGATCCTAAGTTGAAGTGGTGCTCAGATCTCTTAAGGTTTCTTACTCTCTCAGTCTTCATGATCAGACATGCATTCAAGCCTTGATAATCATTCTGCCCGCCATTCCCAAAAGAGGGAAATGGCTCAAATGGATTCCTCATATTACAGGCCTTAAACTAAATGTGGATGGTTCTGCTATTGACTTAAATAGTGCAGTAGGCGGCTGCATTAGAGACTCAGCAGGTTTCATTTTTTTAGCATTCTCATGCAACTTTGGTCAGGGCAAGAATATGGAGGCTGAGGCTAAAGCCTTACTCCAGGGCTTCTCTTAGCTAATCAGTTTGGCATTACACTTCTTAATTACATAGTTCAGCTTGAAAGTCAATCGATCAAATTCCTCTACCTATAGCTCCAGATAGCATGTAGAAACTTTCTATTAGAAATTTGAACGTTCTCACTTTTTCCTTCGTAGACTGAGAGATCCATTAGAAAGTAGGTATCTCGCTAGTGTCAAAATGAGACTTTCACTATTTCCTTCTATGAGGACCCTTCAATGGCAAAAGTTTCTATCTCATAGAGTATAGGGGCAAGCTGAAATCGTATTGATGCTTTTAAGGCTTTCAGCACTAAATCGATCCTCATTCTCTCGTCTATGAAAAGGGACCTAAAGGGCGGGCTTCTCGGGTCACTTAGTCTTTTCACTCTCTTAAGCTTTACTGGATTTAAGAGTAAGAGAGAGGCTCTTTCCGCGTTTCCGATGGTAGTTGATAGAGGAAAGGGCAATACGCTTTTCTGGAAAGGTTTGAGGGTGAGATTCCAGACCCCTACTGACGAAGAGGCCAAGAAAGAATGAATTGACTAGGACAGAGGGTTTATTTCGACAGCTAGAGCTAGGAGAAAGAGGTCATGGTGGAGATAGGCTTCGAAGCCAAGGAAAGCTTCGATCTAGGAAGAGGATAGGCGAATAGAGATGGGCGAGACCCTTGACCTATAAGTGAAAGCGTCCCCGCTAGATGATTACTGATTCTACTATACTATAACCCGTCTTTGCTTCTCTTATTCAATTTCTGACTGATATTCCAATTCTTGATATTCCTCTAACTCTAAACCTGCCTATTCTCTGGTACATTAAAAAATGGCCTTCTCTTGGGGGCATCTTCCCTTGTCTTGTCTATGATAATAATAGATTTCAATTCGACCTTTACTGATTGAACTGATCTTATTGAATCGATGGGCGGAAAGGAACCTACCGATTCTGCTCCCTACTAAAGGGGCCCTAAGCCAGCGGATCTTGCCCCCTTGTCCGGGTCGATACCATCCTATCTTCTAAGTGACAGACTTGAGCATTCATTTCTAAAGTTGCTGCTCATCTATGTAAAAATGATACTTTTCTCTCGGCCTATTTCATGCCTAAAAAAGATCTGTCTTATCTCAAGCATGTGAAAAGCCCTATCCCATCTAGCAGCAGGGTGGAGAGCGAGACTGACCATTCATTCGACTATTCTAGAGCCTATTCTAACTCCACTATAAAAGAAGGTCCTACTACTTGTGTGAAATCAGTCGCTTGAGAGCTTCGGGCTAGGTTATGGACGAGAGGCTAGGTACGATTTCCGAGCGATTCAAGGAGAGAGCGATGACAGTGACTTTATCCTAGCTAAGAAAGGTAATCGATCCCCTTTCCCAACGGGAGAGGATGGAAAAGTTCGACCGATAGGGAGAGAAGGCGTTGGTGAGGCGACCGGAAGGCAGTTTAGTTTACTGTTAGAAAGCGAGAGTAGCTGTCTTTAGGGTGCTAGTTCCCTTTCTACAGATCTTATTAAAATATGAGGTAAACGACATCACATACGGTATTCTTGCTTATCCAAAGCCGTTCAGTGGTGAATCGGTGGATCAGAGATGCCTTCCGTCGATCGACTGTAGTCGAGAAAAACATAGGAATGCTGTGGTGGATGTCTAGCTGCAATCTTTGGTTTTGTCTGGCCTCGACTAGAAAGTCTCAAATCACTACGAAGGATAAAGTAGGTAATGCAATTTGCACTCGAATTGGCAAAGTTGTGGGTATCCACACCCTGGATAAAAGAAAGTTCGGAAGGTTCACCAATTCGATCCACCGGTCGAGCGTAATTGTCTTCTATTTCATATTCCAAACTATCTCACCGGCCTTTCATCCCTACCCTATCGTAGGAAATTGCGTATGAAAAGGAGTCTAATTTGTTTGGGGTGAACTTACTGTTCCCGGCTTTACCTCATAGAGGTAGAAAGGCTGATTTTGAGTACAAAGTCGAGGTAAACGGCTTCCACTCGGTTAGCTTCCTCTGCTTCCGGTGGTGTGGGACTGATGCAAGTGCTTTTGGGTTTTCAATCACGTGTTTTGTAGTCCCGAGTGGGAACAGTGTTTTTGTTCATTATAAAGTTTCCTCCTATTCATATCTTCTATGTCTTAAGCATAGTTTCGTAAGCTCTGAATTCCTCTAGTTAGCGTATAAGATCTTCTTCTATTCTACGACCTCCGAATAGGTAAGAGAAGGAATTCGGTTCACGAAGGGTAAAATCATCACAAATTCTTTTTCCCTGAGACTCCTCTCTCTGTCTTCTTACCTTTAGTCTTCGATTTCAGTCATTGAATTCTGGGTTTTGAGACCTCATTTTTGCTTGATAGCCCACTGCCTTTGCTTTCCTTATGAAATGGTAGAAAGTCAAGTTCCATTATTGGACTAAGAAAGAGATTATTACCTTAAGGCCTTTCATTAGAGTAAGAGGTGCCTAGCGCTCTTTGCAAAAACCGCTGTTGGAGATAGGAATGAAGCCTATTTCCCTTACAAGAAGATCAATAGGATTGGAAGAGAAAGATGTCGATTCAGAAGGCTACTTAATTCTTTCGAGTAAGCAAGCGCATTAAAGCCCCTTTTCAACTACCTCAAGTAGGGTGATGATAGCCGAGACCATGGTAATCGTCTTTTTTAGCTTAAATAGAGGCATTGTAGAATCAATCTCGATAAGAGGTCTATCATGCTTATTCGGAAAACGTAAGGAAAGTCTTCAAAACTTCCTCATTGCAGGAACCACTGGGAAGTCTCCATTTCAATCTCTCTTTTAGTGCCCGCTTTCCTTTCATTCCAGCAACCGCTTCATTAGGCGACTCCGGTGATAGACTAAGAGAGTCGGCTAGGTAGTACACAATGAGGATTCCCCGCCTGAAAAAAAATAGGAAAGCTCCTTTCCTTAAGGGCCTTTCATCAGAGTCCCTTCTTTTACCGGGTATTTATTCTACATCCATTTCAGGTCACACATGGCTAAGCTCCTGGGATAGGGAGAGGTAAAAAGGCATAGCATAGCTTTCAGGGAAACTCCT